>CM053026.1:413584513-413889513 GCA_028564925.1 Lithobates sylvaticus
CAATAGATGATCAAAAGATACAGCGCAGTTAATCTGGATAGAACTAAGAATAATGTAATTCATTTATCTGAATTTCCTCTCAATATACCTCATATTGCACTATTGAACAGAGGTTTACCTTTCTCCTTGGTAGAAAGAATGGATTAATTTACAGTATATAAGGATAGCACCTCTTCCTTAGGTAAATGTATCTGAGATTCCTACAGTGCCTTGCAAAAGTATTCACCCCCCCCTTGGCATTTTTCCTGTTTTGTTGTCTCACAACCTGGAATTAACATGGATTGTTTGAGGATTTGCATCGTTTAATTTACAGAACATGACCACAACTTTGAAGATGTTTTTTTTTTATTGTGAAGCAAACAACAAATAGGACAAAATAACAGAAAAAGTCAATGTGCATAACTATTCACCCCCCTAAAGTCAATACTTTGTAGAGCCACCTTTTGCAGGTATCACAGCTCGAAGTTGCTTTGGATAAGTCTCTATGAGCTTGCCACATCTTACCACTGGGATTTTTGCCCATCCCTCCTCGCAAAACGACTCCAGCTCCTTCAAGTTGGATGGTTTGCGCTTGTGAACAGCTATCTTTAAGTCTGACCACAGATTTTCTATTGGATTGAGGTCTGGGCACAGTAAGGCTGCAATGAGGGCATGGTGAGGCAGCAATGAGGGCATGGTGAGGCTGCAATGAGGGCACAGTAAGGCGGCAATGATGGGCATGGTGAGGCTGCAATGAAGGGCATGTGAAGCTGCAATGATGGGCACAGTAAGGCTGCAACGATGGTGAGGCTGCAATGAGGGTACGGTAAGACGGCAATGATGGGCACAGTAAAACTGCAATGAGGACATGGTGAGGCTGCAATGAGGGCACAGTAAGGCAGCAGTGATGGGCACAGTGCAGCGGCAATGATGGGCACGGTGAGGCTGCAATGATGGGCATGTGAAGCTGCAATGATGGGCACAGTAAGGCTGCAACGATGGTGAGGCTGAAATGACGGTACGGTAAGGCGGCAATGATGGGCACAGTAAGGCTGCAACGAGGGCACGGTGAGGCTGCAATGAGGGCACAGTAAGGCGGCAATGATGGGCACAGTAAGGCTGCAATGCGGGCATGGTGAGGCTGCAATGAGGGCACAGTAAGGCTGCAATGATGGGCACGGTAAGGCTGCAATGATGAGCATGGTGAATGTGCAATGATGGGCATGTGAGGCTGCAATGATGGGCATAGTAAGGCTGCAATGAGGGCACAGTTAGGTGGCAATGGTGGACACAGTAAGGCTGCAATGAGGGCACATTGAGGCTGCAATGAGGGCACGGTGAGGCTGCAATGAGATGGGCACAGTAAGGCGGCAATGAGGGCACGGTGAGGCTGCAATGAGATGGGCACAGTAAGGCTGCAATGAGGGCATGGTGAGGCTGCAATGAGGGCACGGTGAGGCTGCAATGAGGGCACGGTGAGGCGGCAATGATGGGTACAGTAGGGCTGCAATGGAGGCATGATGAGGCTGCAATGAGGGCACAGTAAGGCAGCAATGATGGGCACAGTGAGGCTGCAATTATGGGCACAGTGAGGCTGCAATGATGGGCACTGTAAGGCTGCAATGATGGGCACAGTAAGGCTGCAATGATGGGCATGGTAAGGTGGCAATGATGGACACAGTAAGGCGGCAATGATGAGCATGATGAGGATGCAATGATGGGCATGTGAGGCTGCAATGATGGGCATAGTGAGGCTGCAATGAGGGCACAGTAAGGTGGCAATGATTGACACAGTAAGGCTGCATTGAGGGCACAGTGAGGCTGCATTGAGGGCACAGTAAGACGGCAATGATTGGCACAGTAAGGCTGCAATGAGGGCACAGTGAGGCTGCAATGAGGGCACAATAAGGTGGTAATGATGGGCACAGTAAGGCTACAATGAGGGCATGGTGAGGCTGCAATGAGGGAACAGTAAGGCGGCAATGATGGGCACAGTAAGGCTGCAATGAGGGCACAGTAAGGCTGCAATGAGGGCACAGTGAGGCTGCAATGAGGGCACAGTGAGGCTGCAATGATGGGCACAGTGAGGCTGCAATGAGGGCACGGTGAGACTGCAATGATGGGCACGATAAGGCTGCAATGCGGGCATGGTGTAACTGCAATGAGGGCACAATAAGGCAGCAATGATGGGCACAGTGAGGCTGCAATGATGGGCACAGTAAGGCTGCAATGAGGGCACGGTAAGGTGGCAATGATGGACACAGTAAGGCTACCATGAGGGCACAGTAAGGTGGCAATGATGGGCACACTAAGGCGGCAATGATGAGCATGATGAGGCTGCAATGATGGGCATGTGAGGCTGCAATGATGGGCACAGTAAGGCGGCAATGAGGGCATGGTGAGGCTGCAATGAGGGCACAGTAAGGCGGCAATGAGATGGACACAGTAAAGCCCCATACACACGGTCGGATTTTCCGATGGATTCTGTCCTATCAGACAATGTTGTCGGAAATTCCGACCGTGTGTAGGCACCATCGGACAGTTTCCATCGGATTGTCCGACGGACAAAGTCCTATCTCCTGCTCACACCAAATCCGATCGTGTGTAGCGAATTCCGACGGACAAAGTGCTACGCATGCTCAGATCACATTACAAGACCAAAGCTATTGGCTACTAGCCTCTACATAGTCCCGTCGTAGGCAACAAACGTCACCACGTTCAGAATGATCGGATTTTCCGACTACTTTGTCCGACCGTGTGTACGCAAAACCAACATCGGACAAAGTACGACGGACATGATCCGACGGACCTGGTCCTCGGATAATCCGAGCGTGTGTATGGGGCTTAAGGCTGCAATGAGGGTATGGTGAGGCTGCAATGAGGGCACAGTAAGGCGGCAATGAGGGCATGGTGAGGCTGCAATGATGGGCACAGTAAGGCTGCAATGATGGGCACAGTAAGGCGGCAATGATAGGCACAGTAAGGCAGCAAAGAGGGCATGGTGAAGCTGCAATGAGGGCACAGTAAGGCAGCAGTGATGGGCACAGTAAGACAGCAATGATGGGCACGGTGAGGCTGCAATGATGGGCATGTGAAGTTGCAATGATGGGGACAGTAAGGCTGCAATGATGGTGAGGCTGCAATGAGGGCACGGTAAGGCGGCAATGATGGGCATGGTGAGGCAGCAATAAAGGGCATGTGAGGCTGCAATGATGGGCATGTGAGGCTGCAATGATGGGCACGTTGAGGCTGCAATGATGGGCACGTTGAGGCTGCAATGATGGTAACAGTGAGGCGGCAATGATGGGCACAGTAAGGCTGCATGGACTGGCACAGAGGCTGCATTGATGGGCACAGTGAGGCTGCATTGATCTCTTGTATCATGTCCGCAGTCTCTGACCATCTCTTGTACCATTTCTGCAGTCTCTGACCATCTCCTGTGTCATATCTACATTCTCTAAACATCTTTAGTATTATGTCCTCAGTCTCTAACCATCTCCTGTAATATGCCTGCAGCCTCTGACATCTCATGTACCATGCCCGCAGTCTCTGAAATCTTGACATCTCCTGTACCATGCTGCCCACAGCCTCTGACCATCTCCTGTAATATGCCCACAGCCTCTGACCATATCCTGTACCATGCCCACAGCCTCTGACTATCTCCTGTAATATGCCCACAGCCTCTGACTATCTCCTGTACTATGCATGCAGCCTCTGACCCTCTCCTGTAATATGCCAACAGCCTCTGACCATCTCCTGTACCATGCAGCCTCTGACCATCTCCTGTAATATGCCCTCAGCCTCTGACATCTCCTGTAATATGCCCACAGCCTCTGACCATCTCCTGTACCATGCCCACAGCCTCTGAACATCTCCTGCACCATGCCCACAGCCTCTGACCATCTCCTGTAATATGCCCGCAGCCTCTGACATCTCCTGTATTATGCCACAGCCTCTGACCATCTCTTGTCTTATATCATGTCTGCAGTCTCTGAGGGAGTCTGGAGAGGAGTCAAGAGTGGGAGCGCCGCCAGGATGGGGGTCACGGGAGAAGTCAGACATGTGTGGACTGTGGAGAGGAGACTATAGGAAAACCAGAGCCACCAAGCTGGAGCCGACTGACTGATCCCTGCACAGTGCACCTGAGAGGAGGTCTGTGACAGCACCGCCAGGCCAGTCTGAGGGGGGTCACTTATTTAAGGGGGGAGTGAATACAATAATGTAAGGGGGCACTGATATGAAGATTTTACCCTTATATCAGTAACCCCCCCTTACCTTAGTGTATTTTCTGCGGAAGGTGGTCTTTGGTCACAAGAGTCCCCCTCCCCCTCACATGACCAGTGTAGACTAAATGTCCCCCTTATCACTCCAAACAAAATTTTATATAGATATATATAGATACATATAAATATATATATATATATATATATACAACCAGTAATATATAACCAACCATAACATGCCCGGTCTGGTGATCTCTGACGGTGACCCATAATTCTCACAACCAACCAAACGCACTGCGGTACCCATTTAAACTTTACCAGGCCTCCAACTGTGACCGCTCAGAGACAACTTCTGGCAGTGAAACCATACAAGTATTCCATCCACGTTCTGGAATACACCGGAGGAGCCGATACCATCGATGAGCCCCCCACCCCTTTCAGATCACCTCTGATTTACCATCAACCGTCAAAGACCATCAGAAACACTGCCACAGCCCGAAAGGGGGACTCCCTCAACCTTGAGGGCAACCCCACACCTGCAGAGCCTTCTGAATTCCCTCCTGCAGACCCAAGAACCATAGGTCAATCCCTACGTCAGAGAGATGAACGCCATCTCTCCTCAAATAGAGCCCAACATTGATCTCCAGCTCTCTGTGCTGAATGACGATCCCGCCATTCTGCACCACAAACCTGCCCACCACGTTGTTGATCCTAATACAGGTTTTATTGATGCTTGCTATGGTCCTAGCCCATCTCCACACAGTCCTGGCCACTATGTCTGACCAGAAAAGAATGGTATCCGGGAACTTTACCCGCAATCTCATAAAGTCTGACTTTATGTCTGCGAGTATGTCTCTGACCTTTCGGACCCCCAAATCATTCCCACCCGCATGAATCACTAGGATGTCTGGGGGCCTGTCCCTCAGGGCAAACCTCTCTACCTCCCCATCACTCTATTCCACTTCATCCCTGGGAACCCCAGCTACCACAGACAAGCTTCCCTCCTTCAAATACCCAGCTGCCTGCCATCCGGTCTCGCGTCTCCTCTCCTGGCCCCCCAACAAACATAGGAGTGCCCTAAGATCCAAAGGAGGTGTGCCGAACCTCCATCTGGAACGAAAAAATTCACAACAAATAACTGGTGCAGACAAACAAATCCCATATTATGTACCGTATATACTCGAGTATAGGCCGACCCGAATATAAGCCGAGGCACCTAATTTTACCACAAACAACTGGGAAAACTTATTGACTCGAGTATAAGGGTGAGAAATGCGCAGCTACTGTAAGTGGAAAAGAGTGTCAACGATGCCCATTTGCAGCCTCACTGTGCCCATGCAGATGGACACAGTTGACCGATTTGGGGCCCTGTATCTCAGGGTCACTTAGTGCTAGGAACCCCATCTTTAGATATGTTGTAGTGCTAATTCCACTGGGTTGGAATACAACATTTGGGGTTCCTAGCACCAAGTGTCCCCGAGATATGGGGCCCCAAATTCGGGTCAGAAAATCTCAAGCACTTTTCTGCAGCAGAGAATGACATTTTCTGAACCGACTTTGGGGCCCTGTATCTCGGGGCCACTTAGTGCTAGGAACCCCATATTTGGATATGTTGTAGTGCTAGTTCAACTGGGTTTGAATGCCAAATTTGGGGTTCCTAGCTCCAAGTGTCCCCGAGATATGGGGCCCCAAATTCGGGTCAGAAAATCTCAAGCACTTTTCTGCAGCAGAGAATGACATTTTCCGAACCGACTTTGGGGCCCCGTATCTCGGGGCCACTTAGTGCTAGGAACCCCATATTTGGATATGTTATAGTGCTAGGTCCACTGGGTTAGACCCAAGTGGCCCTGAGATACGGGGCCCCAAAGTCGGGTCGGAAATTTTTTTTTGTTGCTGCAGAAAAGTGCTTGACTCGAGTATAAGCCGAGGGGGGCACTTTCAGCACAAAAAAATGTGCTGAAAAACTCGGCTTATACTCGAGTATATACGGTACATTCACTACATCCTATGACATGTCTCATTCCCCCTTTTTTTTACAATTTACTTCACTGCTAACTGTGGCCTTATATAAGTATGGAATCTTCTCGATTCCCATGGCCCAATCCTGCGAACTGCCGCCTCGTCCAGCCCGCATCTGGCAGCACTTTGCCCACATATGTGGTCTAATTATTAACTCTCAAAAATCTATAGCCTTAAATATATCTTTACCTCCTCATATTTTAAAAGCGCAAACATCCCTCCCTTTCTCATGGTCCACTTCACGCCTTCTTTACCTAGGGATAGCTCTCACACCCAATCTTTCTGACATTTTCACTGCCAATTATCCTCCAATTTTGTGTCAAATATCTAATCTTATGACACAATGGTCCTCTCTACCATTATCTTTGATAGATTCAATTTTTATGCCCTATATACAAGGAAGAATTCATTTAGATAAATTAACGTGCTTTGAAAATATATGTAAACGTAACCCACATACTAAAGGGACTTATTTCAACTCTTTACACTCATCTTATTACTAAACCCAACTCAGACCCACCATCATATGTGGCTAAGTGGGAGATGGATCTTGGGTTTTTGTTGGAAGCAGCCAATTGGGACAAGTCATCCTCACAAAACATATTAAAACACAATAACATTTCTGGAAAGATGTATACATATATGAGATATCCTATGATCTCAACACTGTTTGAAATCCCTATCAATCTTGATCCTACAATAGCACTTTTAAATTTAAAACCGGCCACTCTCTCCTACCGCCAATTCAAACTCCTATTACAGATCACTACAGCCGCGAAACAAACAATTGCCAAAGCTTGGAAATCCCCATCCTTAATAATTGCTGAAACTAAAAATAGGGTCAATCAAGCAATGACCCATGCCAAAACAGAGGCTATAACTCAAGATAAAATATCCAATTTTAATACTTCCCCACTAAGACCTTGGTAATCGTGATTTATACTTCTATTCTCTGCATTCATGGTATGTGTTTATTACCATGTACTACCCCGGGGACCCCTACTACCTCTCATTTCTTTCTTCCCTATCTATTTTTTCTCCTACCTAAGATTACTTTTTCTTTTATCTTCGTTCTCTTTTCTACTTTTTCTTTTAACTTTTCCCCCTATTCTCTCTCTCCTCTTTCAATTTACTCTTTATATAGTTCTGGTAGCAGAACTTTTATTTCCTTGGTTATCATTATACCAATTGTACATAGTTCCAATATGTAGTATAAGATTTTAGATTCTATAATACATATTTTTTTTTTATTTAAAAACTATACTCTTGATAATAAAGACCTTTTTTTTTAAGAGTTCATCTTATATTAACGTGGTCTAAGTTGGTTTTATCCTCTCTTATACAATGTATGATGCAATCTTTTGAGTAGTTAGATCCATGCTAAAATAGTTTTAGTTAAACTACTTTTAGTTTATGTTGGAACTACAACTCAATAGTATTACCATATATGTGATCTTTTCTTTTGCTACCACGATATGTACGTATGTATACTAATTGTTAAAATTCAATAAACAAATTTGACAATAAAAAAAAAAAAAATAGTTCAACACTCAATAGCAGTAAGGAGCCATAAAAGGGTTAATGTTCCATGGACTGGCTATCCTATTTAAACCTAGCAATGTAGAAGTCTACCAATCAATTAATTAAATGGGTAGACTGCCTTGATCCAGAAGTTTTGGTCCTTTTGGTCACCGCTGTGTAATTAACATCTGGGATGTCAATGTATAAATGCACACGCTGCCTATACTACTACTCAAGCAAGCTAGGAAATTGATTTTTAATTAACAATGATATCATATCTCCAAGACAGATGGTAAGAGTATTACTCCTGTGATGGAACTGCATTTCAAATGTGCAGTAATGAGCAGTGGCAGTGCCCCCCCCCATCCATGCGTCCCGCCCCTAATCTAAATGCCGGGCGCTGAACGCATGGATTTAAATGTTTTTTTTAAGCACATGATTAGAGCCTGAGGCTCTAATTGGCTTAAAAAAAGGGTGGGCTTGGGGCGCAGAGCACTGTGGTAGGGTCGATCGCCGCATACCTGTCCGTCTCCCGCAGGTCACGGTGGTGTGTACGATTGCCACATTGCCGGCTGTCTCCAGCGGGGGGGGGGGGGTTGTGTTAGTTTTCCACCCCCACCAATATATTAAGCACTGGCCGCCACTGGTAGTGAGTATACGATTTCAGCATATAACAACCTTCCATGTTGACGCTTATACAATAATGCAGTTCTACCAATATCAAAGCCATTTTATACTGGCCCTTATATGGGCATAAATGGATCTTTGGTTGATGTTTGCGCAATATGTACTGTATATGTGTATGTAGGTATGTGTATATACAGTATCTAATAGAAGTGAGTACACCCCTCACTTATTTGTAAATATTTTATTATATCTTTTCATGTGACAACAGGATAGGTTACACTCAGAACAGGCCTCGCCATGGTCAACCAAAGAAGTTGAGTGCATGTTCTCAGCGTCCTATCCAGAGGTTGTCTTCGGGAAATAGACGTATGAGTGCTGCCAGCATTGCTGCAGAGGTTGAAGGGGTGGGGGCTCAGACCATATGCCACACACTGCATCAAATTTTGTCTGCATGGCTGTCGTCCCAAAAGGAAGCCTCTTCTAAACACGATGCACAAGAAAGTCCGCAAACAGTTCACTGAAGACAAGCAGACTAAGGACATGGATTACTGTAAACATGTCCTGTGATCTGATGAGACCAAGATAAACTTATTTGGTTCAGATGGTGTCAAGCATGTGTCGTGGCAATGAGGTGAAGAGTACAAAGACAAGTGTGTTTTGCCTACAATCAAGCATGGTGGTGGGAGTGCCATGGTCTGGGGCTGCATGAGTGCTGAAGCACTGGGGAGTTACAGTTCATTGAGGGAACCATGAATGCCAACATGTACTGTGACATACTGAAGGAGAGCATGATCCCCGATCAGAGACTGGGCAGCAGGGCAGTATTCCAACATAATAAAGACCCCAAACACACCTCCAAGACTTGCTAAAGAAGCTGAGGGTAAAGGTTATGGACTGGCCAAGTATGTCTCCAGACCTAAACCCTATTGAGCATCTGTGGGGCATCCTCAAATGGAAGGTGGAGGAGCGCAAGGTCTCTAACATCCACCAGCTCTGTGATTTCGTCATGGAGGAGTGGAAGAGGACTCCAGTGGCAACCTGTGAAGATCTGGTGAACTCCATGCCCAAGAGGGTTGGGGTAGTGCTGGAAAATAATGGTGGCCACACAAAATATTGACACTTTGGGCCCATTTTGGACATTTTCACTTAGGGGTGTACTAATTTTTGTTGCCAGCGGTTTAGACGTTAATGGCTGTGTGTTGAGTTATTTTGAGGGGAAGGCAAATTTACGTTGTTATTCAAGCTGTACACTCACTACTTTACATTGTAGCAAAGTGTAATTTCTTCAGTGTTGTCACATGAAAAGATATAAAATATTTACAAAAATGTGAGGGGTGTACTCACTTTTGTGAGATACTGTATATAGTTACATAGTAGGCGAGGTAGAAAAAAGACACAAGTCCATCTAGTTCAACCTATATGTGTGATTTTATGTCAGTATTACATTGTATATTCCTGTATGTTGTGGTCGTTCAGGTGCTTATCTAGTTTTTTTAAATTATCGATGCTCCCCGCTGAAACCAGTGCTTGTGGAAGAGAATTCCACATTCTAACCGCACTTAAAATAAAGAACCCTCTACGCAGTTTAAGGTTTAACCGCTTTTCTTCTAATTCTAGTGAATGTCTTATTAAATTCCCTTTTGCGGAAAAGTTTTATCCCTATTGTGGGGTCACCAGTACAGTATTTGTACATTGAAATCCTATCCCCTCTCAAGGGTCTCCTCTCCAGACAGAACAAGTTCAGTGCTCATAACCTTGCCTCATAACTAAGGTCTTCCAGTCCCTTTATTCGTTTTGAAAAAATGTGTCACCAGCGCAAATATATATATAATATGTGACTTTATCTTTAAATATCAGATCTGCTGCAGTTATAGATCCCCCACCAATACTGTGGGACAAGTAATATTGTAATAATAAGTGCAGCTGCGCTGACCCTAAAGTAAAAAATATACCTTACCACGTGAATTTATGTCTGTGATTCATAAAAACTATTAATAAATTAATTCATCAAAACTCATATGTCTTAATTCAAAATATAATAAAAAAGTGATGACAAAAATAAAAAATCATGGGGGCGTGGCCAAGATGGCACAGCGAGCGGACGTGTATTAGCTGAGCTCCCGCTCCGAATCCTGATCCTTTCCTCATCCTGAAGAGGATTCTCCCGGGACCTGCTGCCAACCCTCCGGACATCTCCCCGGGCACTTGGGGAATGCGTAGGAGCAACAAGGGATCCCAAAAGAGACGAGCCGCGGAAGTTGTCCGCACGCCGCCGAAACCTGGGCCTGCGCCATTGCCCACGTGCCACATGGAGACACAGACAGCATCCTCCTCAGACGGGGCCATCCAGGAGGGATCGCCGGCCTTTGAGGCGCTCATGCAGGCCATCGCGGGTTGCCAGTCGGCCCTCACGGTCAAGATCAACCATGTCCAGGCTGGGACAGCATTGATCCGCCGTGACATGGACAAATTCAGGGAGCGGGTGACAGAGACGGAGAGACGGATCTCGGGGGTGGAGGATATACAACGAAACCACCACACGGACCTACAGATCCTCAAGTCCAAGGTGAAGGCCCTGGAGGTGAGGGCCGAGGACGCCGAGAACCGGAACCGCCGGAACAATCTCAGGGTCCTCGGCCTCCCGGAGGGGGTGGAGGGGACAGATCCGGTGGCCTATATGGAACAGCTTCTCCCCACCCTGCTACCGAGGGCCCGCTTCTCCCCTCATTTCTCCATTGAACGGGCGCATCGCATGCCGGCCCTTAGAGGCCCGCCTGGAGCGCCCCCGCTTACTTTCATCTTTAAATGACTCCACTACAGGGACAGAGACACAGTGCTCCGCTCGGCCAGAGCTCAGGGTGAGCTGAAGCTAGACAACGCCAGAATCCTCATCTTTCCTGATTACTCTGTTGAAACACAGAGGCAACGGAAGTCTTTTGATCCTGTGCGGGCCATCCTCAGAGCCAAAGGCATCAAATACAGCATGCTTTTTCCTGCCAAGCTGCGAGTTCAGGATGGAGAACGCACCCAATTTTTCACTTCACCCAGAGAAGCGACAGCATGGGCCGAATCACTGCGTACCTGAGTACATCTGACATCATCCACTAACTGTGAGTATGTTCCGGGGGGGCGAGATGCTGTGACCTTTCGGCTATCCACACTCAGAGGGGGGGGAAATTGTGTGCTGACGGTGTACCATCCCCCGCCAACCATGCTGTCCCCTTGTGGTGTCTTGAATCGCCCCAGCAAGCTCCCCTGAAACCCCCCTCATGGTTAGGAGACCCTGACTGCCCACTTTACTGTCACCTCGGGACCCCCCCCCCCCCCCTGTTGAGCTGGGGTCAGGGGATTCTAGGACACAGCTGAAGGGACAGACGGCTGCTATGAACAAGATCCTCCCCCACTCTGCCCTTCCCCCCCTCTCCTAATGTAGGAATATTGATAGCCTTCTTGAACTATGCTGGAGGGGAGCAATCTGGAAACCACCTGCACTAAAGAACCCAAGTCTTTCTGCACCCCTTGACTCCGCTTATCCCCCCCCCCCTCTGAGACCTACCCCCCCCCCCCCCTCGGAACCTGGATGTAGCCCCTAGTTGATTTGCTACAATGCTGGACTATTAGCCCGGATGAAGAACACTACTGAAATACCCGGGAGATCCTCAGGTTGTATCCTTCATTGGATTCCAAAGTTTACTTGACTGTTTACTGGAAAGGGGCCTGTTGCCTCTTGCTCATAGCCTCCATGCTCAGCGCATATGCTGACACCTGTTTTGGGACACAAGCCCTCCTCCGGGGACGGGGGGGGCGGGGTGGGGGGGGAGTTTGGGAAAGTTGAGCCGAGTTACAGGCTCCCAGTTGATGTTTACCTATGGCATGACAGAAACGGTGTTGCTAATTATCTATGCGCTAAGATGGGGACCCGGCGTTCTCCCCAGCTCAGTTTTAACTGGATATAGAATGTCGGACCCTGAGATGTGTAAAAACCCTCCTAACAACATGTGGTATCATAACGATGGCTGCGCTTGATGTCCTCTCCTGGAACACACGGGGTATGAATTCCCCAATAAAAAGATCTTTAGTCTTTCAATACATTAAGAAACACAATCCGCATATATGTGTGTTGCAGGAGACGCACCTGGTGGGTAGCAAAACACTAAGCCTTAAGAAACCTTGGGTGGGACACCACTACCACTCTACCTATTCTAATTTTGCTAGGGGTGTTAGTGTGCTGGTTGCAAAGACCCTGCCTTTTAAACTCCTAGATCTGGTCCTAGACCCTGACGGCAGATACGTACTGATATATGCCTTGATTCATAGTGTCCCTTGGGTCATAGCGGGTGTATACCTGCCCCCCCCCCCCGCCTCCATCAAACTCCTGAACCTGCTTACGGCCAAGCTAGCTCAATTCCCTCCGGATAATGTGGTACTAATGGGGGACTTTAACCTTGTTCCGGACTCTGACAGGGATAGGTGTGCAGCTGCAGGCGCAACCCGTCAAGGACTGGCAGCCTGGGCGGACACCTATGGTTTTACGGACGTGTGGAGGTGGAGACACCCCCAGTCCAGAATGTTTACTTGTCACTCTGCCACACACAGATCATTCTCTAGAATTGACCTTGCGTATGTGGCGGCCCCTGTCCTCCCCAGAGTCCGGAACATCACTATTCTCCCTAGAGGAATCTCGGACCACGCCCCAATACTGCTCTCCTTGGACCTGACCTCGGTCCCATCGGACAGACTCTGGAGACTCTCTAGGTTCTGGGTTACTGATGCAGACGTGGAAACTAGGTTCCATGATACGCTGACACTGTTCTGGGAAGCAAATTCCGGGTCAACTGGAATGAACCCCACATGGGAAGCCTTTAAGGCCTCATCGAGGGGTCACTATCAGTCCATTATTGCGGCGGTACGTAGGGAGCGGAGGGCAGATTTGGAGAGGGTGGAGAGGGAGGCGTCTGAGAAGGAGGCCCTCTATGTTAGAACCCGGGACCCATCATATTATACCCAACTTCAATCCCTGACACAACAAGCTTTACTCATACGCACGGCCCTTACGCAGAAAAAGCTCCTTCACCAATCCCAACAGATTTTTGAACAGGGAGAAAAAACAGGACGCCTCCTGGCATGGCTGTCCAGGGAACAGTCTGGTATGGCGACCATCGCCCAAATACAGGGTCCGGATGGGACCTTACTATCTACCCCCCAGGACATCAACCAATGCTTCGCCAACTATTACCAACACCTCTACACCTCCAGGGTATCCTACAACCAGACCGACCTCGTGAACTACCTTGACGAAATAGACATACCGGTCCTCAATACTACCACTGCTAACAAATTAGATGCCCCAATAAAGATAGAGGAGATACAGTCAGCCCTCAAGGGAATGCAGACAAATAAAACACCTAGCCCAGACGGACTCCCGGTGGAATTTTACAAGACATATTTGGAGGACATAGCCCCCAAACTCTTGCAAACACTGACACAAGCCGCAGAATTAGGATCCCTGCCAGACTCCATGAGTGAAGCCGTGATAGTGGTCATCCCTAAGCCGGGCAAAGACCCCCTACTCTGCTCCTCATACCGCCCCATTTCCCTCCTTAATGTTGATGCCAAGGTACTAGCGAAGGTTCTAGCAAACCGGCTAAACACAGTTATCATGGCCCTGGTCCGCCCAGACCAGACCGGGTTTATGCCGGGACGGGGAACGGATATTAATATTCGTCGGCTGCATACCCATATTGCATGCGCACCCCCGGACTCCTCGGGAGTGGTGGCCTCACTCGACGCAGAGAAGGCTTTCGACTCGGTCGAGTGGGGCTACCTCTGGTCGGTCATCTCCAGATACGGCTTCGGCCCGAAGTTCCTCGGATGGCTCCAGATGCTATATGCGCACCCCAGGGCCCGCATACGCACAAATGGCACACTGTCGGCTCCCTTTCTCCTTGAGCGAGGGACCCGCCAGGGATGTCCCCTGTCCCCAACCCTCTTTGCCCTTTCCCTTGAACCCCTTGCAGCACACATTAGGAAGGACCCCCAAATTAAAGGTATACGGGTGGATTCCCTAGAAGAAAAACTCTCCTTATATGCGGACGATTCCCTGCTTTACCTTGCTGATAGCTCCACCTCCCTAGACTCGGCCCTGGCACAATATGATAAGTTTGCACAATATTCAGGGGTTCGCATTAACTGGGACAAATCAATCATATTCTCACTATGCCCCTCGGCACCGCAGCCCCCCTCCCACACGCCCTTGAAGTGGGTAGAGACCTTTACATACTTAGGGGTTAAAATAGGCTCCACAACGAAAGGATACATAGCTAGGAATTTACTCCCTCTCTTGACTCAACTGACGCAAAGCTGCACTAATTGGCGCAACCTTCCCCTCACTCCAGTGGGGAGAGGCAACTTAATAAAAATGATTTATCTACCCAAATTTCTATACTTCTTCCGACAGACGCCCACGCCTATCCCCCGTTCCTTTTTTAGGAAAATAGACAGCATAGTGACCTCTTTTATCTGGGCAGGACGCCCTCCCCGGGTGGCCAGACGTTCTCTGTACCTCCCTCTGTCCGCGGGGGGTTTAGCTCTCCCGAATTTCCTGGTTTACTACTGGGCAGCAGTCCTGGTAACAGTACGGTGGTGGTTCTCTCAACCCAAGTTGAACCCTGCAGTAACACTTGAAGCAGCTCTCCTGGGTTCATATGCGACCCTTTCCAACCTAGTATACAGGGGACCCAGGGCGCACCCCCGGGTCACCGACCCTATGAGGACCACTATTCGGTGTGGCAGACCTCCAGAGCCGTGGGACTGAGGCCTCACACGCACTCCCCGCATACCCCCTTATGGGGCAACCCCCTCCTTCCACACCTTAACTCGGTTCCAGACCCGGCAGTCTGGGCAAGGTACGGGATAGTGAATCTTAAACATGTAATGACGGATGGGAGGGTGGCGACATTTCAGACCCTGAAGCAGAAGTACCACCTGCCTCAATCCTTTCTCTTTAGATGCTGGCAACTGAAGCATGCCATCACCTCGCAGTTCCTGGAAAGGATCACCCTTGAACCTGACTCCATAGAAAGACTGCTTAGCTCCGCGGTTATGGGGAAACCCCTCTCCTCTCTGTACTTCTACCTTACGGCGGCTCACGACACGACACGACGACACTCTTCCATAAGTGGAAGGCTGACATTCCCGACCTTACGGAAGAAACCTGGGAGGACCTGGTCTCCACTTACATCCCGTCCATGATTGCATCCAGGGACCGCTTTATCCAACTAAAGTTCCTGCATAGGGCATATTATACCCCGCAGAGGCTTGCCAAGATTTACCCATCCTTGGACCCAATGTGTACGCGATGCAACCAAGCCAGTGGCTCCTTTCTCCACATGGTATGGACCTGCCCGAGGATCCAGCCTTACTGGAGGGCGGTGGCCGACACTGTGGGGAGAATAGCTGGTCTAGATCTTATGCTGGACCCCCTGTTCTTCCTGCTTAGCCACCTTGACGATGTGGAGGGAGATAGATACACCAAACTGTGCATAACTTTCCTACTGTTCTATGCCAGACGAGAGATCCTTTTGCGTTGGAGGGGTCCGGAGGTGCCCACTGGGGCCACCTGGGAGTCCACCGTGAACAGAGTGCTGCCTCTTTACAAAATTACATATGAAAGCAGAAATTGCCCTGCTAAATTCACTAAAGTATGGTCTGCATGGATGGATGGAGGCGGGGAGGGCCCCCTCAGCCCATAGCGATCACCTATTGCTGTCAGGAAACAAGGCTGCCTCGACTGAGATAAGCACCTCTCCCTTCTCCTTGACCCCTTTCCCTGCTCTCCCCCGTTCCCCCCCCTCCTCCCCCCCCTCTCCTTTTTCCCACCTTCTCTCCCCCTCCCTGTCCCCCCCCCCCCAGGGTGATAGGGACCTAACATGATTACGTATGCTTTCCACCTGCTTCTAATGAACAATGCGACACCTAATGATGGGATACACGTTATATCCCCTGTGGGTTCTATCAGCAATACTTGAAACGTTGATAATCTGTTTTGTTCTTTCCTAACCAATGTATATGATCTGTCAATGCCTTGTATTCACTTGTTATTTTCGAAATAAAAAAACTTTACTGTTAAAAAAATAAATAAAAAATCATGTATTAAATATAGTCCCAATAATCCTCTTCACAAGCTGATTATCCAAATCCCACGTGCACAAGTTCGTGAAACACCGCCACCTTCTAAAATGCACACTCACCAGAAACGAAAAACTTGCGAAACGCGTAGAGGCTTCTGAGTGAACACCAATGTCAGTTCCTGCCCTAACCCGTACCAGACCAAGGCTTGGACCACACCCCGATCCCGGGAGACAGAACAGCGCCAGCTAAGCCCAAAATACACTGCTGGGAAGACTCAGTGCCGGTCTAAAGGCACCGGACTTGTGAGTGTACATACTTCATTTTTACTTTATTGATTTAATACATTTTAAAATGTTGCACAATGATGGATGTCTGCTTTTTATGAGATAGCGAGACTAATGCAGAGGTGTAAGGAGTAATCATTTCCAACCAATTTGTGGAACATATGAGTGGAGTGGTTAATCCAGCATAAACCAAAGGCGCAATCTTTCCCTGTTCCATGTGAGTGTCCATTTTAGAAGGTGGTGGTGTTTCACGAATTGGTGAAAAGTTTTCCAATCACGGATGTGAATTTGTGCACGTGGGATTCGGATAATCAGCTTGTGGAGAGGATTATTGGGACTATTGTTAATACATGATTTATTTTTGCCATCACTTTTTTTTATTATATTTTGAATTAAGATATATGAGATTGGATGAATTAATTTATTAATAGTTTTTATGAATTGCAGACATAAATTGTTCACGTGGTAAGGTATATTTATTACTTTAGGGTCAGTGCAGCTACACCCTTTATTTGTTTTGTTGCCCTTACAGATGTTAGGCTAACTGGTCTGTAATTCCTAGGGTTGTATCGTGGTGCTACATTGGCTTTTCTCCAATCAGCTGGTACCATTCCAGTCAGTAGACTGTTCGTAAAAATTAGGAACAATGGTCTGGCAATTACTTGACCGAGTTTCTTAAGGACCCTTTGTTTCAACTAGAAACGTTTTGTTTCTAGTTGGTACATTTACCAACTTACCCATGAAATTGTCCTGCAAGACATTTAGGAACTGGCGAGCCTTAGCTGAATGCACGGTTCCTTCCTTATAATGACACTTTCCATTCTTTCCGCTAATCCAAATTGTGATAGGAGGTCCGCTTCCGCCCCCTCCCTCTGGTTAGGGGGCCTACAGCCTACTCCCAGTACTACCTTCCCCTTAGTTTCCTCCCTTTGTAGCTCTACCCATAGGGATTCCACCTCCTCCCTTGCTCCCTTAGTGATGTCATCTCTCACATTCACTTGTACATCATTTTTGATATACAGGCATACCCCTACCCCTTTTTTACCCTCTCTATCCATGCGATACAGGGAATACCCTTGAATAGTTGCCAGCCAATCATGAGAGCTGTCAAACTAAGTTTCTGTAATTCCTACAAAATCGAAATCCTCCTCGTGCAACAGTAGCTCTGGTTCTCCCATCTTGTCCACCAGACTCCTGGCATTGGTGAACATGCCACGTAGTTTAGACCAGTCGCATACTATCTCCTTATTGGGTGTTCTGAGGTTGCAACTAGGAATTGTTACTGTGCTTACCTCGGGTTTAGGTGCTTTAGTCAACCTACCATGCCCCCAATACTACCCTCTTGAATATGTTCCACGCTGACTATCTCTACCTCTGGACCCTCCTCCCGTCGCCAAGTTTAAAAGCCCCTCTAACTTTTTGGCCATCTTCCCTTCCCCATTTAGGTGCAGTCTGTCCCTTCTATAGAACTGGTAACCGACTGAGAAGTCGCCCCAGTTCTCCAGGAACCCAAACCCCTCCTTTTTACACCAGCTCCTCAGCCACTTGTTTACTTCCCTAATCTCCCTCTGCCTTTCTAGTGTGGCTCGAGGTGGCTCGTAGTATTTCTGAGAATACTACCTTGGAGGTCCTTTTCCTCAATTTAGCTCTTAAGTCCCTAAAATCCCTTTTTAGGACACTCCATCTTCCTCTGACTTTGTCATAGGTGCCAACGTGCACCATGACAGCGGGGTCTTCCTCAGCCCCTCCCAGTAATCTGTCCACCAGATTCATGATGTACCGAACCCGAACGCCTGGTAAACAGCATAGTTCGGCGCTTCAGGTCTTTGTAACAGATTGCCATCTCTGTCCTTCTAAGAATTAAGTCCCCTACCACCAGAATCTGTCTTTCCTTTCCCTTGGCTTTACTCCCACCCTCACTGGAGAAGTTATTCCCCTGGCAGCTAGGGGAGTCACTGAGCTCCAGCAGTGCTGGTCCCTGACTGGTTTCACCAATGTCACTCAACGGGGCATACTTATTGGGATGTTCCAGCCGTCACCGGGCCCGGTCCCGCAGAGCGTATGCGCTAGATCAGCTTTTTGACATTGCGCATGCGCCGATCTGGAGCATGTGCTCTGCGGGGCCAGGCCCTGTGATGTCATACGCCAATTGGCGTGGGGACGGCACCAGGCAGGAGCCCTATACGAATAAGGATTGAATGCTCAGAGCACAGCATTATGCTTCTGCAGTGTGGATGGGCTAGTGCTGCTCCCTTTCGGGACTGGTGAGTACCAGCTTGGGATACATTTTACTACTAGTTTTGAAGAGATTAAGCACAGTGCACATTTTATAGGGATCCCTCCTGTCTTTTTGTTAGATGGTATGGCGATATACAGTGGTGTGAAAAAGTGTTTGCCCCCTTCCTCATTTCCTGTTCCTTTGCATGTTTGTCACACTTAAGTGTTTCGGAACATCAAACCAATTTAAACAATAGTCAAGGACAACACAAGTAAACACAAAATGCAATTTGTAAATGAAGGTGTTTATTATTAAAGGTGAAAAAAAATCCAAACCATCATGGCCCTGTGTGAAAAAGTGATTGCCCCCTAAACCTAATAACTGGTTGGGCCACCCTTAGCAGCAACAACTGCAACCAAGCGTTTGCGATAACGTGCAATGAGGCTTTTACAGCGTCCTGGAGGAATTTTGGCCCACTCATCTTTGCAGAATTGTCCTAATTCAGTTACATTAGAGGGTTTTCGAGCATGAACGGCCTTTTTAAGGTCATACCACAACATCTCAATAGGATTCAGGTCAGGACTTTGGCTAGGCCACTCCAAAGTCTTCATTTTGTTTTTCTTCAGCCATTCGGTGGTGGACTTGCTGGTGTGTTTAGGATCATTGTCCTGCTGCAGAACCCAAGTTCGTTTCAGCTTGAGTACACGAACAGATGGTCGGACATTCTCCTTCAGGATCTCTTGGTAGACAGCAGAATTCATAGTTCCTTTTATCACGGCAAGTCTTCCAGGTCCTGAAGCAGCAAAACAGCCCCAGACCATCACACTACCACCACCATATTTTACTGTTGGTATAATGTTCTTTTTCTGAAATGCAGTGTTCCTTCTACGCCAGATATACTTGGACACACACCTTCCAAAGAGTTCCACTTTTGTCTCATCGGTCCACAGAATGTTGTCCCAAAAGTCTTGGGGATCTTTAAGATGTGTTGTGGAGAAATTGAGACGAGCTTTGATGTTCTTTTTGCTCAGCAGTGGTTTTCTCCTTGGAACTCTGCCATGCAGGCCATTTTTGCCCAGTCTTTTCCTGATGGTGGAGGCATGAACGCTGACCTTAACTGAGGCAAGTGAGGCCTGCAGTTCCTTGGACGTTGTTGTGGGGTCTTTTGTGACCTCTTGGATGAGTCGTCGCTGCACTCTTGGGGTAATTTTGGGCGGCCGGCCACTCCTGGGAAGGTTCACCACTGTTCCATGTCTTCGCCATTTGTGGATAATGGCTCTCACTGTGGTTCGCTGGATTCCCAAAGCTTTGGAAATGGCTTTATAACTCTTTCCAGACTGATAGATCTCAATTACTTTCTTTCTCAATTGTTCCTGAATTTCATTGGGTCTCGGCATGATGTGTAGCTTTTAAGGATCTTCTGGTGGACCTTACTGTGTCAAGCAGCTCCTATTTAAGTGATGCCTTGATTGTGAACAGGTGTGGCAATAATCAGGCCTGGGTGTGGCTAGAGAAATTGAACTCAGGTGTGGACAACCACAGTTATAGTATGTTTTAACAAGGGGGGCAATCACTTTTTCACACAGGGCCATGATGGTTTGGATTTTTTTTCACCTTTAATAATAAACACCTTCATTTACAAATTGCATTTTGTGTTTACTTGTGTTGTCCTTGACTATTGTTTAAATTGGTTTGATGTTCCGAAACACTTAAGTGTGACAAACATGCAAAGGAACAGGAAATGAGGAAGGGGGCAAACACTTTTTCACACCACTGTACTGACTGTTCAGCCAATGAATGATTATAATATTAGGTGAGCCCCCTGGATTTTAATATGTTTACCCTGGGAATTTTTGTCTATCTATAGTGACCCGTGTTTTATGCACTTAACAGATTAGCATCGAACGTCTCAGCCAACGCTTGATTAAATCCAATGTCCACTTGTTAACTGGACACAGCTCGGTGAATTTATCTTTCATCTACACTACATAACGACCTCCCTCTGCTACTGACATCTGGCACTCAAAGGAATTTAAGGTAAAGAGGACACTCTGTTCCCTCCATGCTGCCATATACATATCTTTCTAAAAGGAGTATTATTATTCTATATGTTGTGAAGATTGGGGTATATATATTACCCTTCTTTCCCTACAGTTTGTGATGGCTCTGATGTTGAAATGATCTTCATATGCCCATTCAAGCTATATATCCTGGTTTATTAATTATGATGTACATTGAGTTAGCAATATGAATATATACTTGGAAAGCATTTCAGCATCTCAAATCATATTCATTATACTCTTTGGACAGACTTCTCTGCTGCTTCCATTTTATGCCTGCAGGGGGCTTCCGCGCCTGCCAGGGCAGGCCCACTCATGACCTACTTAGCTGCTCTGGGTAAGGGCTATGATTACCTTTGGGGAGGGACACCATGCTCACCATTACACTCTTAAGCCCCATACACACGCTCGGATTATCCGAGGACCAGGTCCGTCGCATCATGTCCGTCGTACTTTGTCCGATGTTGGTTTTGCGTACACACGGTCGGACAAAGTTGTCGGAAAATCCGATCATTCTGAACGTGGTGACGTTTGTTGCCTACGACGGGACTACGTAGAGGCTAGTAGCCAATAGCTTTGGTCTTGTAATGTGATCTGAGCATGCATAGCACTTTGTCCGTCGGAATTCGCTACACACGATCGGATTTGGTGTGATCGGACTTTGTTGTCAAAAAATCTATCCAGCAGGAGATAGGACTTTGTCCGTCAGACAATCCGATGGAAACTGTCCGATGGTGCCTACACACGGTCGGAATTTCCGACAACATTGTCTGATAGGACAGAATCCATCGGAAAATCCGACCGTGTGTATGGGGCTTTACTATGTTATCATATTTTGTGATGTTGTACCTTGTTCATCATTATTAATGTATTTTCTTTTTCTATTCTATAGTATTATACACTGTCTCTGTTCCTTTAATACATTATTATGCAAACAAAAGCTCCTGAAGAAGTGGTGAACTTCAGTGAAACATGTCGTACATGCCAGCATAATTGAGACTTGGTGAACTGGTATTACCACCTCTTTCAGTTGCACCTTTTATGTTTGGATAGACAGATCTGCTTTCTTAAATCTGTAGGTTTTAAATATGTTGATGGTAATTCAATAAAACTCTACTTGTTTTATATAACTGTGTATCTTAATTGTTACAGTACCATTAAAGTCCATTAGCCTCAAAGACAAACCTTTCCAAGATGTACACAGAGTCTCATCTCCACACCCGCTGGGCATCGTACCTACTAATTTAATGGGGATTGGGGGTTATACTATGTCCAAATTAACAACTAGCTTCCTGACACTAAAGTTTAACAATACACAGGTTTCCAACAAGACAATACACAGGTACTCGCAACACACGTGCATTCACAGTCCACATGCACTCACAGCACACAATATATATATATATGTATATATATATATATATATATATTTTTATTTATTTTTTTACTTACACCATAAGCGTGGGAATATACAGTGGTGTGAAAAAGTGTTTGCCCCCTTCCTCATTTCCTGTTCCTTTGCATGTTTGTCACACTTAAGTGTTTCGGAACATCAAACCAATTTAAACAATAGTCAAGGACAACACAAGTAAACACAAAATGCAATTTGTAAATGAAGGTGTTTATTATTAAAGGTAAAAAAAAAATCCAAACCATCATGGCCCTGTGTGAAAAAGTGATTGCCCCCCTTGTTAAAACATACTATAACTGTGGTTGTCCACACCTGAGTTCAATTTCTCTAGCCACACCCAGGCCTGATTATTGCCACACCTGTTCACAATCAAGGCATCACTTAAATAGGAGCTGCTTGACACAGTAAGGTCCACCAGAAGATCCTTAAAAGCTACACATCATGCCGAGACCCAAAGAAATTCAGGAACAATTGAGAAAAAAAGTAATTGAGATCTATCAGTCTGGAAAGGGTTATAAAGCCATTTCCAAAGCTTTGGGAATCCAGCGAACCACATTGAGAGCCATTATCCACAAATGGCGAAGACATGGAACAGTGGTGAACCTTCCCAGGAGTGGCCGGCCGCCCAAAATTACCCCAAGAGCGCAGCGACGACTCATCCAAGAGGTCACAAAAGACCCCACAACAACGTCCAAGGAACTGCAGGCCTCACTTGCCTCAGTTAAGGTCAGCGTTCATGCCTCCACCATCAGGAAAAGACTGGGCAAAAATGGCCTGCATGGCAGAGTTCCAAGGAGAAAACCACTGCTGAGCAAAAAGAACATCAAAGCTCGTCTCAATTTCTCCACAACACATCTTGATGATCCCCAAGACTTTTGGGACAACATTCTGTGAACCGATGAGACAAAAGTGGAACTCTTTGGAAGGTGTGTGTCCAAGTATATCTGGCGTAGAAGGAACACTGCATTTCAGAAAAAGAACATTATACCAACAGTAAAATATGGTGGTGGTAGTGTGATGGTCTGGGGCTGTTTTGCTGCTTCAGGACCTGGAAGACTTGCCGTGATAAAAGGAACTATGAATTCTGCTGTCTACCAAGAGATCCTGAAGGAGAATGTCCGACCATCTGTTCTTGTACTCAAGCTGAAACGAACTTGGGTTCTGCAGCAGGACAATGATCCTAAACACACCAGCAAGTCCACCACCGAATGGCTGAAGAAAAACAAAATGAAGACTTTGGAGTGGCCTAGCCAAAGTCCTGACCTGAATCCTATTGAGATGTTGTGGTATGACCCAACCAGTTATTAGGTTTAGGGGGCAATCACTTTTTCACACAGGGCCATGATGGTTTGGATTTTTTTTCACCTTTAATAATAAACACCTTCATTTACAAATTGCATTTTGTGTTTACTTGTGTTGTCCTTGACTATTGTTTAAATTGGTTTGATGTTCCGAAACACTTAAGTGTGACAAACATGCAAAGGAACAGGAAATGAGGAAGGGGGCAAACACTTTTTCACACCACTGTATATGAAAGTGGTTTACACACATGTGTGTGTGTGTGTGTGTATATATATATATATATTTATGGTCTAGAGCCCTACGGACGACATGAGTAACGATGACACATAGGAACAACACAAAAACTCACCAACATGAAATAGACCTGAAAGTGTGCCTTGGTCTACCGTATGGTACGCCAAAATAAGGGGGCATACCCTAGATAAAGAATGATAAGAAGTAGTTATGGAATAATGTGGAATGAGTATTCAGTCTGGGGTAAGAATACTTGGAAGAGGCTTTTAAAAGGGGAGGGTGGGCGGGTATCACGCACAGGAAACCGACAAAGACCGGCGGCCTTTGGGCTGCTTAAATACCCTCCGGGCTCCTCCCATAACTTCAGGCCGGTACCCGGCCTTCCAATTTATGGTCTAGAGCCCTACGGACGACATGAGTAACGATGACACATAGGAACAACACAAAAACTCACCAACATGAAATAGACCTGAAAGTGTGCCTTGGTCTACCGTATGGTACGCCAAAATAAGGGGGCAAAAACCTTCAGGTAGGGGATAATTATTTATTAAAGGCAATGTCACTGAGTAAGTCGAGCAAAGGCCTGAGCCATCTCTAACTGTGGGTTAGGAATGTAGCGAGAGAAGCAGGCCGATTTCCACCGACCCAGTTTCTTGATCACGTGGTCCGGAACCCCCTGTCTTGAGGCCGTCGTGGCCGCCCCGATCCGGAATGAATGCCCGGAGTACTGGCTGGGGTCCAACTGAAGATTGCCGAGAAGGACCCGGACATGTTCCACGAACTGCGACGAGTTAAGGGGTTTTACCGGAAAGGGTAGAAGCGGACTGGCCCCTGGGCGGTCGGATAGCAGTGCCGTCAGGCGGTCCAACACGGCAACTGGGCACCAGTTGTTGTGAGTCCTGTACAGGTGAATATCTACTCCGGAACCTCGCTGCTGAGTTTTGGATGTCGCCAAGTGAAGGACGTAGTGATCCTGGTGGCGATAGAGATTACTTCTATGCAAGACTGGACCGGCTGGGTGGCTGCGAGTGAACTCGCTGGGCCGTAGAAACCCATAAAACGCCATGTGTATCGCAGCCTGCAGGACGGTGCTGAGGAGGAGACCGAAAGGGGACCTATCCAGGATGTCAGACATCCCCTTGAAGATCTCCCCCGTGATAGGCAGCCGCTTTGGGCTGACTGGCGGCTGGTGTTTCTGAACTCCACGTAGTAGAGCCCTCACCGCGTGGCAGGAGAACACCGAAGGCCTTGCGGGGTCTTGAAGTGACAAGTAGTGCTGCACCCCGGCCACGTACTGGCGTATCGTGCTGTGTGACAGTGCTAGGTGTCAATGGCAATAGGCGATGAACGCCATGACCTGCTTGAGGCTGGAAGACTCGCGAGGCCGCTGGGGCAGGAACTTGTTAAACGCCCTCCAGGCCGTCCGGTAGGCCCGACGGGTGTTGCGGGCGAGCGAGGCGTTGATGATGTTGGTAGCTGTGCGTACATGTGGGGCTAGTCCAAGGTCAGTTGTGACCAATCCGGGATAGTGGCTGAATGATGGCAGGCTCCTGGCATCTGTTCAAAGAAAGAAATAAAGTTAAAACGGGAGAGTGCGTCCGCTGCTGAGTTAAACTTCCCTGGAATGAACGAGCAGTAAACATTGAACTGATGCTGTAGGGATAGCTGGACCAGTCTGCGGAGGAAGGACATGGCGGGCCTGGACTTAGACCTGCCCTTGCTGATGATCTCGGCTGTGGCTTGATTGTCTGTCGAGAAAGCCACAGTCTGTCCAGACCAAAGGTGACCCCATAGGTGAGCGGCTGCTACAATAGGGAAGAGCTCAAAGAGGGCTGACGTAGTAGTGAAGCCCGGTGTGGCTAGTGCTTGAGGAGGCCAAGGGGCGGCGAACCACAAATGGCCAAAAATGGCGGCGCATCCTGTGGATGCCGCCGCGTCGGTCACCACCTGTGGTGACTGCGAGGACACGACTGGGATGAACAGGGACACACCGTTCCAATCACTAAGAAAGTGTTCCCACATGGCCGGATCTGCCCTGGCTGCAGAATCCAGCCTGATGACCTGGTCTGGGTCCTGAGTGTAGGACAGGAAGACCAGCAACCGGGACACGAAGGAGCGGCCCTGGGGGATGATCCTCACAGCAAAGTTCAGCATCCCGAGGAGAGACTGAAGTTGCTTCTGAGTACATCCCCCCACCCGGGTGAATTCTCGCAGAACCGTCCTGATACGGTCCAACTTATCTGCGGGAAGGCTGGCCTGCATGGCAAGCGTGTCAAGGTCGACGCCCAAGAACGTGATCTTGTGTGCCGGGCCGTCAACCTTGTGCTCCGCTATGGGGACGTTCAGATTGTCGAAAACCGTCCTCAACTTTCCAAGGTCCCCTGGGGGAGCCCCGGGCGGTTCTATCAGAAGGAAGTCATCCAAATAATGGATGACCTCGTGGCACTGTGCCTCATGGAGAAGGATCCACGCCAGGGTCTCCGCAAACTTGTCAAATAGCCAAGGACTACTCTTAGACCCGAAGGTCAATTTGGTCGCGAAATAATATCGCTCCCTCCACTTGATGCCGTGCCAGCACCACAGGGAAGGATGAATGGGCAGCAGCTTGAAGGCGTCGGATATGTCCGCCTTCGAGAGCCAAGCACCCACCCCTGCCCTGAGAATGGTCTGGATAGCCATGTCTACCGAAGCGTACTTCAGCGAGAACTCCTCGGAGGGGATGAGCGAGTTGAGACTGGGAACGACGGAAGAATGAGGCGCTGACAGATCATACACCAGACGTTTTTTATTTGAAAACTTTCCCTGCACAAGCCCGATAGGGCTAACCCTCCAGATGCTGAAGGGAGATTGACAGAACGGGCCTATCATGAAGTCCCGATCCCACTCCGTCTGCAAAAGGACGTCAATCGCTGGCTCATCTGTTGCTGCTGAGCGTAGGTTCGGACATTCGTGGGTGGAGTGGGGCAGGGTGATGAGCCCGGTATGAAACCCATCAGTGAAGCCTCGGATGAGGTAGCTGGCGAGTGACGGAGTGGGGTGTGAGGTCAAGTAAACACCGAGCCAAAGGACATTGACCCGGCTTAGTCATGGTTTCTTCTGTTTGACCTCACACAGGATCCTGGGGTGCGCCCTCTGGCATAGGGTGCAAACGTGCAAGAGCCGCGGCACTGGCTGAAATTGCAGGAGCCGTAATTAAAATTGTTGCAAATGGCGGCTCCCCCAACCATCCGCACCGGACGTCCCAACTTGTCGACCTTTTGCCCATGCGCCGGGGCCTGCTGAGCCTGGCTCGTGCTGGTAGAGGCCGTGCTAGCTATCGGATGGACAGAGGCTATGTTGGCACACCAGACCGTGGTGTGGGACGCTGACTGACAGACAGCACATAGCGGGGAGCGAAGGCCTGCGAAGTGGCGGCAGAACAACTCCGTGTCCACTACGCTCCAGTCCGTTGACAAATGAAACTGTGAGAATCTGGCTGCGGCTTTGGCCGAGAAGGACCGATGATAGTCGTAGAACGCTGAGCCACCGTATTTGTGGCCCAGGTCTACGATCAAATGGAGGTAGAGGTCCAGTTCCTCCCGTCTGCCGGGGGAGGCTGAGCACAGCACGTCTCTAAACATGCCGAAAGCGAGCGTGAACTCGGGCACCGTGAGCTTTCTGTTGAGCCTCGGATCCTTCGCTTTCAAGACCACCGAGACGTCCCCCCAGGTGTAGGCCTTGTTCTCGGCCAAGTCATGGACCGAGATCAAGAGTGAGGCCAGATTAACGTCTCTGCCCTCTAGAATGTCCTTCCTTACGCTGGGTGGCACCAGGTGGGAAGGGTGAACGGTAGTCGTGGCAAGCTCACTACCTGCGGCCGGTGCACTGATGGCTGGGACCACCGCAGGGTCCGGAACCGTGGCAGCCGGGCTGGCCTCTAGACGAGACACCCTGTCCTGGACCTCAACGATTGAGGAAGACAGGGAAGACACGAGGGTGTGTAGCTGAGCGACGGCGGCTGAAATCGATTCCAGAGACGCCTGCTGGCTGCTGGGGCTTGCTGCGGCCGGTGGTGGGAAGAGGAGCCTGAATAGCTCCGCCTTCCTGGCCGCGGACGAGAAGGGTATCCCTCTGCGTCTCAGCTCGGCGGACAGCCTGGGAATTGTCCATGCCCTAAGAGACTGGACACTGCCAGCCTCGGAGGCTGACGCCGGAGATAGCGGGGTGGTGAGGTCATCGCTGCCGACTGATGACATGGCGGCTGCCAAGACCTGTTACTTGGTAGACTGGTCACGTGTCTGCAGGCTGGGCCTATAAAAGGTGACAAGAAATGAGTTTGGACGTGTCACCTATGATATACATACCTGCCACGAGAAAGCAGGAGCCCCCCGTGCCCCTGCGTTTTTTTTTTTTTTTTTTACCTGCTGGAACCCTGATCAAGTTGGTGCAGGTGGACCTACTGAATCCGACTGACCTGAGAGAGTGTGAGAGAAAGTACCTATTTAAGAGCCTAAAACTGCTGCCGTCCAGAGCGACGGAACCCAACGTAGATGATAACAACAGGTGATAGTGACTTGAGTCGACTGCCGAGATCGCTGTGGGATCAAATGACAGATGACAACACGAATGACTGACTTGACATGTTGCCTTAACTGAATGAACTTCCCGTGACAGGGCCCGGCCCGTTCGTACCGTATGGGGGTGACTGTGGGCCGGACTCTGGAGCACGTACAGAAATGAGGCAACCATGAAACGAGGCCAACTGCCTGGGTACGCTGAGGCCGAACTGTGACATCCAGCTGCCACCGGGTCCGACTCCAAGCTCCCCTTTTTTTTTTTTTTTTTTCCTTTTTTTTTTTGTAGAAATGCGGCCGGCCTAGGGCACGCCGGCGCGAATTCGTACAGGCGGGTGACCAATTAACGCCGGGGCGTGGTAAGGTGACACAGAAATGATATAACATGACAAGGGCAAGAATCAAAGCTTTTTTTTTTTTTTTTGCGACTTTTTGTGACTGCATTCATGCCGGGCGTGGTAAGGTGACAGAAATGAGATACCATGACAGGGGCAAGAATCAGGAATGTACGCAAACCAGTGATGCGATTCCGCCCTTGGCGCATGTATTGAAATGAGGCCGGGCCTAGGGCACGCCGACACGAATTAGTGCGAAGAAGTGACTGCATTCATGCCGGGCGTGGTAAGGTGACAGAAATGAGATACCATGACAGGGGCAAGAATCAGGAATGTACGCAAACCAGTGATGCGATTCCGCCCTTGGCGCATGTATTGAAATGAGGCCGGGCCTAGGGCACGCCGACACGAATTAGTGCGGGGAAGTGACTGCATTCATGCCGGGCGTGGTAAGGTGACAGAAATGATATACCATGACAGGGGCAAGAATCAGGAATGTACGCAACCAGTGATGCGATTCCGCCCTTGGCGCATGTATTGAAATGAGGCCGGCCTGGGGCACGCCGACCCGAATCAGTGCAGGGAAGTGACTGCATTCGTGCCGGGCGTGGTAAGGTGACAGAAATGATATACCATGACAGGGGCAAGAATAAGGAATGTACGCAGCCAGTGATGTGATTCCGCCCTTGGCGCATGTATCGAAATGAGGCCGGGTAGTCGTGCATCTGGATCGCCCCGATCGGAGCATGCATGGATGCGACCGGACCAGGATCGAAGCGATGGCATGAACGCCCTGTTTAACTGATGCGAAATGATTTAGCATGACCGAATGGCCTGACACGTTAGCCATGTTTGAAATGATGAAATGATTGTCATGCTAACACGTGAAATGTTTCGACACGGTCGAAGTGATTCGTACAACTAGTATGCCAACAGTGCTTCGGAATGTAAATAGCGATTCGGCACGCTCGCTGGCGCCACCGATTCGGATAATGGCAGGACATGAACGATACGTGTGAGTGCGAACTGCACCCGTGCGTGAGTCATGTTGAACGATTCGGAGACTACATAGCACGACCGCGTAAGGGAACCCTTGAGTGCCGGATGCGGCATCGGTCGGAGTGTTTGTGGCGGGCGGCCCTGAATGTGCGTGCCGCTAGATGGCTCCCGATCGTGTACAACAAAAAACGTGCGAGTAAGTGTTTAGGTTTCGAGACAAGCAGCGCGTGGTTCGTGAGCTACGCAGACCACAGTTTAGTGACATGATAAGCAGTGCATGAGAACGTAAAACATGGGAGCCGAAGCCCTACCTGCGACAGCCGAACCAGACTCTTTGTACGAACTGCGACTCGGCGACACGAGTGCGACACGAAGGGACAACACGACTTACGAACACGGAACGCGGGACTGCAACAAGAGGAGACGGACAGACGAAAACGGAGCTCACGAACCTGCACCAACAGTGCTTGTCTCGAACGAGTCGGTCCTAGATGTCTGACGTATCAGATATCACGCACAGGAAACCGACAAAGACCGGCGGCCTTTGGGCTGCTTAAATACCCTCCGGGCTCCTCCCATAACTTCAGGCCGGTACCCGGCCTTCCAATATATATATATATATATATATATATATATATATATATATATATATATATATATATATACACACACACACACACACACACACACACACACACACACACACACACACACATTATCTCACAAAAGTGAGTACACCCCTCACATTTTTGTAAATATTTTATATATATCTTGTCATGTAACAACACTGAAGAAATTACACTTTGCTACAGCTTGTATAAGTGTAAATTTGCTGTCCCCTCAAAATAGCTCAACACACAGCCATTAATGTCTAAAACACTGGCAACAAAAGTGAGTACACCCCTAAGTGAAAATGTCCAAATTGGGCCCAAAGTGTCAATATTTTGTGTGGCCACAATTATTTTGCAGCACTGCCCTAACCCTCTTGGGCTTGGAGTTCACCAGAGCTTCACAGGTTTCCACTGGAGTCCTCTTCCACTCCTCCATGACGACATCATGGAGCTGGTGGATATTAGAGACCTTGCGCTCTTCCACTTTCCATTTGAGGATGCCCCACAGATGCTCAATAGGGTTTAGGTCTGGAGACATGCTTGGCCAGTCCATCACCTTTACCCTCAGCTTCTTTAGCAAGGCAGAGGTCATTTTGGAGGTGTGTTTGGGATCTTATGTTGGAATACTGCCCTGCGGCCCAGTCTCTGAAGGGAGGGGGATCATGCTCTGCTTCAGTATGTCACACTACATGTTGGCATTCATGGTTCCCTCAATGAACTGTAGCTACCCAGTGCCAGGGAACTCTGTTTTTAGGACCGTACATTCCACTAGTAAGTTGACAACAATGTAGGTGACACATTGGTAGTCATAAACAGAAGGAAACTGTGATTGAACTAACTACCTTCCAACGGGAAGGTGAAACTAACTGAAGCTTCTCATAACAACCAAGACCCCATTGGGTTACAGTGATCTATACCGCTGACTGATCAATGAGGAAGGGGGTATTTGATAATGATCCCTGATTCCTTGATCATACTCAAGGCTTTATCCTATAATATTTTAAGGATCTAGAAGGTTACATTTGAAGCAGTCTATTGAGAACTAGCTGAGAGGGTGCCAGGCCTGGGGTGTCCAACCAAGGTTGCCAGATTTTTTAGAACTTATTAACCGCATTTCTGTGTTGATACATCAGTTTATCTTTAATTAGAGATTATTTACCTGTTCAATCCACTGCTTCGTTGTTGGGCAATGCGGTGATTGCCATCAAGCTTTCTGCTTGCGAGCAATATACAGCAATCTTAGAACAGCTACATTAGTTGGGGGGGGGGGGGGGGGGTGTGAAAAATTCCTCATTCACCGCGCCCAGCAAGCATGTGACAGGGCGTAGTGGAACAGTGGATTGATAGACAGAGGAAATGGTATTAGTTACCTCTCCCCAATAGCTGAATAGTTTGGGGCAGTGCCACATTAGGTGTATAAGATCCCCGCTGCCCCCCCCCCCACATCTGGGGCACAGAGGGGACTCCCTCCTACCCCCTCTGTGAAGCAGCACCGAGGTACGGTAGGTTCTGTGTAAAATGAATAGCTGGGAGAGCCTATACGATGGAGACACTGAGACGATTGGCAAAGACTGTAAACACAGTTCCCAGTCTTCGCCCCCAATCTCTTCTAGGTCCTGTTCCCACCTGTGTCTACACATATATTTGTGAGATCATACCTTTTTTATTCTGTGCGTTAAGTATGTGAGTTATTATCGGATGTTCTATGTGTTCCAGAGTTGGAGGTTGTGTCTTGGTAGCCCGAACTCCTCCTGCAAATCAGTGAAGGATTAAAACATGGTCTGCGTATAGAGTTGCGATATGTACCCAATGCCCTTTGCCTCCCAGGACTGAAATCCCTCTAATTTCTGAAATTCCGGGGGGGGGGGGGGGGGGGGGTGGGGGGGGGTGTGACCGGGTGTGAGGTGTGTGAGGTGAGCGGTGGTATGGAGTGAGTGAGAGCTGTGGAACTCCCTCCCCTCTTGTTATCTGCTACACCTGTTAAAAGGAACGCACTGGAGAGATGCAACGAGACAAGCGATGGCTCTAGGTGAGAAAGAGTGCTGCACGAGGGAAGCCGCTGCCTTGCATTCCGGACCTGTATAGCCCGTCTGCATCCCGGAGGCGGGTAACCCGCACCAGTACGCTGTAGCTGCAGTGGGATAAGGATACCCTGGATGCCCTGACCCCACACGAGGACGAGGGGAGCCACTGTATAGCTGCCCTGTGTTCCGGAGCGGTGTATCCGGCAAAATTATCCAGCTGTAGTGGAGGCTTTGAACCCATACGATCCTACACGATGGAACATGCGGCTGATCTGAAGGGGCTTGTATAATGCCGGTCGGGTAGTGCTGAGGAACGGTAGGAAAATTAATTTTATACCCTGCTGGAGCTGGTAAGAAAAATGTCTAAAAAAGGAGACTGAAGTGAGATATGCCTTGGAGATATTTAAATCAATCCTTGCTCTGCCTTGTCTTTTAAACAAACAAACAAACTTTGTCTTGCTTTTTTTTTTTCTTCTGCTGCTTTGCCGAAGGAGATACCTGGCTACTGCACCCCTTGCTGTATCCTCCTATTTGATGTAGAAGCTGAACGAATTGCTATTTATGAGTGAACATATGGTCTGTATGGCTATATTGCCACATACTGCTACATTGTGTTATATGTCACTTACGCTAAGATCAATGGTGAAAGATAATCAGGGTATATGAGACTGCTTATTGTACTGCAGGACACTTCAAGTAATTGCCCTGATCCTTTACTGATCGCCTGTTTTTCTTTTCCTCCTCCCTGTGACTTTTCTCCTTATGATTGCTTTGAAGCTGGAGAATTTACTTGGCTGCTCCTCCTTGTAATTGAGCGCTAAAATAAAAAAAATAAGTGTATGGGTCTGCCTATGAGATATGGAAGATAAAAAGGACTGCTGCTTATGAATGGATATGCTTACTGTACTGCTTACTGTACTGGACTGATACGCCTTTTTCCTTTTTTCTGATTGAAATTTAACAAGCACTTATATAATACTTTATCCTGCTCTCTGTCTACCTCAGTCGGTTCCCCCCTGCCATTATTGTACTATTAATTATGCAACATTTGCGCTCGGCCAAGGAGAAAAATCCCCAGCAAAATCAGCAACAGATAGCAGCGGCATCTGCATCAGCCGCAGCAAGGCTTGAGCAGTATGCACACGCCCCGGTACAGAAACCCCCAAAAAAGGGGGTACAGGCCAAAATACAGCAAGGTGGCACCCTGGACAGGAAAAGTTTGGGGCAATCAAATAATGCTCCGACTCCTGGGGTAACTAAAGTCTCCAATGTTAAAAACATAACAGGAGGGGCGGTTATAACAGATCCAGTAAGAGTAAATGGAAATATAAAACCTAATGAAACTGCTGAAATATGTTCATCCTCTGAAAGAGAACCAACTTTAAAAGATGTACTATTGGCGGTAAACATTTGCAATGGTTCAACTAAAGAACTATGTGATGAGATAAGAGGAGTGAAAGAAGATATGACTATAGTTAAACAGGAGTTGGAAAGAATTGGGCAAAGGACATCAGAGCTGGAAGAGAGAATTAATCAATTAGAAGATGATACTTTTCCTTTAAGGGCGGATGTAAAAAACATGAAAGAACAAATATCAAGACACATTTTAAAACTGGAAGAAATTGAGAATAGGCTCCGTAGAGACAATGTAAGAATGATTGGTCTCCCAGAGAAAACTGAGGGCCCGAACCCCGTGGAATTCATGGAGAAATGGCTAATTTAATTTTTTAGTAAAGAGTTCTTCTCAGCAGCATTTGCTATTGAAAGAGCCCATAGAATCCCTTTCAGAGCCTCCCCAACTGCGAAGTTCCCAATGCCGTTACTGTTTAAATTTCTTAACTATAAAGATAAGGTGTCGCTATTGAGGAGAGCAAGAGAAGTAGGAAATGTTCTTTTCAATGGTATTAGAATCTCGTTCTACTCTGACTTCTCCCCAGAGCTTCAGAGACAGAGATCATAATTCATACAGGTCAAGCGTGATCTACAGAGGGTCAAAATACCATATGCCCTTATGTACCCGGCAAGATTACGGGTAACAGCATGGGGGGAGTCGCAGATCTTCATCTCCCCAGAAGCAGTGAAGAGGTGGCTGGAAGTAAATAAAGAGAGACTTGCAACTATTTGAGGATGGAGGGGGGAGGAGGGAGGGGGGGGGAGAAATGTTTAGGATTTAATATATAAAAATATGGGGGTTTTTTGTGGGGTGGGGGGGGGGATAGAGAGGGGGGGGTGGAGATACACAGAGGATACACAGAGGATACACAGTGAGTGAGTAGTGGATATGTGTGGAGGGGAAAGAGTGAAAATGTTAAAATGGAAACTGGTCACTTGTAGCCCCCTAGGGGAACACCTAGATAGGTGGAAAAGAAAGGGGGGTGGGGGGAGGGGAGGGAGAGGGAAGATAGGATAAAAATAATTTGCTTTAAATTTAAAGAGAGATGCACAACACAGAATATAAACACATTAAACAAAGGAGTGACACAAATTTCACTAAGAATTAAGAAAGAGAACCTTTATAGAATAGGGTGCATGAATGGAGGAATCCGGGAGGGAGGAACTCTATAGTTTTGCTCCTCCCCTCTTTTTCTTCCTTTTTTTTGTTTCTGTTTTTTTTTCACTATCAGATAAATCGGTTTGATAATATGAGGGTGAGACCACGTACTGATAAGGTTTGGTTGGTAAAGATAAGGGGAGAAAAGGGTAGTATTGGAGGACTAAGGGTGGAAATGATAAAAGTTGTGAGGGTGGCTCTAAATAGGGGTATACTTCTGGCTTCCCGGTACCATTGCGGCCATGGATAAGACTAAATGACAGTGGTTAATATAGGGACGTGGAATGTTAGGGGACTGGGGACTCCGGCTAAGAAAGCAGCCGTGTTTGCCGTAATGCAGGGGAGGGGGGTAGAATTGATCTGTCTGCAGGAGACACACTTAACTAAGCACACTGCCCGGGCCTTGCAGAATAAGAAATACCAATTTCAATATCATTCAGTATATTCTACATATAGCAGGGGGGTTAGTAAGCTGATAAAATCTGGAGTGAACTTCTCCTGCAGACAGATTGATTCTGATGAAAATGGAAGATATGTTTTTTTGTATTGTATGATCGAAAACGGAGCATATGTGATTGCAAATGTTTATATCCCCCCTCTATTTTAATAGATGTGCTGCTCAAATTGAATGAATTTTTACAGGATAAAGGGGAAACCCCAGTATTGGTAATGGGAGATTTCAATGAGGTTTTGAACAATAAACTAGACAGGTTTCCTATAAAGATTACCCCCGATGTTGTGGAGAGAAGTAAACTAGGTCAGTTTGTAGAGGAACTGGGACTGGTGGATATATGGAGGGTTCGTAATCCTGAAGTGCAACAGTACTCATGTTGCTCAGCTACGCATTCCACACTCTCCAGGATAGATTTTGTCCTGGGGAGTGTGGCAGCATCACCGAGGGTGGAAAAAATTGAATATTGTCCAAGGGGGATATCAGATCATTCCCCAATAGTAATGACAATGAAAGTGGGGGGAAAAAAAGAGCACGGAGGGAGTGGAGGATAAATCCAGGGTGACTAGATTTGATCAAAGAACCAGATGAGATCCTGCCTAAAATAAAGGAATTCCTAGTATTTAATAAAGAATCAGCATCACCTAGTATAATATGGGACACAATGAAAGCATTTCTGAGGGGAGTTCTGATACAACAAGTGGCCAAGTTTAACCACTTCCCGACCGCCCCATGTAGATATACGTCAGCAGAATGGCACGTACAGGCAAAATCACGTACCTGTACGTGACATTCTTCCGGCGGGTGGGGTGTCCGATCAGAACCCCCTCCGCCGGCGGGGACGGTCGGGATCGCTTCAGGAGCGATCCGGCACGAGGGGACGGCCAGTGGTTTCTGGCCACCCCCTCGCGATCACTCCTGATGAATCAGATGCTTCCCCTGGCTGTGTCATTCAAAACACAGGCAGAGAAAGTGATGTCACACTCGGCGCGTCGGTCAGAAAGACCGGAACGCCGAGGAGTGAACATGTACAGGTTAGTGCACCAACAGTACACTGACACCAGTACACATAGGCACACAAATAACCCCCCTGTCACCCCCAGATCACCCCCCAGATCACCCCCTGCCCCCCCAGTCACAGTGTCACTAATTGCAGTGATCATTTATTTACTGATCACTGCATTTAGTGTCAGTGTGACTGTAATAACTGTCAGGGCAGTTAGTTTTAGGTCCAAGGTAGCCCCCTACCCCCCCCTAATAAAGGTTTAACCCCCTGATTGCCCCTAGTTAACCCTTTCACCCCCTTTTGCCGTGTCACTAAGCGATCGTTTTTCTGATCGCTGCATTAGTGTCACTGGTGCCGCTAGGTAGCCAATTTTTTTTTAGGTTAACCGCCAGGTTTATATAGGTTCATAAATAGGTTTATAGGTCAGGTACCCCCATATTACAACCTAAATAAAGGTTTTAACCCCCTGATTGCCCCTAGAGTTAACCCTTTCACCAGTGATCACCGTATAAGTGTCACTGGTGACGCTGGTTAGCCACTTAGTTATTTCGTTATTTAGGTTCCCCGACAGGTTTTTATATAGCGTCAGGTACCCCCATATATTACCTAATAAAGGTTTTAACCCCCTGATTGCCCCTAGGTAACCCTTTCACCAGTGATCACCGTATAACTGTTACTTGTGACGCTGGTTAGATAGTTTGTTTTTTATACTGTCAGGGCACCCGCCATTTATTACCCAATAACGGTTTAACCCCCTGATCGCCCGGCGGGTGATATCAATTAGGTTTTAGAGTCAAATAAGGTCTGCGTCGCCCCAGGTTAGTGCCAGTACCGCAAACACCCACGCGCAAAGCATACACCTCCCATAGTGGTATAGTATCTGAACAGATCAATATCTGATCTGATCAGATCTATACTAGCGTCCCAGCAGTTTAGGGTTCCAAAAAACGCATTGTTAGCGGCATCAGCCCAGATACCTGCTAGCACCTGCGTTTTTCCCCTCCGCCCAGCCCAGCCCAGCCCACCCAAGTGCAGTATCGATCGATCACTGTCACTTACAAAACACTAAGCACACATAACTGCAGCGTTCGCAGAGTCAGGCCTGATCCCTGCGATCGATAACATTTTTTTTGTGGTAGCGTTTTGATTCAGTCGCTAACAGTCAGGAGCTTTTTTACCTGTAAATCTCAAAAAAATAGTTGTCGTTTTATTGTTCTCTCTCTCTCTCTCTCTCTCTATTGTTGCTCTTTTTTTACTCCATTCTATTCTGCAATGTTTTATTATGTTTTATCATGCTTGCTTTTCAGGTATGTAATTTTGTTTACTGCGTTTTAGTGTTAACCATTTTTTTGTTTTCAGGTGCGCCATTCAGTTGCAGCGTGGATTTATTTATCTTGACAGCAACAGCGTTTGCTCCCACGATACATAAAGCCGCGACTCCAACGCTGTAGGAGGTGATTTCACCACCACAGTTAAAAAAAAGAGCATATATGCCGAAGCATGGGGGCAGCAGGGGCGGAGGAGCGATTGGCTCCTAATGCTGCGTACATACGGTCGAAATTCCGACGGAGCCTTGCCCCGTGGAAAAGTGCGACCGTGTGTACATGGCATAACTTTTGTGGGAGGATGCCCCCATGCTTCGGCATATATAAATGGTGCATGTATGCCCATCATTAGAAGTGGGTGGATGAAGGGAGGTATTCTAATGGTGGGCATAACCACCAATCAATCTCTTTTTTTCGTTCAGCCAAGAGGCTGCATGAAAAATAAAGATTACAATATATGTCCAGTATGTTGCTGGACTTTGAATGGTTATACCAGAATGATGCCTGCAGGTTTAGGTATCATCTTGGTATCATTCTTTTCAGCCAGTGATCGGCTTTCATGTAAAAGCAATTCTAGCGGGTAATTAGCCTCTAGACTGCTTTTACAAGCAGTGGGAGGGAATGTCCCCCCTCCCGGATATAAACCGCACCATTGGGAAATCGGGAAAGCATTTTATCACACCGATCTTGGTGTGGTCAGATGCTTTGAGGGCAGAGGAAAGATCTAGGGTCTAATAGACCCCAATTTTTTCAAAAAAAGAGTACCTGTCACTGCCTATTGCTATCATAGGGGATATTTACATTCCCTGAGATAACAATAAAAATGATAACAAAGAAAAAAAATGGAAGGAACAGTTTAAAAATAAAATAAAAAAGCTAAATAAATAAATAAAAAAAAAAAAAAAAAAAAAGCACCCCTGCCCCCCCCTTCTCTTGCGCAAAGGCGAACACAAGCGTTGGTCTGGCGTCATATGTAAACAGCAATTGCACCATGCATGTGAGGTATCACCGCGAAGGTCAGATCGAGGGCAGTAATTTTAGCAGTAGACCTCCTCCGTGAATCTAATGTGGTATCATGTAAAGGCTTTTAAAGGCTTTTAAAAATTTATGTAGTTTGTCGCCACTGCGTGTTTGTGCACAATTTCAAAGCATGTCGTGTTTGGTATCCATGTACTCGGCCTAAGATCATATTTTTTATTTCATCAAAAATTTGAGCAATGTAGTGTGTTTTAGTGCATTAAAAAAAAAAAAAGTGTATTTTTTTTCCACAAAAAATGCGTTTGAAAAATCGCTGCGCAAATACTGTGTGGAAAAAAAAAAATGCAACACCCACCATTTTAATCTGTAGGGCCTTTGCTTTAACAATATATATAGTGTTTGGGGGTTCAACGTCATTTTCTTGCAAAAAAAAAAATATGTTTTCATGTAAACAAAAAGTGTCAGAAAAGGCTTTGTCTACAAGTGGTTAGAAGAGTGGGTGACGTGTGACATAGGCTTCTAAATGTTGTGCATAAAATACCAGGACAGTTCAAACCCCCCCCCCCCCAAATGACCCCATTTTGGAAAGTAGACACCCCAAGCTATTCGCTGAGAGAAATGTTGAGCCCATTAAATTTTATTTTTTTTTGTCCCAAGAGATTAAATAATGAAAAAAAAATATATATATATTTTTTTTACAAAAAGTTGTCACTAAATTATATATTGCTCAAACATGTCATGGGCATATGTGGAAATACACCCCAAAATACATTCTGTTGCTTCTCCTGAGTACGGGGATGCCACATGTGTGGGACTTTTTGGGAGCCTAGCTGCGTACGGGACCCCAAAAACCAATCACCGCCTTCAAGATTTCTAAGGGTGTAATTTTTTTATTTCACTTCTCACTGCCAATCACAGTTTCGGAGGCCATGGAATGCCCAGATGGCATAAAACCCCCCAAAATGACCCCATTTTGGAAAGTAGACACCCCAAGCTATTTGCTGAGAGGTATGGTGAGTATTTTGCAGATCTCGCTTTTTGTCACAAAGTTTTGAAAATTGAAAAAAGAAAAAAAATATTTTTTTTTCTTTACTTTCTTCATTTTCAAAAACAAATGAGAGCTGTAAAATACTCACCATGCCTCTCAAATGGGGTCATTTGTGGGGGTTTTGTGCTATTTTGGCATTTTATGGCCTTCGAAACTGTGATAGGTAGTGAGGAGTGAAATCAAAAATTTGCACCCTTAGAAATCCTGAAGGCGGTGCTTGGTTTTCGGGGCCCCGTACGCGGCTAGGCTCCCAAAAAGTCCCACACATGTGGTATCCCCATACTCAGGAGAAGCAGCAAAATGTATTTTGGGGAGAAATTCCACATATAACCATGGCATGTTTAGGCAATATATCATTTTTTTTTTCGTCTTTATTTAATCACTTGGGACTAAAAAAAAAAAATATTCAATGGGCTCAACATGCCTCTCAGCAAATAGCTTGGGGTGTCTACTTTCCAAAATGGGGTCATTTGGGGGGGTTTTGTACTTCTCTGCCATTTTAGCACCTCAAGAAATGAGATAGGCAGTCATAAATTAAAAGCGGTGTAAATTCCAGAAAATGTACTCTAGTTTGTAGACGCTATAACTTTTGCGCAAACCAATAAATATACGCTTATTGGCATTTTTTTTACTAAAGACATGTGGCTGAATACATTTTGGCCCAAATGTTTGACTAAAATGGAGTTTATTAGATTTTTCTTATAACAAAAAGTAGAAAATATCTTTTTTTTTCAAAATTTTCGGTCTTTTTCCATTTATATCGCAAGAAATAAAAATCACAGAGGCAATTAAATACCATCAAAAGAAAGCTCTATTTGTGGGAAGAAAAGGACGCAAATTTCGTTTGGTTACAACATTGCATGACCGCGCAATTACCAGTTAAAGCAGTGCAGTGCGAAATTGAAAAAAGACCTCTGGTCCTTAAGCTGACAATTGGTCCGGGGCTGTAGTGGTTAATAAAAAATCCAGAGTAGTGGAGGAAGAAGCGCAGAGAGAAATGTTGGAAGCCGAAAAATATTTTATAATAGATCCATCAGTGGAGAAAAAAAAAAATCTGTCTCGATAGGCAAAGAAACTATAAACTAGTTATTATGGAAAAAGTTGAGACTAGAAGGCTCCTTCAACGGCAATCCGCGTTCGCAGAAGGAGAAAGTGTAGGAAGGATGTTAGCACAAATAGTAAAAATAAACTCCCCAACCTCTGTTGTTCAGGCTATTAGAACCGAGGGTGGTGAGATTATAACCAACCCCATAGGGATAGTCCGGACGTTTCGGAGTTTCTATGAAAAATTATATACAGCACAGAAGGTCAGGATGGAGGGTGCAATGGAGGATTTTCTGCGGGAAGTGGAGATTCCCTCATTGACCCAAGTGGAGAGAGAGGAATTAGAGGCTCCAGTGACTTTGGCAGAGCTTCAGCAGGCAGTAAATAGTATGGCAAATCAAAAATCACCGGGCCCTGATGGACTGCCTGTCGAGATATACAAAAATTATGGAGAGATCTTGCTCCCTGCACTGGTAAATACACTGGAGGAGGCCAATAACGAAGGAAGGTTACCTACCTCAATGTTAGAAGCTACCATTATAATCCTACAGAAAGAAGGGAAGGACCCCCTAGATACTTCGGCTTATAGACCAATTTCAAAGTACTGGCGAGTCGGCTGAGCAAGGTTATTGCAAGGCTGGTTCATTCGGACCAGACAGGCTTTATAGCTGATAGATCTACAAGCATTAACATAAGAAGAGCTTTTTTGAACCTACAAAGTCCGGTGGTGAACGAGGGAACAAGAGCGGTGTTGGCACTCGATGTAACAAAAGCATTTGATAGTGTGGAGTGGGGATACATTTGGAGAGTGCTGGAGAAGTTTGGGGTAGGTCCCCTGTTCACCAGGTGGATAAGATTGCTATATGATAAGCCAAAGGCCAGGTTAAAAATTAATAATGAACTTTCAGAGGAAATCGAGTTGGAGAGAGGGACGAGACAGGGGTGTCCCCTGTCTCCTCTCATTTTCGCGCTCGCAATGGAACAGCTAGCTATTTCTATTAGAAACAGCACTGAGATAATAGGTTTCCAAAGGAAGGGGGGGAGGGAGGAAAAAATTGCTTTATATGCAGACAATGTCTTACTGTTCCTGGGGGACTTGGATCGATCTCTAACTAAAGCAATGAATATAGTGGAGGACTTTGGCAGGTTTACAGGACTTGAGATAAATTGGAAGAAATCAGAACTACTTCCAATTAGCACAAATGCGGAAGTGAGAATACCAGGAATGCCCCAATTGGAGGTAGTTAATGCTTTGAAATCCTTGGGAGTGGTCCTGACGAAGGATCCTAATCAATTTGTGAAGCTTAATCTGGTACCATTATTGACCAGGTTTAAAAAGAAGATAGCAGTTTGGAAATACCTTCCTTTGTCAGTTGCGGGTCGGTGTGCTCTCATAAAGATGATCTGGATGCCACAGCTCCTGTATGTGCTACACAACTCTCCGGTGTGGGTATGCAGGAGATGGTTCCGGAAAATCGAAACCCTTTTTAGGGAACTTATTTGGAAAGGGGGTCAGGCTAGAATCCCTCCCGGTACCCTGCAGCTCCCAGTGAAAGAGGGGGGTCTCGCGGTGCCCCACCCGGAGCGCTACTTCCTGGCGGCTCAGCTTCAACAGCTACTGGGATGTGGGGTTCCGGGAGGAGGCACCCCGAATTTGGAATTAATGCTGATAGGAGCGGGCCATGATACAATAATAGAAACATTAGAGGCGGGCTCATTTGGTAATGAATATCCTACCACAAAAATGGTAGGAAAAATTTGGACAACAGCTAAAAAACGACTACATTATAAAGGGATGATTGATCAAACACCCCTGTGGAAAAATAAAAACCTCAAAGAGATTTATTTGATAGGCAAAATTGGGGATTGGGAAAAAAATGGGATTAGGAAACTGAGCCAGTTATACAGAGGTAATACACTGAAAAAATGTATGGATTTAAAGCGAGAGTTCAATATATCACAATATTCCCTTTTCTCATATTTTCAAGTAGAGCATGCTCTTAGGGCACAATTCTCAGAACAACCTTTAATATGGCAAAGAATGCCACTCTTCCAAAAGATTTCGCAGATAGGATCAACTAAAGGGCTGATATCAGGGTTATATGAACACTTGGGACAGGAAATAGATTCAAGGGGGAGACTTGAAAAGGTAAAAGTAAAATGGGAAAAGGATGTTGGCTTAATAACGGATATACAGTGGAAGAGAATCTTGGAGAAAGGGTCAAAGGTGTCAGTATCTCCCCCGCAGAGAATATCACATTTGATGTTGATTAATAGAGCATATTATACCCCCAAGCGGCTGTTTGGCTTTGGCAGAAGGGCCGATGATAATTGTCCCAGATGTCAAAAAACATGAGACCTCATTCATATGCTGTGGAAGTGCCCCAAATTGGTTCACTATTGGAAGGGAGTGACTAACAGTATAAGTAGGATATTTGGAATTAAACTTGAGCTGGAACCCAAAGAGTGTATGCTGGGATATAGAGAAGAAAGGGAAGAGAGTAAAAGTAAAACTATGGCAGTCCTGAGATGTTTATTTCAAGCCAGAAAACGAATTTCAGGTAAATGGCAGTCAAAGGAACCACCTACGGTAGACAACTGGATTGGGATAATAAACGAGAATCTATACAGAGAAAAGGCGGTATATATAAAGAGGGGTAATGTTAAAGAATTTAATAAAATGTGGAATCCGTGGCTAACTAAAATGAATCCATCTGAGGTTGCAGATTAAAAAGGGGGAGGGAAAGGGACACTATGAAGAAAGGGAAGAGAGACCTACTGAGCAACCCTCTAGGTGCTAAATGGAAGTGTAGCCACTAGTGTATGGTATATAACAGGGAGAGAAAAATGTATAGAGTTAAATAGAAGTCACGTAATGAAGAATGCATTTCTTGTTTTGTATGGTGCCTCTTTTTTATCTTTGACTTTGTATATATGAAAAATTTAATAAAGAATAAATAAAAAATAAAAAAAATTCTGAAATTCCGTGTAGCAAGGATTGTGCCACAGTGGAGTGTGTACCGTGAAGCCCATCATACCTAGGTTATGTTTAATGCGGCCCCATATTTTGGACAGTAAGTTTATGGTAGGCATCGATTTAGGGTGCTGGGGGATGGCTGCCTCAAGATGTGAAGCGGCGGGGAGGCCCAGTGTGCCATGAAATAGTATGTTACGGATAGGGTCTGCCATATCAACTCCTCCCCAACCACCCAGGTGTTGAAGCTGTGAGGCCAGGAAATAGAGTCTCATGTTAGGGACTGCCAACCCCCCCTGGTCTTTGCTATACTGCAGTGTGGATAGTTTAATTCTAACAATCTTTTTTTTCCAAAGGAGGCTTCTGAATATAATGTCAATGCGTGTGAACCACCTATGTGGGATCCATTGCGGGAAGTTGTGTAGTATGTATAATAGCTGAGGCGCCCATACCATCTTTATAAGATTGGCCCTACCGGTAATAGAAACGGGTAGCTTATACCAGGCGCTGCTTTTGGTTTGTATCTTAGCGATCATAGGGAGTAGGTTCAAGGTTAGGTATCTGGAAGTATCCAGAGTAATCTGTACTCGCAAATACTTAAAGGAGGAGACCACCTGACGAGACCGGGCACATTCCGGCAATGGTGCTGTGAGCTTATCCAAGGGCAGGAGGGCTGATTTGCTCCAATTTATGGAGAAGCCAGAGAAGGTACCAAATTGTGTGATTAAAGACATCACGTTTTGTAGTGAGGTGAGTGTGTCATCTGCATATAGTGATATTTTGTCTACTGCAGGGCCTCTCACAAATCTGGATATCAATGGCAACGCTCTCACCATCTCCACCAGCGGTTCCAGGGCTAAGGTGAACAACAGGGGTGACAATGGGCACCCCTGCCTTGTGCCTCTGTAAAGACGGAAAGGGTCAGAGAGATCACCATTAATACGCAGCCTGTCGGTCAGGTTTGTGTACAATAGCTGCACCCAGCCAATTAACTTTTTTCCCAGGCTGAACTTCTTCAGGACCTCCCAGAAATATGGCCACTCAACGCTGTCAAAAGCATTGGCAGCATCGAGGGAAAGGACTGCCTTATTACCCGAATTGTCCACTGGAATCTGCAGATTGAGGAACAATTATCTTATGTTTAGTGCCGTAGATCTGGAGGGAATAAATCCTGATTGATCATGGTGAATATGCTTTTGGATAACAGACGCTAGATGAGTGGCCAGCACTCTGGCCAGAAGTTTCAAGTTCGTTGTTAGCAGGGAAATGGGCCTATAGGAGTTCGGGAGAAGGGGATACTTGCCTGGCTTAAGTGTAAAAATTATAGTAGCCTTCCATCATTGATGGGGGCAATTGACTTAGTTCTAGGGCTTCTGTTATATTCTGCTTTAGTTGTGGTAGCATAGTGTCAGCATATTTTTTGTATACCTCTGCCGGCAGTCCGTCAGCTCCCGGGGACTTACCCGGAGGCGAAAAGGGCCAGGGCCTATGACAGTTCATCGGTTGTGAGAGGAGCATTTAACATATCTCTGTCAGACCGCTCAAGGCATGGCAAATTGCACCCCAAGAGGAAGTCCCGGATATCAGTGGGGGCAGAGAAGACCTTAGAAGAGTACACGTCTTCATAGAACGCTTGAAATGTTGTGATAACCTCCAGATGAGCATTCACTACCCAGCCAGACTTGGACTGCCACAATACAAACTGTACACTCACTACTTTTGTAGCAAAGTGTAATTTCGTCAGTGTTGTCACATGAAAAGATATAAAATATTTACAAAAATGTGAGGGGTGTACTCACTTTTGTGAGATACTGTGTAATATATATATAGTAATTTGTAATAGAGTAATTTGTTTGCTGCATCCCCCCTGCCTAACCTACCCCTCCATGTTCAGCCTCTCATGGAGTTGGAAGACCCTGATTGCTGAAGGTAAATCCTTCTAAAAACTGGGTGCCTTTTGTGCCATGGCCGCAGGCCAAATGATGCTTAAACAGCATTGATAATGTACAGGCATGGTATTATAAGAGCTCTGCAATGTCATTATTGCCTCTCCCTTTGTTTTTTTTCCTGTCTTTTTATATGCAGTGCACCGCACTGTTCTCCAGGCTTTATTGTCCATCAGAGTGGCTGTGAATCAGGTCACAGGGTGCAGGGAGATGGGCAGTACAGAATGGGCCAGTCGCCATGCAATGGTGTAAATGATCTTGGAGGTCTGCAGTTGAGAGGGCTCCTCTCCCTCTCTCTCTGCAGTCCTGCCAGGTAAAGGACTTACCTCAGATTCTGAGTCTCCTGTCTGCCTCTGGATGTGCTGTCCTGGCTCCCTTGCTATGCTGTGTACTTCTGAGGGTTTGACAGTCTGACTGTTTTTTTGTCTCAGACTCTGACTGTGTCTGCGGTCTGCCTTTGGAAATGCTGTCTGAGCGGCTGCTTCTGAAATGAGTGGAGGAAGGCAGATGGCTCTTAAAGAGACAGGGTACCATGTTTTTTGGTGAGAGGTAATATGCTTTTCTCTATATATTTTGTGAAAATATGAGCTGTGCCACTGTTAGTGGCACACAAGATTAGCAAATGTAGGAGGGGCAATGTAGGACATTGTTTTTAAAAGAGTGAAATTATGCAAATGAAGGTGTTTTGCATTATTTTAGGGAGCAGAAACCCTGAACGCAAATGCTCCAAAAAACATAAGACCAGCCAATGATCATCTTATCCTGACCAGGACGACAACACCTAACAGGTTGTCACATTCATTAAGCATGTGGTCAATACACTCTAAAGGAGTTATTTCCACTTACCCTGTGAAGGGACAGGATCCAGGAAATTGGCAAATGCGTTTATGCCAGCAGATAGAAAATGCCTCAACAAACTTATGTGCCTGCATACAGTCTGCAGTGGCAGAGAAATTAAATTGTACAAGTTGCCTCACAAGGATGTGGTTGTGCAAAAAAGCCCTATTAAGGCAGCTATAGCAGAAAGTATGCTGCAAATATCCACGCCACAAGCAACACCCATAATTATAGAGCGTAAATCGCTCGTTGATGAAGGATGGTATTTTCCCATTACGATAGAGTGTAAATCGCTCGTTGATGAAGGATGACGGAGACCTCGTCAGAAGACCAATTTACAGTCATTGGCGTCCGCAGAACTTTTTTGGGGGGGGGGGCATCATTTTAGGGTCACCCATGCGCCACCCCTTTTTGACAATGTCATTATTACATTGTTATGGTCAGAGACAGCAGGCATAGTACAGTCCATAGGATAAGTAATGGATAATGGTCGACACGCCCTCTTACCAGACCCAGCGGAACTACAGCAGTGATCCCTCCGGCTGGACAATTGCTCACTCTGGGTTCCCCGGGGGCAATTCTGGTCAGTAGTGTAGCATGTCTGTACCCTGGCAGTGGCTTAGTCTTTCTCTCTCTGGTGGCACTGGGCAGCGTGGCTCGCTCTGGTGATGCTGGGTAGCGTGGCTCGCTCTGGTGGTGCTGGGTAATGTGGCTCTCTCTCTCTCTGGCGCTGGGTAGCGTGGCTTTCTCTCTGGTGGCGCTGGGTAGCGTGGCTCTCTGGTGACGCTGGGTAGCGTGGCTCTCTCTGGTGACACTGGGTAGCGTTGCTCTCTCTCTTGTTGAGCTGGGCAGCGTGGCTCTCTCTGGCTTCCGCCCAGCATACGCCTCTTTCTTTGTCCTGTAGCACTCACTCCCTCCAGCTTTTTTCCAGGCTGCAGTCTCAATCTCTCTCTTGATCAAGCTGTAGCCTCCTTCCTGTGGAAAATGGGGCCACCAATCTTCGGGACTACATGTCCCATGATGCTCTCCTCTCCTAGTCTCCTTTGATTGGCCCTCAGGAGAAGGAGAACAGGAGAAAGGGGGGGGGGGAAACCTCTGACAGCCCGCAGCTCGCTTTTCACCTGACACAGCGTCGCCAAGTTCTCTGCTGGACTGAGCAGGGAAAAGAGCCATCAGTAACACTACATTGAGGGGGGGGGGGCTTGACAGCACCTTGATGGTGTCACCCCGCAGGCTGCCTGCACCCCCATAGTGATGCCACTGTGCTAAATGTGCTGATCTGATCCCTGATTCCAGGTGGGGGCACTTGACCCCCCTTGCCCCTACCTGCGGACGCCCATGCCCCTCCCAAAGGGGAAGTACCGTTTTTTCGCAAGTGTCTTGAAGGTGATGGTCATGGCTGTTTGAAGCTCTTCAAAACGTAATGATGTCCCAGTAAAGGGCGTTATGATCGGATCCATTCGGATGGCATGAAGGTTTGTGGTTGAACTGGATGGACTTGTGTCTTTTTTCAACCTGACTAACTATGTAACTATGTAAGGCTAAAATGGATGGTACCCAAGCCTCATGGGAAGGAGAGAAGATTCCTTGAGGTTTTGCCTGTAATGCAGCCATGGGCGTCCACAGGTAGAGGCAAGGGGGGTCAAGTGCCCCCCCCCCCGGAATTGACAATGTGTCTGCACACACACTGGTGTCCATGAGCAGTCCTTGCAGGCACAGCGGGGAGGAGAGGGGGTGCCAAATTGCGAGCTGCACTATGCTCATAACACTCAGGAGAAGCTTTTCAGCAACTTGCCCAGCTGTCACACTACCCCATACTCTGACCTCTGATACAGCTGCACACTAAACTGAGGCTGTGTTTGCCTCCTTCTCTAGCTGCAGCCGTACCAGACAAGAGAAAGACGATCCTCCCAGGTTTGGCTGATGTCCAAGTCAGAGTGATCACAGTCAGAGCAGCAGTGAGGGTGGGCGGAGCAGAAAGATAAAGTTCACTCAGCAGCCACTGTCCAGCCCAACAATCACCAGAGCTCACCCCAGGCCAGCTAAGAAGTTCCTGAATCAAGCCATGGAAGCTGCCATTAGGTGAAGTGCTAAATTATATTTGTAGAACAAGCTGGGTTAGTGTCAGCTTGTTCTGTGTCATGGTCTGTCTGTAATCAGTGCTTGTAGATTACTGTTTAATTATTAGTATCCAGCAACTCTGATAAGACCCCAGACTTGGACAATTCTACTACTTCACAGGCTCATTACAAATCTGTAATGGACATTTTTAAGGCTACATGTTTTGATTGCAAAGGAGGTGAGCGTCTGCAAGAATTAATTTCTGACCAATCATGTGATCGGTTTCTTTAAGGTCAAAAATCTCTCTCACTCAGTATAAATCATTTTGGGCATTCTGTATGTAGCTGTTAATATTTTACAAGAAATCTGTATTTTAGGCTAACTAAAGACACCCAAAATTTAGTGCAGTTTGGCATCTCCGCCCTGGTCACCGGATAAACTTGTCCCGGCACTGGCAGCGCTGCAAGGTCGGTATCACTGGGCATAATAGGAGACAGTAGCATTAGTATGGCCACAATAGGAGTTATACAGTATGGACAGAATATCATCTTTATGCTATTGCGCCCATATAACTGCTATTGTGCCTATATAGATGCTGTTGCACCCATAAAGAGGCACACAAGCATCTATATGGGCACAAAAGCAGCTATATGGGCACAAAAGCATATAGATGCTATTGTGTCCATATAGATTTTAAAATCTCCACTGGCTTAAACCAATGCTGGTGTAGTTTTTTTTTGTAATTGATTTATTGCCTAATTGTATGTTTATTTATACCTTCACTTGCTGTGGTCGCTCGCAGCATATTTTGCATCGTTTTGCATGTGGCTCAGATCGCCATGGCAAAACCAGGTACACTCTCTCCCCCAAATGTGGCAGTGGAAGGGGGGAGGGTGCAAACAAGTGGAGCTTCCCTTTTGGGTGGAGCTCTGCTTTAACACTGCCACAAGCCATCAATAGGGAGGGTAGATTGAAAGTAGAATTCCAGCTTGCGCTAGCCTTAAAAACTGCCCAAGGTAATATGGTTAATTCGGACCAGCTTGTTTCAAGCAAACTATTTAAAGTTCACTGAAACTATGAAACTCTTGCTAAAAATAAAAGAAAAGGTTTAACTGCAAATGGCAAAAGGCAACTGACTTTCTGAAATGTATTTAGGATTCAAAGATCTAAGTTTAAAGCGGTTCTGCACACAATAATGTAACATTAGGTCATTCTATTACATAGCATCTAAATAGTGGTAAAAGGCCGTTTTTTTTAATTTTTTATTTTATTTATTGTTACCTTTTAACCACTTGCTTACTGGGCACTTAAACACCCTTCCTGCCCAGACCAATTTTCAGCTTTCGGTGCTCTCACACTTTGAATGACAATTACTCAGTCATGCAACACTGAACCCAAAATTAATTTTTTGTCCCTTTTTTTCCACAAATAGAGCTTTCTTTTGGTGGTATTTGATCACCTCTGGGTTTTTTATTTTTTGCGCTATAAAGGAAAAAAGACCGAAAATTTTGAAAAACGCATTTTTCTTTGTTTCTGTGATAAAATTTAGCAAATTATTAATTTTTCTTCATAAATTTTGGCCACAATTTATACTGCTACATATCTTTGGTAAAAATAACCCAAATTAGTGGATATTATTTGGTCTTTGTGAAAGTTACAGACTCTACAAGCTGTGGTGCGAATTATACAAAATTGATCACATCTGATGTACTGGTGGCCTATCTCATTTCTTGTGACCTGAACAAGCCAGGAAAGTACAAAATACCCCCCAAATGACCCCTTTTTTGAAAGTAGACATTCCAAGGTATTTAGTAAGAGGCATGGTGAGGTTTTTGATGTTGTCATTTTTTTCCCACAATTCTTTGCAAAATTAATTATTTTTTAATTTTTTTTCCACAAAATTGTCATTGTAATAGTTTTTTTCTCTCACATGGCATATACCACAAATGACACCCCAAAATAAATTCTGCTACTCCTCCTGAGTATTACGATACCACATATGTGGGACTTTTACACAGCCTGGCCACTTAGAGAGGCCCAACATGCAGGGAGCGCCATCACGTGTTCTATGAGCATAAATTACACATCTAAATTGTTGACTACCTAGTACACTTTTGAAGCACCAGGACAATGACATGTGACACTGACGTGGCACTGATGACAGGTGGCACTGATGACACGTGACACTGATGTGGCACTGATGACAGATGGCACTAATACGGGGCACTGATGACATGTGACACTGATGACAGATGGCACTAATACGGGGCACTGATGACACGTGACACTGATGACAGATGGCACTGATACGTGGCATTGATGACACGTGCCACTGATAACAGATGGCACGTGACACTGACAGGTGGCACTTTTGACAGATGGCACTGATACGTGGCACTGATGACAGATGGCACTGATGACACGTGGCATTGATATGGCACTGGCAGATGGCATGGATGGCACTGGGGACAGGTGGTACTGGTGGTACTGGGGACAGGTGGCACTGGCAGATGGCAAGGATGGCACTCTGGGGACAGGTGGTACTGGGGACAGGTGGCACGGATGGCACTCTGGGGACAGGTGGTACTGATGACAGGTGGCAGCGGGACAGATCACTTTATTTTTTTATTTATTTTTTTTTTTACTTACGGCGCCGGCGCCGTTCCTCTCTCCCTCCTCACACGCTGTCTGTGTGAGGAGGCAGAGCGGCGCTGACAGATGATCTCATATGTTTGCATATGCAAACATATGAGGTCATCTCTCATTTGACAGCCCGATCTCGCTGTAAACGGCCGCTGTGATTGGCCGTTTACAGCGATCTGTGACCGGCTGTGTCCGACGGACACGGCCAGCACAGAACTTCCCAGATGCGCGCTCTCAAGAGCGCGCATTAGGGAAGTAAACAGGAGGACGTCCAGGGACGTCCTCCCAGCAGAGAGCGTCCGCGCTGCAGCTGTCTTTCGGCTATAGCGCGGGCGCGTAGTGGTTAATTACAGCCCGGTCTCTCCACTCATCCATCTGTGGCTGCGGGCGGGGTCTGTGTGGGGATCCTCGTCATTTCCTTTTAGTGCCGCACTGTCTCCTTGAGAGATTTTAAGGATGTGAGGTGTTTACACAGCTCGGCGCTATTACCCGGGCATGCTGGTTCCCATATCGAAAGGGAACAAGGAAGTGACTGCTTGTGGGCTTCAAATGCCCACAAGCAAAATGACAATGCTGTTGTTTTGATTTTAAAAGTGCAGATTTTTCTGAAAAAACGGACATGGATACCAGAAGGACACCTAACAAGTGAGTTTATTGTTAGACTCACAATACTTTTAACAAAAGAAAAAAAGAAAAAATAAGTGTGTGCAGAACCGCTTTCATATTCATTTTGCTCCCCTAAGCAAGTAGCTTTTGTATATATAGTGAAATATAACAATGAACGCAAATAATGACAAATTAAATCTGATACAAAAAAAAAGTCTCAGAACAATATTAAACATGTGCCAAAGGTGCATTATTATCTGTAGTTCTCAATATGTCACTAAAGAAAGACATACTGAATGCTTGACTTCAACTTACTGAATAATAACATGGAGTGATATCTCTACACTTGAGTTTCTTAACTCTATTAGGTACATATTTATTGTGTAAAATATTTACTATGTACCCCTGGTGTATTTAATTCTCCTAAAGCATATACAGTTTTGCATGTAGCCAATAAATGTGTATCTTCTATTTCAAAACAATGTCTTATGCCTCCAAAATAATTTGTTTACATAAGATTTGCATTTGAGACTGGTATAATAGGTATACCTTACATTACTCAGAAGTATCTCCAAGAATACTTTTACCACATATTAAGATTCACTTGCCTACATACTACCACAGTAAAAGTGAGCTCTGAGTCTCTTGAGTTATTTTATAGTTATAGCAATAGTAATTACCAAAATAGAAAAAAAAACAGGAAAAAGCTTACCGCTGCCCACCACCAAGCATCAGGAATGCTGGTAAAATTGGTCCCAGGTATATCATGTTCCACAGAATACATAAGAGCAGAGAATGTAAACACCCCCATGGCAATAAACAAGAATAAACAACAAACTTGTTGATAGCATTGGCGGATGGTAAAACCAAAAGCTCTGAGCCCTGTGGAATGACGGGCCAGTTTTAGTATTCGAAATATGCGCATTAGACAGATAATCTTTAACACCTTTCCGAACTGTCCCACTTGCTCCATTTTTTCAATATCATCACGGTGCACATGTATGTCTGCTTCTTCTGAGAACCTTTCAAATATGACCTGAATGTAAAATGGCAAAATAGCAATAAGGTCAACGATATTCAACACTGTTTTCAGGAATCGTTTTATATCTGAAGCTGAAAATAATCTCATAATATATTCCGTAGTGAAAAAAATTACACAGATAACTTCCAAATGTTCCATATAAGATTTACCATAAACATTCATGTGTTTCAGTTCCTCTACCGTGCTTAGACACATGGTAACAACAGAGACTAAAACAAAAATGCTGGATACTATGGCAATGATTTTGGCTGGAATGGATGAGTATGGGTTTTCTACTAGATTCCAAATTTTTTTCCGTACACCACCAAACCACTTCCCTTCAAAGTACTTTTCGTGGTCAAGATAATCAATTTCGGCTTCAAGTTCCCTCTGTATTTTAAGATGCTCATTCATCTCATCCTGATGTTCTTCAAAAAGACTTCTGCAACATTTCTGTGTGTAATTTAAATTAATGCCCCAATATTCAATTTCCTCAAGAAAATTAGCTGGGCACAACTCATCCATTATCCATAGAATACCACTGTGGTAGAAATGGAAAATATAGCAAAAAACAGATGGATCCCGATCAAAAAAATATTCATTCCTCTGCACTGAGAAGTCATCACAAAAGTCCAGCCTCTTGATTGGGTCAACACAAGTTGCCATTCTTCCAATTCTAGTAACAGGGTATCGTGCTGCTGCATGGCAGTTGATCTGAAACTGTTTTCCTCCAACATTGAGGTTAAGGAAAAGGTAATTAGTTTTTGTTGTTGAATACACAAAGCTGGGTTTTTCTTGGTCAGAATTCCTCTCTGGAACAGTGAAGCAACAAGTTCCAGTGTATATATCAATCAGACTGTGAGTGTGATCTCCAATCTTTACATTAGCATATGGGCCTTTTCGTCTGATACATACATCCTTCATGGTCAACTCCTATATGGCACAGCAAAAAATTGTTTAAATGGGAGTGGGAATATTGTAGCAGTAGGTGGTTGCCTTCTTTGCATGTCCTAACAGTTCTTTTTTTTTACATCTAATGTAATCCTTTTCTGGAATAAAAGCGGATAGAAGAGATGATTTAGCAACGGCTGTCATGGTTAAAAACAGCTTTTCTTTAATAGGATTGGCCAAGTGTCACATAAGTACATCAAGAGCCGAACAGATTAGTTATATTAACCCTGTAATTGCCAGGGCTCATTTTTACAGCCCGCAATGGAGTATGGCACTTTAAATTGCAAGGTGGCTACAGATAAACTTTTTAAATGCTTCTCTGCTGGCAGTTTCTCTGAGTCAGTCCACAGCAGGTATATCCACAGTAAGTTTCAGATGTTCCCAAACTGTTGTTCTTTTTTTTTTTTACTTGAAAACAAATTTAGAAAGTAGATATTTATCAATTATAGGAGAATATAATAGTTTTGGTAAGGGCATTCTTATGTTTTGAAGGTGCTTTGTACCAATGGCAATGCTGCATGTCTAATTGCTGGTAGAAGTAGGACCCTCGAGCAGAGAGTTACCTCATCCATAGAAATGGAGTTTGTATCTATATACTGAGTAAAAGCTATTGCATAGATTGTAGTGTGCCTCAAGCACCAATATACTGTAGATTACAGGAGTTTCAATCTAGTTTTAGATCCTATGTTTGACAAAGCAATGTCCCTGCCATCAAATGCCACGTTGGTGTAAAACCTATGCTTAATCAAATATTTAGTGTTCGATATATTTTCAAATTGCTCCTGTCTGTTACAATTGCAGTTGTGCAAAGATATTCCTGAGTACTCAAGTTTAACCACTTCAGCCCTGGAAGAATTTTACCCCCTTCCTGACAGAGCACTTTTTGCGATTCGGCACTGCGTCGCTTTAACTGACAATTGCGCGATCATGCGATGTTGTACCCAAACAAAAATGTTTACAAAAGCATCTCCGCGTTCTTCCTCTCCGAGGGAGCCGCAGTCACGGAGACCATGGCGGGCGCTCGCCCGCGACATCGCTTCTTAAAGGGGACGCACCTGTACGCCCTTTTGCCTACCAGCGTCATTCTGCCGACGTACATCGCTGTGCGCTGGTCGGCAAGCGGTTAACTAGCCCAATCTTTGGCATGTTCCCTCCCCCTTTCCAGCAGGTGGATTTAAGTAGAATCCTCTGGAGGAAAACATATCCATATTTTGGAGTAATGCACTGATTATATAGATGGTTTGGAATCTTCATTCACTTACTCTTATCAAAAAATGGAATAATTTGGACAGCATAAATTGGGGGAAATTCCTTGTGTCCCATAAGGTCCCAAAGTCCCATAGGTCCACAACAAATATCCTTACTTATACAAAACCAAATTCCAGTTGATGAAATGTTTTAAATATCAAGAAGTAGAGCTACACAATGGCCTGCCAAAATCCCAATGCATCTTCAACCATTTCTACATCTAATGGAAATTTGATCCTATGTGTGGAAATCGCTTTGCTGAATTTAAAGCGGAGCTCCACCCTAAAGTGGAACTTCCTCTCATCGGAATCCTCCCCCCTTCCGGTGTCACAATTGGCACCTTTCGGGTAGGAGGGGGGACAGGATACCTGACAGGTTTGACAGGTATCCTTTCCCACTTCCGGAAGTACGCTGCGGCGCGATGCGGCCGTGACGTCACCGCGGGGCTCCCTCCTCCTCCTTTCTCGGCCGCCGGGCTAATAGGAGAGAGGAGCGGGGCCTCGCGCATGCGCAGTAGGGTTCCCGGCGTGAAGCTGAAAGGCTACACTGCCGGGTTACCTTACCCGCAATGGGGGCGGCAGCACCTGACAGCTGATGGAGACATCAGATGCGGTGCCGACATCAAGGGGCTGCAGGACAGGTAAGTGTCCATTTATTAAAAGCCAGCAGCTGCAGTATGTGTAGCTGCCTTTAAGGGGAAAGTTAAAGCATTTGTTACCCCAAAACGTCATATTCCTAATATGTGTCTGCTGTACCATGTACTTGTATGAGAAAGTATCCTGTTCTCTTTATTGTTTGTTATTATTCTCTGTATTGTTTCTTTTGTGTGAAATCCCTGGTGTTCCTGTCAGTCCCTCTGCTTACCTATTAACCACTTAAGAACCGGAAGGATTTACCCTGTTAATGACCAGAGCACTTTTTACAATTTGGCACCGCGCTGCTTTAACTGGTAATTGCGCGGTCATGCAATGCTGTACCCAAAAATTGCCATCCTCTTTTTCCCACAATTAGAGCTTTCTTTAAAGAGAAGTGCCCACTAAATTTTATTTTTTAAAAGTCAGCAGCTACAAATACTGCAGCTGCTGACTTTTAATAATTGGACACTTACCTGTCCCAGGGTCCAGCGATGCGGGGGAACGAAGCCCCCCCTCGTTTCCCTGCGCCGTGTTAAGAGACTCAGTCATCTGGGACACGTGACAGGTCCCAGATGACTGTGCGGCGCCAAGGGGAAGTGATGTCAGTGCCCGGGCACTGAAGGTGGCAGACTATGAGGGACCCCCTAGCAACAGGCATTTAGAGGTGAGTAAAAAAATGTTTTTTTCCAATTATTTTTTTAATTTTCTTATGATTTTTAAGCACATTTTTTTTTTTGGTGGCAACACCACTTTAAGTGGTATTTGATCACCTCTGGGATTTTTATTTTTTTTGCAATATAAACAAAAAAGACAGAAAATTTTGAAAAAATGTATTATAATTTCTACTTTTTGTTATAAAAAAATGTAATTAGCTAAATTTTAGTCATACATTTAGGCCAAAATGTATTCAGCCACATGTCTTGGGTAAAAAAAAATTCAATAAGCGTATACTTATTATTTGCGCAAAAGTTATAGCAACTACAAACTAAAAGCTGCGTAAAGTCAGGAGGGTATTATACTGGATGAGAAGGCCTGGCTCACAGTCTCCGCTCTAATTCATCCCAAAGGTGTTCTATTGGGTTGAAGTCAGGACTCTGTGCAGGTCAGTCAAGTTCCTCAACCCCTAAACTCGCTCATCCGTGTCTTTATGGACCTTGCTTTGTGCATTGGTGTGCAGTCATGTTGGAACAGGAAGGGGCCATCCCCAAACTGTTCCCACAAAGTCAGGAGCATGAAATTGTACAAAATGTCTTGGTATGCTGATGCCTTAAGAGTTCCCTTCACTGGAGGTGCTAAAATGGCAGGGCAGTAAAACCCCCCCCCCCCCCCCCCCAATGACCCCATTTTGGAAAGTAGACATCCCAAGGAAATTGCTGAGAGGCATGCTGAGCCCATTGAATATTTTATTTTTTTGTCACAAGTGATTGAAAAATGACAGAAAAAAAACCCACATGCCATGGGTATATGGGGATACCCCATGTGTGAGACTTTTTGGGAGCCTAGCCATGTACAGGACCCTGAAAACCAATATCACCGCGTTCAGGATTTCTAAGGGCGTAAAGTTTTGATTTCACTCCTCACTACCTACAGTGGTGTGAAAAAGTGTTTGCCCCCTTCCTCATTTCCTGTTCCTTTACATGTTTGTCACACTTAAGTGTTTCGGAACATCAAACCAATTTAAACAATAGTCAAGGACAACACAAGTAAACACAAAATGCAATTTGTAAATGAAGGTGTTTATTATTAAAGGTGAAAAAAAATCCAAACCATCATGGCCCTGTGTGAAAAAGTGATTGCCCCTAAACCTAATAACTGGTTGGGCCACCCTTAGCAGCAACAACTGCAACCAAGCGTTTGCGATAACGTGCAATGAGGCTTTTTACAGCGTCCTGGAGGAATTTTGGCCCACTCATCTTTGCAGAATTGTCCTAATTCAGTTACATTAGAGGGTTTTCGAGCATGAATGGCCTTTTTAAGGTCATACCACAACATCTCAATAGGATTCAGGTCAGGACTTTGGCTAGGCCACTCCAAAGTCTTCATTTTGTTTTTCTTCAGCCATTCGGTGGTGGACTTGCTGGTGTGTTTAGGATCATTGACCTGCTGCAGAACCCAAGTTCGTTTCAGCTTGAGTACACGAACAGATGGTCGGACATTCTCCTTCAGGATCTCTTGGTAGACAGCAGAATTCATAGTTCCTTTTATCACGGCAAGTCTTCCAGGTCCTGAAGCAGCAAAACAGCCCCAGACCATCACACTACCACCACCATATTTTACTGTTGGTATAATGTTCTTTTTCTGAAATGCAGTGTTCCTTCTACGCCAGATATACTTGGACACACACCTTCCAAAGAGTTCCACTTTTGTCTCATCGGTCCACAGAATGTTGTCCCAAAAGTCTTGGGGATCATCAAGATGTGTTGTGGAGAAATTGAGACGAGCTTTGATGTTCTTTTTGCTCAGCAGTGGTTTTTCTCCTTGGAACTCTGCCATGCAGGCCATTTTTGCCCAGTCTTTTCCTGATGGTAGAGGCATGAACACTGACCTTAACTGAGGCAAGTGAGGCCTGCAGTTCCTTGGACGTTGTTGTGGGGTCTTTTGTGACCTCTTGGATGAGTCGTCGCTGCGCTCTTGGGGTAATTTTGGGCGGCCGGCCACTCCTGGGAAGGTTCACCACTGTTCCATGTCTTCGCCATTTGTGGATAATGGCTCTCACTGTGGTTCGCTGGATTCCCAAAGCTTTGGAAATGGCTTTATAACCCTTTCCAGACTGATAGATCTCAATTACTTTCTTTCTCAATTGTTCCTGAATTTCTTTGGGTCTCGGCATGATGTGTAGCTTTTAAGGATCTTCTGGTGGACCTTACTGTGTCAAGCAGCTCCTATTTAAGTGATGCCTTGATTGTGAACAGGTGTGGCAATAATCAGGCCTGGGTGTGGCTAGAGAAATTGAACTCAGGTGTGGACAACCACAGTTATAGTATGTTTTAACAAGGGGGGCAATCACTTTTTCACACAGGGCCATGATGGTTTGGATTTTTTTCACCTTTAATAATAAACACCTTAATTTACAAATTGCATTTTGTGTTTACTTGTGTTGTCCTTGACTATTGTTTAAATTGGTTTGATGTTCCGAAACACTTAAGTGTGACAAACATGCAAAGGAACAGGAAATGAGGAAGGGGGCAAACACTTTTTCACACCACTGTATCTCAGTGTCGGAGGCCACAAAATGCCAAGATAGCACACCCCCCCCCCCCCCCCCACACACACACACACACAAATGACCCCATTTTGGAAAGTAGACACCCCAAGCTATTTGCTGAGGCATGTTGAGTCCATGGAATGTTTTATATTCTTCCACAATTTCCGGGAAAATTACAAATTTTTTATTTATTGTTTACACAAAGTTGTCACTAAATGATATATTGCTCAAACATGTCATGGGTATATGTGAAATTACACCCCAAAATACATTCTGCTGCTTCTCCTGAGTACGGGTATACCACATGTGTGAGACTTTTTGGCAGTTTAGCCACGTACAGGACCCCGAAAACCAATCACAGCCTTCAGGATTTCTTAAGGTGTACATTTTTATTTCACTCCTCACTACCTATCACAGTTTCGGAGGCCTGAAATGCCAAGATAGCACAACCCCCCACACACACACACACAAATGACCCCATTTTGGAAAGTAGACACCCCAAGCTATTTGCTGAGGCATGTTGAGTCCATGGAATATTTTATATTTTTCCACAATTTCCGGGAAAATTACAAATGTTTTATTTATTGTTTACACAAAGTTGTCACTAAATGATATATTGCTCAAACATGTCATGGGAATATGTGAAATTACACCCCAAAATACATTCTGCTGCTTCTCCTGAGTACGGGTATACCACATGTGAGACTTTTTGGCAGTCTAGCCACGTACAGGACCCCGAAAACCAATCACCGCCTTCGGGATTTCTTAAGGTGTACATTTTTGATTTCACTCCTCACTACCTATCACAGTTTCGGAGGCCATGAAATGCCAAGATAGCATAACCCCCCCCCCCCCCAAATTACCCCATTTTGGAAAGTAGACACAAGCTATTTTCTGAGAGGCACGTTGAGGATTTTGCAAATCTTGCTTTTTGTCACAATTTCTTTTACTTTCCTAATTTTTCAAAACAAATGAGAGCTGTAAAATACTCACCATGCCTCTTAGCAAATACCTTGGGTTGTCTACTTTCCAAAATGGGGTAATTTGGGCCAGGGGGGATGGGGGGGGGGGGGTTTGTGCTATCTTAACATTTCAGGGCCTCCGAAACTGTGCTAAATAGTGAGGAAGTGAAATGAGCAGATTACGCCCTTAGAAATCCTGAAGGATTGGTTTTCGGGGTCCTGTACCCGGCTAGGCTCCCAAAACACATGTGGTATCCCCGTACTCAGGAGAAGCAGCAGAATGTATTTTGGGGTGTAATTTCACATATACCCTTGCCATGTGTGAGCAATATATCATTTAGTGACAACTTTGTGTAAAAAAGTTGTAATTTTTTTTTCTCACAAAGTATTTGCGCAGCGATTTTTCCAAACACAAATTTTTTGGGGGAGAAAAACACTTTTTTGAATCTTAATGCACAAAAACACACTATATTGCCCAAATGTTTGGTGAAATATAAAAGATGATTTTATTATTCCGAGTACATAGATACTAAACACGAAATGCTTTAAAATTAAGCACACCTGTGCAGCGGCGACAAAGCTTTATACATCTTTAAAAGCCTTTACAGGTTACCACTTTAGATTTACAGAGGAGGTCTACTGCTAGAATTACTGCCCTTGATCTGATGTTCGCAGTGATACCTCACATGGATGGTGCAATTGCTGTTTACATACGACACGAGACCGATGTTTGCGTTCACATTTGCGCGCAAGCACGGTGAAAGAGTGCCTTTAATAAAAAAAATTATTCATTTTGCTTTTTATTTTATTTTTACACTGTCCCTTTCATTTTTTTTATCATTTTTATTATCACAGGGAATTTAAATATCCCCTATGATAGCAATATATAGTGACAGGTACTCTTGTTTTAAAAAAATTGGGGTCTATTAGACTCTAGATCTCTCAAAGCCCTCAAAGCATCTGAACACACCAAGATTGGTGTGATAAGATACTTTCCCACCGAAGACATGAAATGCTCATAGCTTCCGGTTTCTTAGGCCATAGAGATGATTGGAGCTATTCTAGTCTCCGATCAGCTCTATGGTCAGCTGGCGGAACCACCGGCTGCATTCTCGGGTTCCCCGGTGGGAAAGGAGAGCCCGAGAAAACCATGAAAGATGCAGAGAAGCGGGGGACATTCCCTCCCACTTCTTGTAAAAGCAGTCTAGAGGCTAATTAGCCACTAGGATTGCTTTTACACGAAAGCCGACCGCTGGCTGAAAAGAACGGTACCAGGATGATACCTAAACCTGAAGGCATCATTCTGGTATAACCACTCAAAGTCCAGCAACATACCAGTACGTTGCTGGTCATTGTTGGGAAAATATTGTAATGTTCTTTCTCTTACGTTCACCGACTGACACAGCTCCTCTCTTAGATTGGGTTGTTACGCCACCTTCAGGAGAGGACTAGGCATAACATGTTAACATGTAATAATAAAACTAGAACTTTCTAGTTCCGCCCAAGGGGCGGTCCCTTAGGTAACAACCCCACAGCCTGCATTGCAGCTTCAGTTTTTTTCTGCCTAGTGAAGAAGGACCTAGGAACCCTACGGGCCCATCGGTCCGTGGATTTTTCTGCAGAAGCTTTGCTTTTTGCGCAAGATTTTACAGGCTGGATACTCTTATCCTTGTAGTCTCCCCAGCCTGGCCAGCGAGCGTGTGCAGACCAGAGCTCTGTGCTGGGTCGGCCACGACGTGCCCCAGCTCCAGGGGCGGTCGGTGAGCGTAAATGCTCCGGGGCACACATATGACCGGGCTACTGATGTCTGCGTCACAGTGTGCCGGGCCAGCAGCCACCCCGTACTGATCGGAGAGTGGGTCTGTGATTGAATGTCTCCCAGCTCTTCAGGACTGGTAAGTACAGCTCTCCCTGCCTCGGTGGGGCTGAGCAGCTGGGCATTCCCTGGGAGGTCAATTCGGGGGTCCCTCACCTCCCTCTCTTCTCTCCCTGTCCCTATCTTTCCTCTCCCCCCTTCCCTGTGGGGGATGCTGCATGGGCTGCTGAGCGGTGTGTGTGCTATAGACAGGGGCTCCCCAGGGGGCTCTCACCTGGGGTGGGGACTGCGCTGGGTAGCTGTGCCCTGGCTGTCTGTAGGTCTCTCCCCTGGGTGTCTGCCTGGCAGAACTTTCACTATCCACCTTTTCACACTATATCCCAACACTTCCTTTCCTCCTACCCCTTCCCCCCCCTTTTTCCCTTCCTTTTTCCTTTTTTTCCCCCCTTCTCTCTCTTTCCCCCTCCCTTTCTTTCCCCCCTCCCCTCCCCCCCTTTTCTTTCCCCCCCCTCCCCCCCTTTTCTTTCCCCCCCCCCACCCCTTCCTTCCCCACCCCGCTTTTCCCCCCCCTTTCCTTTCTTTCCTTCCTCTTCTTCCCCCCCCCTTTTTACCCTTTCTTCCACGCTCTCCCTTTTCCCTTCCTTTCCCTCCTGTTTTTCCTACCCTCTTTTCCCCTCCCCTTTCTTTTTCCCCCTTCCCTTTTATATCACTCCTCTCTTCCCCCCACTCAACCTCACATCACTCCCTACCCACCCCTCCAGACACTTCCCCACTTCCCCCTACCCCCTCACCCCTCCACACACAACACACACACACCCTCGCCCTATCACAATTGCGCACTTTCAGCTTCTCTCCTTTCTCCGAGGGTAGCCTTTGTTATTTGGGTTGGTTGTTTTGGGTTTTTGTTTTTTGTTTTTTAGTCGTACAGCTTGGTTTCACTATGTTCCCCATCACACACTCCACTCACCACATGTCCTGGTCACCCCACTTGGCTAGAACAACTACATACAGATGCTCAATTAATTAACTAAACCCCCCCTTTTAGCTGCTATATACTGTCCTACTCGTTAAGACACCAAGCTATAATACAACCCTTATTCCTTTATAGACTCTGTCATTGGTGGTGCCTGCGCGCCCCTAGGTCTTACCCAGGTTGTTTCCCTCCTCTGGCACCCCTGCTTGGGTAGCAGGACCAGTAGGAGTGGAACCCCAAGCGTGTGACCTCCCGCAAGGCGTGTGGCGCCCCATGACCTGGGTGGTCTCCGGTGGAACCTGTCCGGCGTGCCCCATATGAGTGGACGGCATCCTCCTTGCCAAAAAAACCCCCAGTGGGAATACCACATATTCTTTACCTTCAGGATATACACCATTGTGGTAAATATAAACTTCAGTGTGTTCTGTTACATTTAGCTCTCTATACTTTTTGAGCCTGTTTCACTCTGTAAACTGTACTTACCACTAACATTGATATTTCATTCCTCTTTGTCTAGCAGACCTCCTTTCCCTCTGAGGAAGACCCTTTTGGGTTGAAACGCGTCAGGGATAGTTTTTCATGTTTGCGACAGATTGTGCTCTGTTGTTATGTGAATACCAGTCTGCATATTGTATATCCATGTTTCCCCTGTACAAATGTATAGTAATTTTCTGTTTTTTCCCATTGGAGCTCATGTTCTAATTTAATGATTTTAATCATTTTTTACAAATAAACTTCAAACCTTTTTACTTATAAACTCTGACTTCCCTTCATTGTACGCTGCCTAAAAACCCCAACGTGGGGGATTGTTTCTTCTTTTTGTTTCTACCCTTTAGGGGTGAGCAGCACTCTTTTTTGACCTTCAGGTCTGTGTCTTCCCCTTTGCGCTATATATACTGGGTGGCTAAACACCCTTTCCCCTCTATGACACAAAGAGTTAAAACATGAGCTCCGGTCTGTAAACTGTTTTTGTTATCTGTTTTGATACTTGGTATACAGTTCTCTCTTTTTTGCATATTGTTTTATTGTATTATTTCCAACCACATGATGAGTAACTTCCAGGGCGATGAATGGGCTACCCTCATGTCGGGGTTTGAATTAGATTTCGAACAAGGTGACCGTGTGGAAACCACAATTTCCACACTCACCTCAAAACTCACTAGAATCCTTGAACAAAAATGAGCATTATTTTGGCATATAAAATCCCTTGACAGATACAGCCAAGAAAATATAAACCCCTTGGGACTTAGAGTCCAAATCTTTCCAAATCTGGACCAGATCAGTAACGAGTGTAAACTAGAATGGGAAGACAACCTAAAGAAATGCTCACAGCAAATGATGGGTATTCTGAAAAAGGAATACACCAGACAAATGTTACTCCTAGATTTAGGGATTAACAATTTAGAACTAGCCCTCGGCCCGTTTGTACAGCATCCTCTGTATTTGAGTTCACAGGACCAACTACGTAGTGATTTGTCGGCCCACAACAAAAATATCTTACATAAAAAAGAACTTAAATATTGGAGGGACAAGACAGCCTTTCAGGAGGGACGAGCATATAGGTGGAATTCCACCAAGAAAACTACAGGGACTACACAACCTACCAACAACATTAGGAAGACCCCTAAAACGAAAGGGAGTTCTTCCACCAGTCAACACAATGAGCACGACAACACAACACAAAAAGGAAGAGGCAAATACAAGCGTAGCCGCAACAACAGGGGTTCACCCGAGCAAGAGAACAAAAAACGTATCACTGACACTGATTCTGGGTCCAGACCTATTAGCCAAGATGTCCCTACCAACACTGACAATCCTAATAGCATTCCATCCATGGAAGCCTTAGGATCTGTGAATCCTATGACTTTAACTACTAATCAGCACACGACAGGACAAGCTAATGCTATGCGCCCACCCCCTTTAAACCCCACACGGGGATCCCCCTCACCCCAACTGAACAGGGGGACAGGGAATCTGGACGCTTTTGTCACACGGATTCCTCCGAATCACTCAGCGTGATTAACCTCTCCTCGCACCATTTATCTAAAGCGGAATCCCATGTCCTTGCTCGAGGGCTGACTTTCTGCCCACAAAACAATTTTGACCTCTTCGAAGTCGTCACGGATCTCCAACTCTTTGCGCGCAGGCTCCTACTCAAGAGCCTGCACGCAAAGACCGACATCCCTAACGACACTACCGACTGGTCTACCTTCAGTATGAGGGAGTTTAAAGCGTTACGCGATCTCACTCTATTATTCCAGGAGAACAACACCCTTGATTTGATAGACCAAATAGATTTAGATGGTTTGTTGGACAGTGTTAATTCACCCACATCCAACTATGATGCAAAATTCAAAAAACCCTCCTCGAAGTTTCCCCCCCTAAGTTTAAGCTCTAGCATTGACACTTTTGTCAAACAGACCACTCGTGACATATCTAAGATTTCACGTAAAAAAACACACCCCAACAATCTAACCAAAAAGGAATCTCAAGCCCTTGAGGCGCTACGGGTCAATACCAGCATTACCATAAAATCCTCAGACAAGGGGGGCAACGTAGTTGTCATGGACAATGTTAACTATGTAGGGATGTGCCAAAGGATTTTGGACAACAAGGATTGGTACAAACCAATCCCATTAAAGCAAATACAAACATACTACAGTAAGTTTTATGATTTAGTCGATTCAGCATTTAGTAGAGGAGCTATCACTCAGAACATATATGAATTCATTAGGACCAAATATCCCAAAGTGGCAACCTTTTATAGTCTGCCAAAAATACACAAATGCATGGCCCAACCTCCCGGACGTCCCATTGTCTCCGGTAGAGGCAATATTTCGGAAAATTTAAGTAAGGTTATAGATTCATACCTCCAACCCTTTGTCACATCTTTGCCTTCCTTTTTGAAGGACACCATACACCTATTACAGACAATCAACACTACAGTTTTATCCACCAAATCTATTCTGGTGGCTATCGATGTCGAAGCACTCTATAGCTCGATCCCCCATAACAAGGGAGTCGCAGCTATACGGAGAACCTTAACACTTAATCCGAAATATGAAGATTCACTGAATGAGTTCATTATTGACGGGTTGGAATACATATTACATCATCATTTTTTCATGTTCAATAATTCCCACTTCCTCCAGGTGCAGGGCGTGGCCATGGGCACCTGTTGTGCCCCGGCCTACGCCAACCTGTACCTGGGGGAGTGGGAACAATCCCTCCTGGATGACAGGGACCTCGTCATGTACACTAGCCACATTACCGTATGGCTACGGTACATTGACGACGTCCTTGTCATCTGGGATGGACCTGAGGACCTACTACTAGAATTCTTTGCTCATCTTAACCACAATGAGCACAATCTTAAATTTACTATGACACATGACCGCAACCAACTGACCTTTCTTGATGTACTGATTGGCCGTTCCTCCGACAATTCCACCTACACTACCCTATATCTGAAAGACACCGCGGGAAACACAATCCTCCACGCGGAGAGTTTTCATCCGTCCACACTTAAACGGTCCATCCCTTATGGCCAATACTTGCGCCTACGTAGGAACTGTTCCAACGATATACTTTTCAATACTGAGGCTGGTCAACTCCAGTCCAGACTACTGGCACGTGGGTACAGCCGGTCGTGTCTACGCAGGGCCTACAACCCTACCCTTGCGCAATCCCGACCAAACTTACTCGCACCAAAGAAGGCCAAAAATGACCCTGGTGTGGATTCCACCAGGATCATCATGAGATTTTCTAAACAGCACGACATCATTAGAAAAATTATCTTACGATATTGGTCCATCCTAAAGGATGACCCAAAAATCAGCCAATTCCTTCCTGTTAGCCCCGCAATAACCTTTAGACGGGCCATTTCACTACGTGATCGACTCGTACAAAGTGAATATAAAAACGAGACCAGAAGGCTTAAACATTGTTCTATCTTGGGTACCTTTCCCTGCAGCCACTGTTCAGTATGCAAATATGTAAAACGTGAAAAAAACGTTCCCCCTTCCCAATGGGGTAACGTTTCACCCATCTCACTTTGTGAACTGTCAAACTAAAGGAATTGTCTATATCATGCTGTGTGAATGTGGTGCGTTCTACATAGGGAAGACGAAACAGGAGCTCCACAAACGTATGTCCAAACATATTTATTGTATGCAGATTGGTAACCACTACCTACCCTTAGGACGGCATGTGGTAACCGTACATAACTACATAATGCCCACTGTCGCATTCGCCGCTCTCAATCGGATTCACATACCCGACCGAGGCGGCGACTGGAACAAAGTACTCCTTCAGTGCGAACAGAGATGGATTCATAGACTCAGTGCCACAGTGGCGCCGGGCCTAAACGAGTCCATCTCCTTCGCTCCCTTTTTAAAGGGCTTTGTTTCCGGCAAAACCCAATAAGGGCACTTACCTGTCGATTACACATCGTGGTTTACCCCAGTCCACTTTAGTAGTGCCCCCCTTTGGACATTTCGTTGCTGCAGCTCCTGCTTCGCCTTCCCCACTCCACTTCTCCTCTCCTCCATGACAGCCCATTAACATATAGATCCCTCTGATAGCAGAGATGTTGTGAATATTCCCCCCTGGATATACTTTGTAACCCCATTTAACTGAATTTAACTTAATGTAATATAGTACTATGTTTACAGTATTGTGTTTGCATTATGTTCCTCATTTGGATGACGATATACAATGAGACTGTACCAAGTCACATGCAGCTAAAATGACAGTTCCCAACCAGAGTTTTGTGTGTATATATATGATGTACATTTAATAAATGTTTCTTATGTATAATTTTGTACAAATCAAAGTATGTACCATATTAACATAACCTGTGTAAATACCCCTGTGTTATGTTTCCATACCAGAACTAGTCAGAGTTGTTTGTTATTTTTCATAAAATTGAGCTGTCTGTCAACGATCCTCCTGCGGCTTGGTTGACGCTGTGGGTTGTTTTTTTTTTTCTTTTCACGTTCACTCCCCACCTTTTTGTTTTTCACTTTCCCTTTGCACTATGTATTTCATTTTATTCTATTACATTTTTATATTATTTTATTTTTTTCTTTTGCCTTTACCCCAGCTCAACATTTCTATACCATCTTTTTGCCGCAGGTTGACCAGGTTTGTGCAGGGAGGATGCCTGTCCTCCACTGGGGGTTGCCCGACTCCACCATACCATCTGGGTCTCCAGGTGGCGCTATCACGCCTTCCCGACGAGGGTAAGGAGTGACGCCACATTCCATCAACAAGCGCCTCCTTTCTCTCCACGATCGACGCACCTGGGCTGGTCCCGTGCGATCGACCGTTGGAACACCCTCGTCGGCGGCATTCCTGGACATCCCTGGACGACGCTCGTCATTGCGCACGCGCGGGACGCCGCCGGTGCGCATGACGAACGTACGTCACGTGATTACGTCAGGGATGACGTCAATCACGGGCCGCAAGATGGCCGCCAGGAACGCCGGGGACGCCACACGTGGCCTGCCCGTTTGGCGGCCGCCCCCACCTGAAGGAGGGCCTGGTCCGTGTGGACACCTACCCACCAATAGAGTCAGCCGTTGCTGACCATTTCCGGTGACCCACTTCCGGCCACCAGCATTGACCCTCTACCCATAAAAGGATCAACAAGCACCACACCACACCACCGTCACCCCAACAGGACCAGACCACCACCGAGACTGATATGCGGTATGTACGGACACCGTCCGATGGTTATACCTTTTATCCTATTCCCGCAGACCACTTCGTGGTTTCAACAGGACAGCTTCGCTGTCCATTCAATTATCAGATTTCTTGTTTGATCTTACTGATCACCATTACCCTTTGTTTCCAGATTGGGTGACCCTCACCCCATCGATCCAACAGTCCCCTTACAATATCACTACACTAGTGATTAGGACTGGGGGTCTCTCCCAAAACGCACCATCGGCTAGTGCGATATAACCCCATGGCCAGTAGCCTGTGGCATTATTCCAGCATCTCTTCATCCCAGGTAGGATTATAATTCCAGGTCATGTACACATGCATTGTCTTATCACCATTTTCTCACGTCTTGATTAGGCAGAACTTTCACTATCCACCTTTTCACACTATATCCCAACACTTCCTTTCCTCCTACCCCTTCCCCCCCCCTTTTCCCTTCCTTTTTCCCCCCTTCTCTCTCTTTCCCCCTCCCTTTCTTTCCCCCCCTCCCCCCCCCTTTTCTTTTTCCCCCTCCCCTCCCCCCCCCCTTTTCTTTCCCCCCCCCCCACCCCGCTTTCCCCCCCCCTTTCCTTTCTTTCCTTCCTCTTCTTCCCCCCCCTTTTTACCCTTTCTTCCACGCGCTCCCTTTTCCCTTCCTTTCCCTCCTGTTTTTCCTACCCTCTTTTCCCCTCCCCTTTCTTTTTCCCCCTTCCCTTTTCTATCACTCCTCTCTTCCCCCCACTCAACCTCACATCACTCCCTACCCACCCCTCCAGACACTTCCCCACTTCCCCCTACCCCCTCACCCCTCCACACACAACACACACACACCCTCGCCCTATCACAATTGCGCACTTTCAGCTTCTCTCCTTTCTCCGAGGGTAGCCTTTGTTATTTGGGTTGGTTGTTTTGGGTTTTTGTTTTTTGTTTTTTAGTCGTACAGCTTGGTTTCACTATGTTCCCCATCACACACTCCACTCACCACATGTCCTGGTCACCCCACTTGGCTAGAACAACTACATACAGATGCTCAATTAATTAACTAAACCCCCCCTTTTAGCTGCTATATACTGTCCTACTCGTTAAGACACCAAGCTATAATACAACCCTTATTCCTTTATAGACTCTGTCATTGGTGGTGCCTGCGCGCCCCTAGGTCTTACCCAGGTTGTTTCCCTCCTCTGGCACCCCTGCTTGGGTAGCAGGACCAGTAGGAGTGGAACCCCAAGCGTGTGACCTCCCGCAAGGCGTGTGGCGCCCCATGACCTGGGTGGTCTCCGGTGGAACCTGTCCGGCGTGCCCCATATGAGTGGACGGCATCCTCCTTGCCAAAAAAACCCCCAGTGGGAATACCACATATTCTTTACCTTCAGGATATACACCATTGTGGTAAATATAAACTTCAGTGTGTTCTGTTACATTTAGCTCTCTATACTTTTTGAGCCTGTTTCACTCTGTAAACTGTACTTACCACTAACATTGATATTTCATTCCTCTTTGTCTAGCAGACCTCCTTTCCCTCTGAGGAAGACCCTTTTGGGTTGAAACGCGTCAGGGATAGTTTTTCATGTTTGCGACAGATTGTGCACTGTTGTTATGTGAATACCAGTCTGCATATTGTATATCCATGTTTCCCCTGTACAAATGTATAGTAATTTTCTGTTTTTTCCCATTGGAGCTCATGTTCTAATTTAATGATTTTAATCATTTTTTACAAATAAACTTCAAACCTTTTTACTTATAAACTCTGACTTCCCTTCATTGTACGCTGCCTAAAAACCCCAATGTGGGGGATTGTTTCTTCTTTTTGTTTCTACCCTTTAGGGGTGAGCAGCACTCTTTTTTGACCTTCAGGTCTGTGTCTTCCCCTTTGCGCCTGTTGTTTCACTGTCCTTCATTGCATACAGTGTTCGGTGGCCATTTTTGGTGTGACCAGGGAGCAGCATGCTCTGTCTCCATTTTACTGTAGTCCGGTGGCCATTTTCCCTGTGATTATGTCCTTTATACTGGATGCTCGGCGTCCATTTTCTTGAAGCCTGAACATGTTTTTGGTCAGTGTCAGTGCCATTCAGGGCAGCTCTGCACAGCGCAGTGTGGTCACCTATGCATCTGGGAGCTGACACAGGACACAGGCACTATTAGTAGGGATGAGCCGAACACCCCCCGTTCGGCTCGCACCAGAACCCACGAACGGACCTAAAGCCCGTGCGAGCTTTAGAACTCTATTAGTTATAATGGATGCGAACGTTCGAAATCAAAAGTGCTAATTTTAAAGGCTAATATGCATGTTAATGTCATAAAAAGTGTTTGGGGACCTGGGTCCTGCCCAGGGGACATGTATCAATGCAAATTTTTTTTTTTTAAAACGGCCGTTTTTTCAGGAGCAGTGATTTTAATAATGCTTAAATTGAAACAATAAAAGTGTAATATTCCTTTAAATTTCGTACCTGGGGGGTGTCTATAGTATGCATGTAAAGGGGCGCATGTTTGCTGTGCTTAGAACTGTCCCTGCAAAAAGTGTCATTTTTGCAAGAAAAAAAGCTATTTAAAATCACTCGCGGCTAATGTGAATTGACGGCTCCCGTAATACAGAGAACAGTCATTCATTGAAAGTCATTCATAAAAAAAATCAAATAAAAAAATAAAAAAAATGAAAAAAAAAAAAAAAAGCGTGGGGGTCCCCCCAAATTCAATAACCAGGCCCTTCAGGTCTGGGGTGGATATTAAGGGGGACCCCAGCCAAAAAAAAATAAAAAAATGGCGTAGGGTCCCCCTGAAAATCCATACCAGACCCTTGAGGTCTGGGATGGATTTTAAGGGGAACCCTAGCCAAAAAAAATGGCGTGGGGTCCCCCTCAAAATCCATACCAGACCCTTTTCCGAGCACGCAACCTGGCAAGCCGCAGGAAAAGAGGGGGGGGCGAGAGCGGCCCCCCCTCCCGCCTAAACCGTACCAGGCCACATGCCCTCAACATTGGGAGGATGCTTTGGGGGTCTGAGACCCCCAAAGCACCTTGTCCCCATGTTGATGAGGACAAGGGCCTCGTCCCCACAACCGTGCCCGGTGGTTGTGGGGGTCTGCGGGCGGGGGGCTTATCGGAATCTGGAAGCCCCCTTTAACAAGGGGACCCCCAGATCCCGCCCCCCCCTGTGTGAAATGGTAAGGGGGTACAAAAGTACCCCTACCATTTCACCAAAAAAAGTGTCAATAATTGTAAAAATGACAGGAGACGGTCCTTGACAATTCCTTTATTAAAATCTTCTTTCTTCTTTCTTCATCCTTCGGTTTCTTCATCTTCTCCTTCCGTCATCTTCTTCCATCTTCTTCCATTTTCTTCTTCCTCCTGCGCTGGTCTTCTCGTCCTTCTCGTCCGGCATCTTCTTCCATGGCGTCGGCATCTGTTCTTCTGTCGGGCCGCTCCTCGCAATGGGAGGCTCCCGCTGTGTGAGGCTTCGCTCCGTCTGACAGGTCTTTTATAACGGAGGGCACCTGGTGACCCCGCCCCCCTCTGACGTCATGGGGAAAGCCATATGCAATTCCCCATGACGTCCCCGTGTGTCAGAGGGGGCGGGGTCACCAGGTGCCCTCCATTATAAAAGACCTGTCAGACGCAGCGAAGCCTCACACAGCGGGAGCCTCCCATTGCGAGGAGTGGCCCAAGAAGAGACACCGACACCGACGCCATGGAAGAAGATGCCGGACGAGAAGGACGAGAAGACCAGCGCAAGAAGAAGCGGATCGGAGGAAGAAGTACATGGAAGAAGAAGATGGAAGAAGATGACGGAAGGAGAAGATGAAGAAACCGAAGGATGAAGAAAGAAGAAAGAAGATTTTAATAAAGGAATTGTCAAAGACCGTCTCCTGTCATTTTTACAATTTTTGACACTTTTTTGGTGAAATGGTAGGGGTACTTTTGTACCCCCTTACCATTTCACACAGGGGGGCCAGGATCTGGGGGTCCCCTTGTTAAAGGGGGATTCCAGATTCCGATAAGCCCCCCGCCCGCAGACCCCCACAACCACCGGGCACGGTTGTGGGGACGAGGCCCTTGTCCTCATCAACATGGGGTTTAGGTGCTTTGGGGGTCTCAGACCCCCAAAGCATCCTCCCAATGTTGAGGACATGTGGCCTGGTACGGTTCAGGCAGGAGGGGGGGCGCTCTTGCCCCCCCTCTTTTCCTGCGGCCTGCCAGGTTGCGTGCTCGGATAAGGGTCTGGTATGGATTTTGAGGGGGACCCTACGCCATTTTTTTTTTTGGCTGGGGTCCCCCTTAATATCCATCCCAGACCTGAAGGGCCTGGTTATTGAATTTGGGGGGACCCCCACGCTTTTTTTTTTTTTTTTTTTTATCAATGAATGACAGTTCTCTGTGTTACGGGAGCCATCAATTCATTAGCCGCGAGTGCTTTTAAATAGATTTTTTCCTGCAAAAATGACACTTTTTGCAGGGACAGTTCTAAGCACAGGAAACCTGCCCCCCTTCACAGGAAACCTATAGACACCCCCCAGATGTGATACTGCAATGCCGTACTAACAGCACACACACACAAATCCCCAGAAATAGAGCACATATTCTCAGCAGTCAGCAGCACACTGACACGCTGACACTGAAACACAATATGCGAGGCCGCCGCGGCGGCCTCTTATACCGTGGGGCGTGTACTAAAGCCCCTGAGCTATAATTGGCTACAGGCATCCTGCCTGTAGCCAATTATGGCTCTCCTCGCTTCCGGCGCTGTGATTGGCCAAGCATGCGGGGTCACAGTGCATGCTTGGCCAATCATCAGCCAGCATTGCACTGCGACTGGCGCAATGCATTGCGGGCTGCTCGCATCACACAAATTTGATGCGAGCGGCCTAAATAGTTCTGGGCTCGCCGAACGCCCGATGTTCGATTCGAACATGGGTTCGAATCGAACACCGGGCCCATCCCTAACTATTAGCTGGACGGCGCAGAACCAGTCAGGGTGGTGAGTCCTGCGGGAAAGAGCCCCTCAGCCAGCAGCAGTTAGGAGGGTGGGACCATCACTGTCCTAAGTCCCCAACAGGTGGCAGACAGGGTAGGGTCAGCTTGGCTTCAGAAACTGGTGTTTCTTCCCCCGAAATCCAGGCAATTGCAACCAGTTCGCCTGTCGGCGGTCCTCAATTCGTTCGTTGCCAAGATGGAGGCGGTACGTGGGTGCAAAGGTGGTAAACGGCCCCTGCCCCCCCGTCCTCCGGGGAGAGCTTTGACGCAGACTCTGGCCCTGCTGAGGCTGGTGACCCCTGTTCTGTCGTTTCAGATGACACTGACCAGGACCGATCGGACAGTGAGGATGAGTCCCTGTCCGGGTCCGTGAGCGACAAAGCGCTTGTTGGAGCACTTATCACAGCTGTGCATGATACCCTGAAGATTCAGGAGCCAGCAGATCCCTCTGCTGATGTAGCGGTCCCTTTTGGGTCCCATAAGCCAGCCCATTCACCTAAGGTGTTCCCGTATCTGACTTATTTTTATGAGTTCATTTACAAGGGATGGGGGGCGACCGCAACGGACCTTTTCGGTCCCCAAATACATGGCGGTGTGTTACCCCTTTGAGGAGAGCCTTCTCAAAAAATGTCTCCTTCGGTCGTGGACCCCCCAGTTTCCAGGTTAAACAAAGTAACCACAATCCCGGTAGAAGGGACTCCTGCCTTTAAGGATCCCACGGACAGGAAGGCCGAGGCAGTGGCTCGTTCCTTGTCTATGGCTGTGTCAGCAATGCGACCAGTACTGGCATCCGCACTTGTGTCTCAGACACTCACTGAGTGGGCAAAATGTTTGCACCGCGAGTTGGGAGAGCAACAGGCTTCTCCGGTCTGCGTGGAACTAGCAGACCAACTAGTGCAAGGCCTTAAGTACATTTGTGACGCGGCCCTGGATACTCTCCCTCTGTTATCCAGGGCTTCAGGGTTCAGCAGTGGTGCTGAGGTGCCTGGTTTGGCTAAAATGCTGGTCTGCTGACCAGGCATCTATAAAAGCCCTGACGGATCTTCCCTTCCTTGGCGACCAGCTCTTTGGAGCCTCATTAGATGACATTATTAAAAATGCCACAGGTGGTAAGAGTACACTACTCCCACAGGCCAGGAAGGCTAAGGAGCCACGCCGTAGGCATGGGCGTCCGCAGGTAGGGGCAAGGGGGGTCAAGTGCCCCCCCCTGGAATCAGGGATCGGATCTTAAATTTAGCACAGTTGCATCTCTATCGAGGTGCCGCACCCGGTGCCACCCGCCAGTGGGGTGACACCACCAAGGTGCTGTCAAGCCCCCCATCAGTGTAGTGTGACTTTGGGCTCTTTTCCCTGCTCAGTCCAGCAGAGAACTCAGCGGTGCTGTGATGGGAGAAAAGCGAGCTGAGGGCTATCAAAGGGTTTCCCCTTCTCGCCCCACCTATTCTCCTGTCAGGGAGAAGAGACGGCGGCTCTCACCAGGTTCCCCGCCCAGCTTCATGCCCGCTCCGTTCCTTCCCTATTGGCTATAACTGAGGGCCAATCAAAGGCGACTAGGAGAGGCGAGCATCATGGGACATGTAGTCCCAAAAGATTGGCGGCCCCATTTTCCACAGGAAGGAGGCTACAACTCGATCAAGAGAGAGATTGGGAGACTTCAGCCTGAAAAAAAGCTGAGGGAGTGAGTTCTACAGGACAAAGAACGAGGAGTGTGCTGGGTGGAAGCCAGAGAGAGAGCCACGCTGCCCAGCGCCACAAGAGAGAGCCACGCTGCCCAGAGCCAGATAGAGAGCCACGCTGCCCAGCACCCACCAGAGAGAGAGCCACGCTGCCCAGAGCCAGAGAGAGAGCCACGCTGCCCAGAGCCAGAGAGAGAGCCACGCTGCTCAGAGCCAGATAGAGAGCCACGCTGCCCAGAGCCAGATAGAGAGCCACGCTGCTCAGAGCCAGATAGAGAGCCACGCTGCCCAGCGCCAGATAGAGAGCCACGCTGCCCAGCACCACCAAAGAGAGAGAGCCACGCTGCCCAGAGCCAGATAGAGAGCCATGCTGCCCAGAGCCAGAGAGAGAGCCACGCTGCCCAGCACCACCCGAGAGAGAGCCACGCTGCCCAGCACCACCAGAGAGAGAGCCACGCTGCCCAGAGCCAGATAGAGAGCCACGCTGCCCAGAGCCAGATAGAGAGCCACGCTGCCCAGAGCCAGAGAGAGAGCCACGCTGCCCAGAGCCAGAGAGAGAGAGCCACGCTGCCCAGAGCCAGAGAGAGAGAGCCACGCTGCCCAGAGCCAGAGAGAGAGAGCCACGCTGCCCAGAGCCAGAGAGAGAGAGCCACGCTGCCCAGAGCCAGAGAGAGAGAGCCACGCTGCCCAGAGCCAGAGAGAGAGAGCCACGCTGCCCAGAGCCAGAGAGAGAGAGAGCCACGCTGCCCAGAGCCAGAGAGAGAGAGAGAGCCACGCTGCCCAGAGCCAGATAGAGAGCCACGCTGCCCAGCACCACCAAAGAGAGCCACGCTGCCCAGAGCCAGAGAGAGAGCCACGCTGCCCAGCACCACCAGAGAGAGAGCCACGCTGCCCAGAGCCAGATAGAGAGCCACGCTGCCCAGAGCCAGAGAGAGAGCCACGCTGCCCAGAGCCAGAGAGAGAGCCACGCTGCCCAGAGCCAGAGAGAGAGCCACGCTGCCCAGAGCCAGAGAGAGAGCCACGCTGCCCAGAGCCAGAGAGAGAGCCACTCTGCCCAGAGCCAGAGAGAGAGCCACTCTGCCCAGAGCCAGAGAGAGAGCCACTCTGCCCAGCACCACCAGAGAGAGAAAGACTGAGCCACTACCGGGTTACAGACATGTAACACCTTTGACCAGAGTCGCCCCCGCGGAACCCAGAGTAAACAATCGTCCAGCCGGAGGGATCACTGCTGTAGTTTCGCTGGCTCTGGTAAGAGGGCCTGTTGGCCATTATCCATTACTTATCCTAGGGACTGTACTATGTCTGCAGTCTCTGACCATAATAATGTGATAATGACATTGTCGAAAAGGGGCGGTGCATGGTTGACCGTAAAATTATGCCCCCCCCTGAAAAAAGTTCTGCGGACGCCCATGGCCGTAGGCAAGGGCCCTCATTTTCCGCTCACAAACGGCTTTTTCTTTCGCCCGGGGCTTCGGCTAAGCATCCCCAGCCCGACAGGACGACCTCTGAAGGACAAAAGCGTCCCTGGAACCGCAAGCCTAACAAGCCTGTGAGCAAAAGCGCTAAGGTTTGCCCCTACCTGCAACGCGGGTGGGGGTCGTCTTCGGGAGTTTGCAGCCCGGTGCGTCTCTCGGCTGTCCGACCAATGGGTCTGCGATCTGATTTCCTCAGGCTACAAGATAGAGTTCCTCTCTTGGCCGCAAAACAGATTCTTCCCCTCCAGCATACCCTTACTCCCGGCTCGCCGGGAGGCCCTATTGGGGGCGGTAAGGGATCGGCTGAGTCACGGGTGATAGCACCTGTTCCGGAATCAGAACATTTCCAGGGGTTCTACTCAAACCTGTTTGTAGTCCCCAAAAAGGAAGGGGTATGTCCAATCTTGGACCTAAAAGCCCTCAATTACCGTATATACTCGAGCATAGGCCGTCCCGAATATAAGCCGAGGCCCCTGATTTACCACAAAAAAAACTGGGAAAAGTTATTGACCCGTGTATTAGCCGAGGGGGGGGGGGGGAAATGGAGCAGCTACTGTAAGTGGAAAAGAGTGTCAGCAAATGCCCATCTGCATGTCCCCTGTGTCCTATACAACCCCCCGTGTCCCCAGTGCAGCCTACCTGTGCCGATCGATCCGGTGTCCCGTGTCCCTCGGGGGCCGCTGTCCGGTGTCCCGCTGTCCCGTGTCCCTCGGGGGCCGCTGTCCCTCGGGGGCCGCTGTCCGGTTGTCCTGGCGATCAGCGTACACGCTGAGGCGCCATTACAGGTTTAAAAGCCGCGCCTCCTCCTCCTCCTCGTCCGTGATAGGAGGAACACTCGGTTTTCCCAGCAGTCAGTGTGCAGTGTTCCGCCTATCACGGACATTCTCTCATCCTCGTCCATGAGATGAGAATGACAGAACATCCGTGATAGGCGGAACACTGTACTGCTGGGAAAATTAGTGTCCGCCTATCACGGACGGGCGGGAGGAGGCGGCGCGGCTTTTGAACAGTGCCGTCTGTCTACGTGACAAGCTGTTCATGTAGGCAGACCGCACTGACTCGAGTATAAGCCGAAGGGCTGAAAATCTCGGCTTATACTCGAGTATATACGGTACTTTGTAAAGGTACAGCGGTTCAGAATGGAATCAGTTCGCTCAGTAGTCACTGCACTCCGTCAAGGGGACTCCCTGGCGTCTTTAGACATCCAGGATGCGTGCCTGATCCTTCGGCATCAGAGGTTTCAGCGGTTTGCAGTTGGGGAAACCCACTACCAGTTTGGCTCTCCTCTTTGGTATCAGCCCCCAGAGTCTTTACCAAGGTATTGGCTCCTGTTTTGGCGTTGCTGCGACAATGTGGGATCGCGATCGTTGGTTACATAAACGATCTCCTCCTGAGAGCATCTTCTGCCTCAGAGTTAGAGGAGGATGTGGCGATCACCATGCAAACCCTGCAGGAATTTGGGTGGCTGTTGAACCTAAAGTCGGTGATTGTACCGACTCAGCGTTTGGAGTACCTAAGCTTACTGCTGGACTCCATGGAAGCGAGAGTGTTTCTCCCTTCCGACAAGCTGCAGACTCTCAGAGCCGCGGTAAAACTGCTGATGAACCACAAGTGGTCGTCGCTATGCTTCTGCATGCGAGTCCTGGGTACTCATGGTTTGAGGCAGTACAGTATGACCAGTTTCACACCAGAGTCTTGCAGAAGGAGATCTTCGTTTGTCTCTGGATCGGCAGATTCAGGTGAGCCAGTTAGTCAGGGATTCCCTGCTCTGGTGGCTGAGGTCCCCGGCACTTCGGTCTGGGAAGTCGTTCCTACCTCTGAAATGGACAGTGATCACAACGGACGCCAGCCTAACTGGCTGGGGTGGAGTAATGAGAGTTCATTCGACCCCGGGCCTCTGGTCGGTGGAGGAATCCAAGTTGCCGATCAATCTGCTTGAGCTGAGAGCGATCAGGCTATGCCTCTTCACATGGTCGATAAGACTTCTAGAGCGTCCGATCAGGATCCAGTCAGACAACGCCATGGCGTTGGCATACGTCAATCACCAAGGAGGAACAAGAAGCTCGGGCGCCGCACGGGAGGTCACTCACATCCTTCAGTGGGCAGAGCGACATGTACTGGCCCTGTCGGCCATTTACATCCCGGGAGTGGCGAACTGGCAGGCGGATTATCTAAGTCGCCAGATGCTGGACCCAGGAGAATGGGTGTTGCATCCAGAGGTGTTCAGGCTACTGTGCCTGCGATGGGGCACACCAGACGTGGATCTTCTGGCCTCCTGTCTCAATTGAAAGGTGCCGAGATTCGTGTCCAGGACAAGAGATCCTTGGGCAGACACGTCAGATGCGCTGGTGGCTCCGTGGGATCAGTACCAGCTGATCTATACCTCTCCTTCGCTGAAACTGTTACCACGTCTGCTCCGCAGAGTGGAGGCCGAGGGGATTCCAGTGATACTGATTGCCCCAGATTGGCCCCAGCGTCCCGGGTACGCAGACCTAGTGCGCCTGGTGGTGGATGCCCCATGGCGACTGCCATTACGAGAGGACCTTTTGTCTCAAGGTCCGAACCTCCATCCTGCTTTACCATCGCTGTTTTTAATGGCATGGCTATTGAGAGCCAGGTGTTGAGGAACCGGGGTCTTTCAGACTCGGTGATTCCAACTATGTTGAGAGCGCGGAAATCTTCTTCTCGGGAGATATATCATCGTACCTGGAAGGCCTACATCTCCATGTGTGAGGAGAAAGGTTGGAGTCCGTGCACCTTTTCTATATCCAGGATCATGTTTCTACAGCAAGGAGTAGACCAGAAACTGGCTTTAAGCACCATTTAAGGGACACATATCAGCTTTGGCTGTCTTTTTTTCAGCGACCCCTGGCATCTCACTCTCTATTGAGCACTTTTGTTCAAGGGGTCCGACATGTAGTTCTTCCGGTGCGTTCACCGTTACCCCGTGGGACCTGAACCTGGTGTTATCGGCGCTTTGAAAAGATCAGGGAGATCCCTCTGTTGACTCTTTCCCAGAAAGTGGTCTTTTTAGTGGCCATTACTCCGGCTAGGAGGGTTTCGGAGCTGGCGGCCTTGTCTTGCAAGTCGCCCTATCTGGTTATCCACAAGGATAAGGTGGTGTTGCGTCCGCAACCTGCTTTTCTGCCGAAGGTGGTTTCGGCGTTCCACATCAATGAAGACATTGTGTTACCATCTTTGTGTCCTAAACTGACACATCCTAAAGAGGTGGCCCTCCATTCCCTGGACGTGGTCAGGGCTCTGATGATGTATTTGTCTGTTACTAGTCCTTTTCGGAAGTCAGACTCCTTGTTTGTTTCGGTGGCTGGTCCGAAAAAAGGCATGGCGGTCTCGTCGGCCACCATTTCCAGGTGGATCAGACAGATTGTAGTACAGGCCTACGCCTTGAAGGGGCAGGTGCCCCCCTTTCCGGTCACGGCCCACTCCACAAGGGCAATCGGAACGTTTTGTTTACAAAATTCTACAAGGTAGATGGCAGTGCATTGGCTGATGCCTGTTTTGTCAGCAAAGTTTTGCAGGCGGCCGTATAATTGCAATTACACTTACATTTTTTCCTGTTTTTTTTTTGGTAAAAACACAGTACCTTAAGTAAATGCACTGTTGCATTTGTTACCGCAGTTCTGATGCGGTTTGAAGGTAGTGACTCCCAGTCGTTCGTTGCCAAGATGGAGGCGGTGCGTGGGTGCAAAGGTGGTAAACGGCCCCTGCCCCCCCGTCCTCCGGGGAGAGCTCTGACGCAGACTCTGGCCCTGCTGAGGCTGGTGACCCCTGTTCTGTCGTTTCAGATGACACTGACCAGGACCGATCGGACAGTGAGGATGAGTCCCTGTCCGGGTCCGTGCGCGACAAAGCTTGTTGGAGCACTTATCACAGCTGTGCATGATACCCTGAAGATTCAGGAGCCAGCAGATCCCTCTGCTGATGTAGCGGTCCCTTTTGGGTCCCATAAGCCAGCCCATTCACCTAAGGTGTTCCCGTATCTGACTTATTTTTATGAGTTCATTTACAAGGGATGGGGGGCGACCGCAACAGACCTTTTCGGTCCCCAAATACATGGCGGTGTGTTACCCCTTTGAGGAGAGCCTTCTCAAAAAATGTCTCCTTCGGTCGTGGACCCCCCAGTTTCCAGGATAAACAAAGTAACACAATCCCGGTAGAAGGGACTCCTGCCTTTAAGGATCCCACGGACAGGAAGGCCGAGGCAGTGGCTCGTTCCTTGTCTATGGCTGTGTCAGCAATGCGACCAGTACTGGCATCCGCACTTGTGTCTCAGACACTCACTGAGTGGGCAAAACGTTTGCACCGCGAATTGGGAGAGCAACAGGCTTCTCCGGTCTGCGTGGAACTAGCAGACCAACTAGTGCAAGGCCTTAAGTACATTTGTGACGCGGCCCTGGATACTCTCCCTCTGTTATCCAGGGCTTCAGGGTTCAGCAGTGGTGCTGAGGTGCCTGGTTTGGCTAAAATGCTGGTCTGCTGACCAGGCATCTATAAAAGCCCTGACGGATCTTCCCTTCCTTGGCGACCAGCTCTTTGGAGCCTCATTAGATGACATTATTAAAAATGCCACAGGTGGTAAGCGTACACTACTCCCACAGGCCAGGAAGGCTAAGGAGCCACGCCGTAGGCATGGGCGTCCGCAGGTAGGGGCAAGGGGGGTCAAGTGCCCCCCCTGGAATCAGGGATCGGATCTTAAATTTAGCACAGTTGCATCTCTATCGAGGTGCCGCACCGGGTGCCACCCGCCAGTGGGGCGACACCACCAAGGTGCTGTCAAGCCCCCCCATCAGTGTAGTGTGACTTTGGGCTCTTTTCCCTGCTCAGTCCAGCAGAGAACTCAGTGGTGCTGTGATGGGAGAAAAGCGAGCTGAGGGCTATCAAAGGGTTTCCCCTTCTCGCCCCACCTAATCTCCTGTCAGGGAGAAGAGACGGCGGCCCTCACCAGGTTCCCCGCCCAGCTTCATGCCCGCTCCGTTCCTTCCCTATTGGCTATAACTGAGGGCCAATCAAAGGCGACTAGGAGAGGCGAGCATCATGGGACATGTAGTCCCAAAAGATTGGCGGCCCCATTTTCCACAGGAAGGAGGCTACAACTCAATCAAGAGAGAGATTGGGAGACTTCAGCCTGAAAAAAAGCTGAGGGAGTGAGTTCTACAGGACAAAGAACGAGGAGTGTGCTGGGTGGAAGCCAGAGAGAGAGCCACGCTGCCCAGCGCCACAAGAGAGCCACGCTGCCCAGAGCCAGATAGAGAGCCACGCTGCCCAGCACCACCAGAGAGAGAGCCACGCTGCCCAGAGCCAGAGAGAGAGCCACGCTGCCCAGAGCCAGAGAGAGAGCCACGCTGCCCAGAGCCAGATAGAGAGCCATGCTACCCAGAGCCAGATAGAGAGCCACGCTGCCCAGCACCACCAAAGAGAGAGAGCCACGCTGCCCAGAGCCAGAGAGAGAGCCACGCTGCCCAGCACCACCAGAGAGAGAGCCACGCTGCCCAGCACCACCAGAGAGAGAGCCACGCTGCCCAGAGCCAGATAGAGAGCCACGCTGCCCAGAGCCAGAGAGAGAGCCACGCTGCCCAGAGCCAGAGAGAGAGCCACGCTGCCCAGAGCCAGAGAGAGAGAGCCACGCTGCCCAGAGCCAGAGAGAGAGAGCCACGCTGCCCAGAGCCAGATAGAGAGCCACGCTGCCCAGCACCACCAAAGAGAGAGCCACGCTGCCCAGAGCCAGAGAGAGAGCCACGCTGCCCAGCACCACCAGAGAGAGAGCCATGCTGCCCAGAGCCAGATAGAGAGCCACGCTGCCCAGAGCCAGATAGAGAGTCACGCTGCCCAGAGCCAGAGAGAGAGCCACGCTGCCCAGAGCCAGATAGAGAGCCACGCTGCCCAGCACCACCAAAGAGAGAGCCACGCTGCCCAGAGCCAGAGAGAGAGCCACGCTGCCCAGCACCACCAGAGAGAGAGCCATGCTGCCCAGAGCCAGATAGAGAGCCACGCTGCCCAGAGCCAGATAGAGAGTCACGCTGCCCAGAGCCAGAGAGAGAGCCACGCTGCCCAGAGCCAGAGAGAGAGCCACGCTGCCCAGAGCCAGAGAGAGAGCCACTCTGCCCAGCACCACCAGAGAGAGAAAGACTGAGCCACTACCGGGTTACAGACATGTAACACCTTTGACCAGAGTCGCCCCCGCGGAACCCAGAGTAAACAATCGTCCAGCCGGAGGGATCACTGCTGTAGTTTCGCTGGCTCTGGTAAGAGGGCCTGTTGGCCATTATCCATTACTTATCCTAGGGACTGTACTATGTCTGCAGTCTCTGACCATAATAATGTGATAATGACATTGTCGAAAAGGGGCGGTGCATGGTTGACCGTAAAATTATGCCCCCCCCCTGAAAAAAGTTCTGCGGACGCCCATGGCCGTAGGCAAGGGCCCTCATTTTCCGCTCACAAACGGCTTTTTCTTTCGCCCGGGGCTTCGGCTAAGCATCCCCAGCCCGACAGGACGACCTCTGAAGGACAAAAGCGTCCCTGGAACCGCAAGCCTAACAAGCCTGTGAGCAAAAGCGCTAAGGTTTGCCCCTACCTGCAACGCGGGTGGGGGTCGCCTTCGGGAGTTTGCAGCCCGGTGCGTCTCTCGGCTGTCCGACCAATGGGTCTGCAATCTGATTTCCTCAGGCTACAAGATAGAGTTCCTCTCTTGGCCGCAAAACAGATTCTTCCCCTCCAGCATACCCTTACTCCCGGCTCGCCGGGAGGCCCTATTGGGGGCGGTAAGGGATCGGCTGAGTCACGGGTGATAGCACCTGTTCCGGAATCAGAACATTTCCAGGGGTTCTACTCAAACCTGTTTGTAGTCCCCAAAAAGGAAGGGGTATGTCCAATCTTGGACCTAAAAGCCCTCAATTACCGTATATACTCGAGTATAGGCCGTCCCGAATATAAGCCGAGGCCCCTGATTTACCACAAAAAAAAAACTGGGAAAAGTTATTGACCCGTGTATTAGCCGAGGGGGGGGGGGAAATGGAGCAGCTACTGTAAGTGGAAAAGAGTGTCAGCAAATGCCCATCTGCATGTCCCCTGTGTCCTATACAACCCCCCGTGTCCCCAGTGCAGCCTACCTGTGCCGATCGATCCGGTGTCCCGTGTCCCTCGGGGGCCGCTGTCCGGTGTCCCGCTGTCCCGTGTCCCTCGGGGGCCGCTGTCCCTCGGGGGCCGCTGTCCGGTTGTCCTGTCGATCAGCGTACACGCTGAGGCGCCATTACAGGTTTAAAAGCCACGCCTCCTCCTCCTCCTCGTCCGTGATAGGAGGAACACTCGGTTTTCCCAGCAGTCAGTGTGCAGTGTTCCGCCTATCACGGACATTCTCTCATCCTCGTCCATGAGATGAGAATGACAGAACATCCGTGATAGGCGGAACACTGTACTGCTGGGAAAATTAGTGTCCGCCTATCACGGATGGGCGGGAGGAGGCGGCGCGGCTTTTGAACAGTGCCGTCTGTCTACGTGACAAGCTGTTCATGTAGGCAGACCGCACTGACTCGAGTATAAGCCGAGAAGGGGACTTTCAGCCCTAAAAAAAGGGCTGAAAATCTCGGCTTATACTCGAGTATATACGGTACTTTGTAAAGGTACAGCGGTTCAGAATGGAATCAGTTCGCTCGGTAGTCACTGCACTCCGTCAAGGGGACTCCCTGGCGTCTTTAGCCATCCAGGATGCGTGCCTGATCCTTCGGCATCAGAGGTTTCAGCGGTTTGCAGTTGGGGAAACCCACTACCAGTTTGGCTCTCCTCTTTGGTATCAGCCCCCAGAGTCTTTACATAAACATGGTTACATAAACGATCTCCTCCTGAGAGCATCTTCTGCCTCAGAGGAGGATGTGGCGATCACCATGCAAACCCTGCAGGAATTTGGGTGGCTGTTGAACCTAAAGTCGGTGATTGTACCGACTCAGCGTTTGGAGTACCTAGGCTTACTGCTGGACTCCATGGAAGCGAGAGTGTTTCTCCCTTCCGACAAGCTGCAGACTCTCAGAGCCACGGTAAAACTGCTGATGAACCACAAGTGGTCGTCGCTATGCTTCTGCATGCGAGTCCTGGGTACTCATGGTTCGAGGCAGTACCGTATGCCCAGTTTCACACCAGAGTCTTGCAGAAGGAGATCTTCGTTTGTCTCTGGATCGGCAGATTCAGGTGAGCCAGTTAGTCAGGGATTCCCTGCTCTGGTGGCTGAGGTCCCCGGCACTTCGGTCTGGGAAGTCGTTCCTACCTCTGAAATGGACAGTGATCACAACGGACGCCAGCCTAACTGGCTGGGGTGGAGTAATGAGAGTTCATTCGACCCCGGGCCTCTGGTCGGTGGAGGAATCCAAGTTGCCGATCAATCTGCTTGAGCTGAGAGCGATCAGGCTATGCCTCTTCACATGGTCGATAAGACTTCTAGAGCGTCCGATCAGGATCCAGTCAGACAACGCCATGGCGTTGGCATACGTCAATCACCAAGGAGGAACAAGAAGCTCGGGCGCCGCACGGGAGGTCACTCACATCCTTCAGTGGGCAGAGCGACATGTACTGGCCCTGTCGGCCATTTACATCCCGGGAGTGGCGAACTGGCAGGCGGATTATCTAAGTCGCCAGATGCTGGACCCAGGAGAATGGGTGTTGCATCCGGAGGTGTTCAGGCTACTGTGCCTGCGATGGGGCACACCAGACGTGGATCTTCTGGCCTCCTGTCTCAATTGAAAGGTGCCGAGATTCGTGTCCAGGACAAGAGATCCTTGGGCAGACGCGTCAGATGCGCTGGTGGCTCCGTGGGATCAGTACCAGCTGATCTATACCTCTCCTTCGCTGAAACTGTTACCACGTCTGCTCCGCAGAGTGGAGGCCGAGGGGATTCCAGTGATACTGATTGCCCCAGATTGGCCCCAGCGTCCCGGGTACACAGACCTAGTGCGCCTGGTGGTGGATGCCCCATGGCGACTGCCATTACGAGAGGACCTTTTGTCTCGAAGTCCAAACCTCCATCCTGCTTTACCATCGCTGTTTTTAATGGCATGGCTATTGAGAGCCAGGTGTTGAGGAACCGGGGTCTTTCAGACTCGGTGATTCCAACTATGTTGAGAGCGCGGAAATCTTCTTCTCGGGAGATATATCATCGTACCTGGAAGGCCTACATCTCCATGTGTGAGGAGAAAGGTTGGAGTCCGTGCACCTTTTCTATATCCAGGATCATGTTTCTACAGCAAGGAGTAGACCAGAAACTGGCTTTAAGCACCATTTAAGGGACACATATCAGCTTTGGCTGTCTTTTTTTCAGCGACCCCTGGCATCTCACTCTCTAGTGAGCACTTTTGTTCAAGGGGTCCGACATGTAGTTCTTCCGGTGCGTTCACCGTTACCCCGTGGGACCTGAACCTGGTGTTATCGGCGCTTTGAAAAGATCAGGGAGATCCCTCTGTTGACTCTTTCCCAGAAAGTGGTCTTTCTAGTGGCCATTACTCCGGCTAGGAGGGTTTCGGAGCTGGCGGCCTTGTCTTGCAAGTCGCCCTATCTGGTTATCCACAAGGATAAGGTGGTGTTGCGTCCGCAACCTGCTTTTCTGCCGAAGGTGGTTTCGGCGTTCCACATCAATGAAGACATTGTGTTACCATCTTTGTGTCCTAAACTGACACATCCTAAAGAGGTGGCCCTCCATTCCCTGGACGTGGTCAGGGCTCTGATGATGTATTTGTCTGTTACTAGTCCTTTTCGGAAGTCAGACTCCTTGTTTGTTTCGGTGGCTGGTCCGAAAAAAGGCATGGCGGTCTCGTCGGCCACCATTTCCAGGTGGATCAGACAGATTGTAGTACAGGCCTACGCCTTGAAGGGGCAGGTGCCCCCCTTTCCGGTCACGGCCCACTCCACAAGGGCAATCGGAACGTTTTGTTTACAAAATTCTACAAGGTAGATGGCAGTGCATTGGCTGATGCCTGTTTTGTCAGCAAAGTTTTGCAGGCGGCCGTATAATTGCAATTACACTTACATTTTTTCCTGTTTATTTTGGTAAAAACACAGTACCTTAAAGCGGTTCTGCACTCTTTTTTTTTTTTTGGGCTATATGCCAAGGGCATATAGCTCAATTGGGGGACTTACCTGTTCCATCTTCCATCTCGATCGCCGCCGGTTTTCATCTTCATCTTCTTCTTGTCTTCTTCTTGTCTGCTGGGGTCCATCTTGCCTGTGGGCATGTGAAACCCCACAGGACCTTTAGATGGCCCAGCATGCACCGCCGTTACTCGCGTGTGCGCAGTAACGGCACATCTGCCGACATCTCTTGAGATTTCGGCAGATGTGGCCGAAATCTCGGGAGATTTCGGAAGATGTGGCCGAAATCTCGCGAGATTTCGGAAGATGCCCGCACTGACTCCTGGGATCAATGACACCAGATCCCAGCAGACAGTGCGGCATGACGACGATCGACGCAGAGACCCCGCCCGCCGCCGAAGAAAGAGAAGACCGGAAGTCATCAATTACAAGGTAAGTAAAAAAAAAAAAAAAAAAAAAAAAACAACATTTCATTTATTACTCTTTGCCTGATTTGGAAGGCAAAGAGATTTACTAAATGAAATGGGTGCAGAACCGCTTTAAGTAAATGCACTGTTGCATTTGTTACCGCAGTTCTGATGCGGTTTGAAGGTAGTGACTCCCAGTTGAGGAGCACTCTGTTTTTTTGTGGGTAACAACGTTTTTTTTGGTTCCCACACACTGTTGTTTTTTGTGGGTAAAGTTATACTAGTTCCCACATGCCATGGTGGGTGAAGTTTTTATGCTGGTTTCCCACCCCTCGTTTTGGCACTGCTTGGGGACGTCCCAATGGTCTGAGAGGAGCTGTGTCAGTCGGTGAACGTAAGAGAAAATAGGATTTTTTGTACTCACCGTAAAATCCTTTTCTCTGTAGTTCACCGACTGACACAGCACCCGCCCCTCCTATTTTTGTCTACGTTATACTGCTTGTTGACATACTGAAGCTGCAATGCAGGCTGTGGGGTTGTTCTAGAAAGTTCTAGTTTTATTATTACATGTTAACATGTTATGCCTAGTCCTCTCCTGAAGGTGGCGTAACAACCCAATGGTCTAAGAGAGGAGCTGTGTCAGTCGGTGAACTACAGAGAAAAGGATTTTACGGTGAGTACAAAAAATCCTATTTTTTTTTCCATGCAGCCTGTGGATGAAAAAAGAGAACCTAACAGATTCCTCCATTTATATTGATCAATCGGTGGTATGCCCACCATTACAATACAGCCCTGCATCCACCCACTTCTAATGATGAGCATACATGCACTAATCTTTTTTTTTTGTTCAGCCCATGGGCTGAATGAAAAAAAAAAAATCTAACAGATTCCTCCATTCACATCGATCGATCGATGTAGATGAAGAAATCTCTGCCAAGAACAGGCATACATGCACTGTTCTTTTTTTTTTTCATGGGCTGAACGAAAAAAAAAGAGCCTAACAGATTCCTCCATTCACATCAGTCAATGTGGATAAAGAAATCTATGCCAAGAAAAGTAATTAAAAATATATGCCGAAGCATAGGGACAATTGGCCCCTAATGTCCACCCCTGCACCTATGCTTCGGCATATATGCTCTATTTTAACTGGTGGTGAAATCACCTCCTACATCGCTGAAGTCGGTGATTTACATGTTGTGAAAACAAACCCTGTGGCTGTCAAAAGAAATAAATCAGTGCTGCAGCTGAATGGCGTACCTGCAAAGCAAACAATGGTAACAATAAATCACAGTATCAATAAAACATTACCACAATAAAACAACTTTTTTTTTATTGCAATCGGTGCCAAAAAAAAATGTAAAAAATATATACCGAAGCATAGGGGCAATCTGCCCCTAATGTCCACCCCTGCCCCCATGCTTCGGCATATATGCTCTTTTTTTTTTAACTGTGGTGGGGAAGTCACCTCCTACAGCGCTGGAGTCACGGTTTTATGTATCGTGAGAGCAAATCCTGTTCCTGTCAGAAAAAAAAACCTGTGCTGGAGCTGAATGGTGTACATGCAAAGCAAATAATGGTTAACAATAAAACAAAGTACATAGTCGGTAATGCTGTAAAAAAGACAATAGTCCATCCAGTTCAACCTGTGCATGTGTATCAGTGTCTATAATGATTTCTCATATCCCTGCATGTTGTGTCCTTTTAAGATATATATCTAAGAGTCTTTTAAATATATCCATACTCCCTGCATACACCACCAATTGTGGGAGAGAGTTCCACATCCTTATTGCCCTAACAGTGAAGAACCCCCTACGCAGTTTGGTGTTAAATCGCTTCTCCTCCAGTCTCATTGTGTGGCCCTGTGTCCTTTTACACTCCCTAGTACTGAATAGTTTATTTCCTATGCTGGGATCTCCATTGAGATATTTGTAAATCGCTATCATGTCCCCTCTCAAGCGTCTGTTCTCCAGTGAAAATAAATTCATATTTCCTGACGCCAACATGGCAGCATACTAGTGATAGAGCTCCGCCTCTTGACCACTCCCTCAGGACCAGTGAATAGCATAAATATGAGGCCTAGTTAGGCCCCGCCCCATTCTTCTTTTTTTCCTCATACCTCAACGCATCAGTGAAGAGTAAGCAGTACTATGTCCCCCCCCCTCTGCCTCTGTGCAGCATCCGGCTGGGTTCAAGCCTCTCCCAGTGCGAAGTCCCAGCGCTCGGGCTGCTAACTTGCGCTAAAAAGCCTGGGAACCCCTTCTCTGGGTCTTATTGGGGTCCCTGCAGTGTTTCCTCTTAAGGAACGAAATCTGCTTTTAAAATTGATAACTGCAGCACTTGTGGAATATGGGGGGCCAGCTATGCTTTATCTCTCTCTTAGCCCCTTGTGTCTCCTTCATGTCCTTCATTACCTTTCCCATTCCCTGCTGTCCTTGGCAGGTGTTGCATGTGTGTGTATAGGTATGTATGTATGTATATGTGATATGTGTGTGTGTGTATATGTATATACACGTTTTAAAAAAAAAAAATTGTATGTGGATGTGTGGGTATGCATATGTGTGGGGGTCTATGTAAATACATGTATGCATTGTAGGGGATCAGAGGGGTGAAAGGCCAGTTCAGTAAAATAAAAATGGCTTTATTCAGCAAAACAAACAGAAGAAAAAGTCAGGCTTGTCTTGTCACACAGGTGCAGAGATAGGAAAGGTTCAGTCTCTTTAACCAACAGGCTGATATATAGACAAAGTACAGGGCTCTAGTCTGAGATACAGTTTTTTTTTTATATGGTTTTACTTACCCCAGCAAATCCTTACACTGAATGCTGCTTTGTGTCTCTCTCTCTCCAAACACACAACTCCTCTGACATCTTCAGCTCAGCTGACAGTAATCAGGGCTGAAGGTTCCTACCCTCTTTAATTAACCCTTTCCTAACCCGCCCCAGACTGACCCTATATGTGTGTAGATATGTTTGTATATGTGTACATATGTAAGTATATGTAGATAAATGAAAAAAAATAAAAAAGGGAAAGTGGAATCCTTTCTGCTATATCTACTCCTGATCCTTCTGTCGCTTTTCAGCTATCCTCACCTCAGCTGGCCATCCCATTTCTCCACAGATAAAGAGTCAGTTACCGCTCATATAAAGACCCTCAACAACTAGGGTGGGGACCACCATATTGGTGCACTTGCTGACATCATCACCTTTCGGTGAGGCTAAACAGCCGCCTACAACAGCAACAGTTTTGTATATGACTATCTCGGTTACTTGGGGAGCCACAGCCAGGTCTGGGTAATATGTCCGGGTCTCAGGTGTACTGAAACTCTGATGCATGATTCAAAATCCGAACTGTCCGGGTGAATCCTGGACAGGTGGCACAGGTGCCTGGTGCCCATGCATCTACTTTGCAGAGGCTGCCTGCTGGCTAAGTGGGTGTCAATTCTGTCTAGTATCACTGGGGTTGCTGGTTCAATTCCCCAACATGCTAATACTTGTTTTGATGTTTATTTCTTCTCCCTGTGTGGGTTTCTCAACACAATCCAAAGACATTCTCTGCACCTACTATGCCTTACAACCCACTCTATGTGGAGGGATGTTGACAACTCATGGCTCTGGAGGTTCTCATTGGACGGAAGGGGGCCTGGGTCATTGTTACAATTATTACAGATGCAGCAGTCTGCTATTCAAAATATGGAGGCTGACCAGGAAGTCCCTCCTAGTTGCTTGTATAGCCACTGAAAGAGCACCCTGGCACCTTGGCGGTTAGGGAGGCCATATGGTTGAGACCCTGGGCTGCGTATTGCTTCCTAGAAACAAAAGTGGGGCAGAATGAAGGGGGTTTGAGAAAAATGCCCGTATAAACAGGATCTCGTAACTGTATACTCTGAACAAGTTAATGGTCAACCTGCTCCTACATACTGTAGCATCTGCAGATGCTGGCAGACTAGCAATAACCAGCCCATGTGCTGGGTGAATCTAATGGGAATGGTTTAATAATTATCAACCAGCTGCTGCACCTGCAGGACTCTGAGGAGAGTGTCAGGGTCTGCATCCCTTTAAATATGTTTTCCTATCGGAAGTGTCTTGCCAAAAAATTAGATTTTTGTGACAGTGGATGCCGAGGGTCTGGCTTGTGTCTTGGTGCAGACTTCTGGGGGAATAAGTGAGCCAGTCACGCAGGTACATGCCCAGACTCTTAAGGTAAGACCTAGAAGATACCGCTTCACTGGTATCTGGACGGCATGTTGGATGAAGGTATCAGACACTCATGGTCACTTCGGGAGATTCCTCACTGCTCCTCTCTTCCACGAAGCTGACAAGTCCACATTGCTTACAGACACCTCAGACTCAAGAGGGTTTGCACGTTTTTTACCCAATCCTGTTTGGAGTTCGCAGGAGATGTTGGTTAGTGTCCAGTTGCAGATCGGAAGAGGTTGAACCCTGTGGGGCCCTCTTTGAGTTCTTTAAGACGGAGTCCATTAAACAGTATAATCACATGGCTGGAGGCTGTTGATGGATCGTCAGGATGCCTATCCTATCCTCACACCTTAGAGGGAAAGCAAAGCCAACTTTCGCCATCCCAATGGTTGGTGTACCCGGGGGTGCTCTGCTAGTTCCTCTGTTTTATTTCAATCAGAGGAAGTGGTGATAGTCAGGAATAGATTTCTGAGGATGAATACTTCTGCTTGTTTGATGGCTTCTCAGTGCCTGTCATCTGGGCAAAACGTCATCCTGCATATAGATGATTCCTGGGGTGCATAGGCACCTGCGCAAATTGCATCTAGAATTCTTAGTGCAAGGGAGGAAACAGGATAGAACACAGTTAATAAGTGTTACTCAGTATGAGTAGCTGTCACGTACCTAGTGGCGAGTCTGGCTTGCAGTGGGAGACCTCTCTTACGTCCCAGACTTGCAGCCCCTGATAGTGGAGACAGGGGGCGCAAAAGTCAAAGGAGGCACGAGTGTCTGGCGGGATCAACCAGTTGCGGATGGATGAGCAGGACTTGACAAGGGATGACAGGAACCAGCCGACAGCAGGTGGCAGGAACCAGCAGACAGCAGGTGGCAGGAACCAGCAGACAACAGGAACCAGCAGACAACAGGTGACAGGAACCAGCAGACAGCAGGTGGCAGGAACCAGCAGACAACAGGAACCAGCAGACAACAGGCGACAGGAACCAGCAGACAGCAGGTGGCAGGAACCAGCAGACAACAGGTGACAGGAACCAGCAGACAGCAGGTGGCAGGAACCAGCAGACAACAGGAACCAGCAGACAACAGGAACTGGCAGGTAAGTGGTCACAGGAACTGGCAGGCAGCGGACTACAGGAACCAGCATGCAGCGGACAACAGGAACCAGCAGACAACAGGAACTGGCAGGTAAGTGGTCACAGGAACTGGCAGGCAGCGGACTACAGGAACCAGCATGCAGCGGACAACAGGAACCAGCAGACAACAGGAACTGGCAGGTAAGTGGTCACAGGAACTGGCAGGCAGCGGACTACAGGAACCAGCATGCAGCAGACGACAGGAACCAGCAGACAACAGGTGACACTTCAGGACAGGTGCACAGAATGGTCAGACAAGCCGGGTTTGGTAACTGTGGAGCACACTGCGGATAAGCCAAGGGGATAAGCAAGAGGATGGTCGTGGGCAAGCCGGGATCGGGGCGGGCAGACAGCAGAGCAGGTGAACAGACAAGCCGGGTCACAGGTGCAGAGACAGAGAAGTTCAGGGTTTAGCAAGCGGAACGCTGTAGATCAGGCAGCAAGGGTTGTATGGAGATGGCTGGTTTAAATAGCCCGCCCGGCGCCAATGACCGTGCGCGCGCCCGTCCGTGCCCGCGCACGCGCACCCGCTCGATTCCGCGCATGCGCAGTAGCTCGCGCACCCGCTCGAACCCGCACACGCGATCGCAGTGGTGAGGAACTACTAGGCCCAGCAGGGCTTTCCTTACATTGCCCCCCCCCCCAAGGGGCAGCCTCCGGATGCCCAACTGGGACAGCTTTTCAGGGTGAGATCTCTTGAAGGCCTGGATCAGGTGTCTGGCATGTAAGTTGGCTTCGGGTTCCCATGAGTTTTCTTCTGAACCGTATCCCTTCCACTTGATGAGGTACTGTATCTGGTTATTCCTTTTCCGGCAGTCCACAATTGTTTCCACCTCAAATTCCTCTTCCCCATTGACCATTATAGGAGCTGGAGGATCTGTGGAACGTCCAGGGAAGGAATTGGGAACTGCTGGCTTCAGGAGCGAAACATGAAAAACCGGGTGTACCCGAAGTGATCCCGGCAACTCCAGCTCGTATGCCACCTCGTTGATCTTCCGCTTAACTGCGAAGGGGCCCAAGAATCTGGGGCCTAGCTTCCTAGAAGGGCAAGCAAGCCGGAGATTGATTGTGGACAACCATACTTTGTCTCCAAGTTCCAGGACCAGTTGCCCCCGTCTGCCCCTGTCGAAGACTTCCTTATTGAGGTCTTGCGCCCGGGTCATAGTTTCCTGCAACAACTTATTGTTAGACGAAAAGAAATCCACAGTCTCGAGAACAGCAGGGACGGAGCATTCTGGTACTGAGTTAGGCAGGAATGACGGATGGTAACCATAGTTGGCAAAAAACGGGGTCTGCTTGGTAGTGGAATGGGTAGAGTTGTTGTAGGCGAATTCCGCCAATGGCAACAGAGGGAGCCAGTCCTGTTGAGAGAAGGATGAGAAACAACGCAGGTATTGCTCAAGTGTCTGGTTCGTTCTTTCTGTCTGCCCGTTCGTCTGTGGATGGTATGCGGAGGATAAGGACAGTTCGATGCCAAGAGAATTGCAGAGAGCCTTCCAGAACCGGGATGTAAATTGGACGCCCCTGTCTGAGATGATGTTCGCTGGAACCCCGTGAAGTCTAACAATACCTTTAATGAAAGCTTGGGCTGTCTCTGGTGCCGAGGGAGTCCCTTTCATGGGAATGAAATGAGCCATTTTGGATAGCCGGTCCACTACCACGAAGATGGCCGTATGGCCTTCGGAGGGAGGAAGTTCCACAATGAAGTCCATGGTAATTAGTTTCCACGGCCTTTCCGGAGCAGGTAGGGGTTTGAGTAGCCCCCAAGACTTAGTTCTGCAGCTCTTGTTGCGGGTGCAAACAGTGCATGACTCCACATATTTTTGACAGTCCTTTGCCAGTTGGGGCCACCAGAATGTACGCTGGACCAGGTCTGTAGTTTTGGCAATGCCAAAGTGTCCCGCCAGTACATGGTCATGGCAGAGCCCAAGTATAGTGACCCGGAGACTTTCTGGAATGAAAATTTTACCATCGGACCAGAATAGACCATCTTTGGCAGAAACTCCCGACTTGGCAGGTGGCGGGTCCTCTCTGGACGCCTGCTTGATCCGGCTTAATAAGTCTTCCTGAAGAAGAAGGAAATTCTCCGCATTTAGGATGGTGTCAGGTGGGTCAGGCTCCTTAGGGTCGATAAACATCCGTGACAGGGCATCGGGTTTGGTATTCTTGGAGCCCGGCCTATAGGTGACATGAAAAGCGAACCTGGAGAAGAACAGCGCCCACCTGGCCTGACGTGGTTTTAGCCTCTTTGCGGCCTTCAGGTACTCCAGGTTCTTGTGGTCTGTATATATGAGAATTGGGTGGGCCGCACCTTCCAACAGGTACCGCCATTCCTCCAATGCCGCCTTGATTGCTAGCAGTTCTCGATCGCCTACGTCGTAGTTCCGTTCGGGGGGCGTCAGCTTACGAGAGAAGAACCCGACAGGGAACAGAAGGGCCTTGGGGCCTTGTCTCTGAGACAGTATTGCCCCGACAGCAATTTCCGATGCGTCTACCTCCAAGACAAACGGGAGAGCCGGGTCTGGGTGCTTCAGGACGGAGGCAGAAGTGAAGAGCTTCTTGAGGGCGACAAAGGCGGCCTGGGCCTCGGTCATCCACTGGAACCGAGTCCCTTGTCGGGTTAGTTGTGTGATGGGGGAAATGATGGCCGAGAAGCCCTTGATAAATTTCCGATAGAAATTGGAAAATCCCACGAACCGCTGTACCCCCTTTTTATCCACCGGTGCGGGCCAATCAAGGATAGCGGAGATTTTCTGGGGGTCCATCTTGATGCCTTCGATGGATATGATGAGCCCCAGAAACTGTATGCTCTGTTGCTCAAACTCGCATTTTTCGGGTTTAGCATACAGACCGTGTTGCCGCAGTCGCCCCAACACGCATTTGACGTGTTGACGGTGACTGTCAATGGAAGAGGAGAAGATCAGGATGTCATCTAGATAGATGATCACGAACAAGTCCAGGTAGTCTCGAAAAATGTCATTAATGAAATGTTGGAACGTGGCGGGGGCGTTGCAGAGTCCGAAGGGCATCACAAGATATTCGAAGTGCCCGAATCGCGTACGGAAGGCGGTCTTCCATTCGTCGCCCTTCCGGATGCGCACTAGGTTATACGCCCCGCGGAGGTCCAACTTGGTGAAGATGACTGCTGCCCCTAGCCTCTGGAACAGTTCTGGGACTAACGGTAGGGGGTAGCGATTTTTAATAGTCACCTTGTTCAACTCCCTGTAATCGATACATGGCCGGAGGGTGTGGTCCTTTTTCTCTACGAAGAAAATGCCAGCTCCGGCAGGAGATGTGGATGAACGGATGAAGCCTTTCCGAAGATTGTCATCTATGTAGTCCTTAAGGGCGGAGAGCTCCAGTTCGGACAGGGGAAAGATCCTCCCAAAGGGTACTTCCGCTCCGGGGAGAAGCTCGATGGGGCAATCGTAAACCCGATGAGGAGGAAGGGTCTCTGCCCCTTTCTTGCTGAAAACGTCCATAAAGGAGTGATAGGCCCTGGGGACTAACTGACGGGTTTCGCTGTCCAGACACATTAAGGTGGTTGGCGGAGCATCAGTCCTGGGAAGGCAGTACTGGGAGCAGTAGTGGGAAGAAAAGGTAATCTCCTTGGTGGTCCAGTCAATGCAGGGGTTATGGGCGCGGAGCCAAGGCATGCCCAGAATGACTGGGAACAGTGGGGAAGAAATAATGTCCAGACACAAAAGTTCCTGGTGGAGTTGGTTTATGCATGCCGAGATAGGCTGGGTTTCTTGGGTAACCGGCCCAGACCGAATGGCAGAGCCATCGGCCAGGTGTATCCGCAGTCCCTGGGTCTTGGTTTGCAAGGGGATGCAATGAGCAGAAGCAAAGGCCGAGTCCATGAAACAGCTGCAGGCTCCTGAGTCAATAATGGCGGGGACCGAAATGTTCCTTCCAGGGAGCTGCAACAGAATAGAGAGGGCGAGATGAGAAGAGGTGTCAGTAACAGCCATAATCTGGTCAACTGAAGGAAGGCGCCACTTACGGGTCTTAGCTGGACAGGATCGCACGTAGTGTCCTGGCTCCCCGCAATACAGACACAGATTGTCCCGACGGCGTCTCTGCCGTTCCTCAGGGGTGAGAGTAGGGCGAAGCATACCCAACTGCATGGGTTCAGTCCCCTCGGTGGAGGCAGAAGGTCGAGCCGACGGTGGACCTCTGGGGAAGTAGGGCACCTTTGGCAACATCCAAGAGGGGCGAGACGGAGCCGAGGCCTTCTCGGACCGTCGCTCACGTAAGCGCCTGTCGATTTGTATGGCCTGGTTAATGAGCTCCTCAAGAGTTGGAGGGACCCCAACCCTAGCAAGTTCATCCTTCAGGGGGTCCGATAACCCCAACCGGAACTGGTAGCGGAGAGCCGCATCATTCCAGCTAGTGTCAGCACTCCATCTTCTGAATTCCGCAACATAGTCCTCTGCGGGCCTACGCCCCTGGAGTAGGGCATGGAGGGCAGTCTCTGCCGTGGCACAGAGCTGTGGGTCCTCATACATTCGGGCCATTGCGTCGAAGAAGGTGCTTAGATGGGCGAGTTCGGCGGCTTCCTGTTTAAGCAGACGGTGGGCCCAGAGTTGGGGGTCATTTTGGAGCAGGGAAATCACAAAGCCTACTTTGGTGGCCTCCAAGGAAAATGTTCGGGGTTGCAGGGCAAAGAACAGCTCACAGGCATTACGGAAAGTCCTGAACTTGCTACGCTCACCGGAGAACCTTTCAGGTGTGGGTACTCGAGGTTCCGGGGGTAGCATCACGACTGCCGGTGGAGTAGGCTGGCTGGCTGGAGCACCTGGAGATCCTTGTGCCAGAACATGCTTCTCAAGGCGTGTGTAGCCTTCCTGGAGGTTATTGACCGCTTGGGCCAAACCTGCTAGGTGTAGGCAGAGTTCTTCCATAGGAGAGGCTCCCTGCCCAGACTCGGTCATGGCTGCCTGATACTGTCACGTACCTAGTGGCGAGTCTGGCTTGCAGTGGGAGACCTCTCTTACGTCCCAGACTTGCAGCCCCTGATAGTGGAGACAGGGGGCGCAAAAGTCAAAGGAGGCACGAGTGTCTGGCGGGATCAACCAGTTGCGGATGGATGAGCAGGACTTGACAAGGGATGACAGGAACCAGCAGACAGCAGGTGGCAGGAACCAGCAGACAGCAGGTGGCAGGAACCAGCAGACAACAGGAACCAGCAGACAACAGGTGACAGGAACCAGCAGACAGCAGGTGGCAGGAACCAGCAGACAACAGGAACCAGCAGACAACAGGCGACAGGAACCAGCAGACAGCAGGTGGCAGGAACCAGCAGACAACAGGTGACAGGAACCAGCAGACAGCAGGTGGCAGGAACCAGCAGACAACAGGAACCAGCAGACAACAGGAACTGGCAGGTAAGTGGTCACAGGAACTGGCAGGCAGCGGACTACAGGAACCAGCATGCAGCGGACAACAGGAACCAGCAGACAACAGGAACTGGCAGGTAAGTGGTCACAGGAACTGGCAGGCAGCGGACTACAGGAACCAGCATGCAGCGGACAACAGGAACCAGCAGACAACAGGAACTGGCAGGTAAGTGGTCACAGGAACTGGCAGGCAGCGGACTACAGGAACCAGCATGCAGCAGACGACAGGAACCAGCAGACAACAGGTGACACTTCAGGACAGGTGCACAGAATGGTCAGACAAGCCGGGTTTGGTAACTGTGGAGCACACTGCGGATAAGCCAAGGGGATAAGCAAGAGGATGGTCGTGGGCAAGCCGGGATCGGGGCGGGCAGACAGCAGAGCAGGTGAACAGACAAGCCGGGTCACAGGTGCAGAGACAGAGAAGTTCAGGGTTTAGCAAGCGGAACGCTGTAGATCAGGCAGCAAGGGTTGTATGGAGATGGCTGGTTTAAATAGCCCGCCCGGCGCCAATGACCGTGCGCGCGCCCGTCCGTGCCCGCGCACGCGCACCCGCTCGATTCCGCGCATGCGCAGTAGCTCGCGCACCCGCTCGAACCCGCACACGCGATCGCAGTGGTGAGGAACTACTAGGCCCAGCAGGGCTTTCCTTACAGTAGCGCTCAGCGGTGATGGAAAGACCTTGAGGAAGTCTCGGTCCGTTAGGACCTTTTAGACTGGAGAATTGCTACAAATCATGTCTGCAAGACAGCCGGGTAGATGCATTGCGAGGGACTTTCAGTCAAGGCAATCAGAGCTTCCCAGCCAAGGAGGATAATCTTTGGGGGTTCAAACAGCCCAAACAGCCCTTTTAAGCACTTTGGCCTCACTACACAGAGTCAAGGAGGACCAATCTCCCTGCAGTTTAGCAACAGGGCAGCATTCGCCTATATTCAGCTCCAGTATGAAACTCGCAGCAATATGCTATTGGGAGAGGTGAAACCCATAACACCTGGGGCAGAAGATCACCAGCAAAATTTCAGGAAGCAGTTTACCTCCCAGCATATTTTTCTTTTGAATGAATACAAGCTTCCCAGAGCACGAGTGGGTCTACACAGGGCCGGTGCTACCACTAGGCAAACTAGGCAGCTGCCTAGGGCGCACTGCTGCCTAGGGGCGCTCGGCCACCGGTTTTCCTCCGCGTCTGCAGGCTGCAGAATGCAACTAAGTCTGACCGGTAGTGTTATTGGAGGCGCAGCACTGGAGCCAGCGCTAGAGGAAGCAGAGCCGATGCTTTCTGTTTAGCGCCACCTTCTGTCACAGGGACAATGTAAAGGGGGTGGAGCCAATGTTGGCGAAAAAATTAGGTTTTGCCTAGGGTGTCAAAAACCCTTGCACCACCCCTGGGTCTATATCCAAGGTCTTCTCTCTGCTGGCCCACAGGTGGGGCCTACCACAGACAAACCTCCTCAGGCCTCCTCCAAGGCACAAAGGGCAGATGCTCTGGTCTCTCCCTGGGTCTGCAATATAACCTATATATTTTCCCCAACATTTCCCGTAAATGAGATTTCCCTTGAGGCTGTCAAGGGAGAACATAGTTGTCATAGCCAGTTCTCCATATTGACCAGGAGGCCCTCGGTTTTCCCTGGCCATTCATTTCAGGATACAGAAGACGTTTCCCCTCTATAACATGCGCAGACTGGGGCTGCAAGCAGGGGCACTAAAGGGGGAGGATGGGCAACTCTGGTTGCTCCAGTTTCACTCCAGAGTGATCTCTACTTTTGTGAGAAGACATTCTACTTGCAACATCTAGGTCTAATTCTGGAACAAGTTTGCTTTTTTTCTTGGTTGAGGCGAGACATTGATCCTACTGCCCTTCCAGTGTCAGCTGTTGTATTCTTCCTCCAGGCCTTAGCCTATCCTCACATAGCTCACAAGTGTGGGCTATATTGGCAATAACACATTTGAAAGGACCAAGAATCCTTCAGTTTGCACAACTTTTGAGGGCAGTCGTGAGGAGTCAGTCACCAAGGAAGAAAAGATCTATTGCAGTTGCTGGATCTCGTATCAGTTTATCCATTTAGCCATCACTTATAAAGCAGTATCAATTGCAAGAACTTTAAGCAGAAGGTTATCAGAGATTCAAGCTCTTGGAGCTTCAAAGTAAAAAAATAAAGAAAATAAAAATAAAGATAAAATTATAATATATACCTTTCTTTCCAGAAAGAGTAGAGTTGGATCTTGTAGATCATTCTGCATCAAACATAGCAACAGACTGCTATTTAACAGACAGCTGGACATTGCCTAACTTTCCAGAACATCACACAGGAAAGTCACACGTACTGTTCATTTTCAGAACTTTAAAGGAGTATCTCCACAATTGTCCCTATCAGGTCATCTAAATAAACCTTTTGTCATTCCAGTTGGGAATCATCAAGGGAAAGATGTTACTACCTGGATCCTAGCAGGCTTGGTTGTGTATAGGATAGAGGTCATGAGCTTCCGTCAGCGGCGCCAGAGCGGTTAAAGTCTCATAGGCAACACATTCAAGAGAATCTATGGTGTCCATCTGTACAGGGGTACACGGTCGCTCCAACATTCCTACTCAAACTTGACGGAATAGACGCGGGGGCCTTGTCATCAAGGGACTTTGTAGGAAGGACTATTCAGTCCTCTGTCTCATCCTAATTAGAAGATTGGTTTGACAAGTAGATCCCACCCTGTCAGCTAGTTATTTATCACTAGTATGCTGCCATGTTGGCATCAGGAAAATGGAAAATTGTATCAAATACTTACCGTAATTTTCCTTTCCTGACGCCAAACCATGGCAGCATATGGTCCCACCCTTATACATTTCGGTATGTAGCTAATTACAGAGAATGGGGTGGGGCCTAACTAGGCCTCATATTTATGCTATTCACTGGTCCTGAGGGAGTGGTCAAGAGGCGGAGCTCTATCACTAGTATGCTGCCATGGTTTGGCATCAGGAAAGGAAAATTACGGTAAGTATTTGATACAATTTTCCATTATGAGGTCCTCCTGTCCCCTTATTAGTTTTGTTGCCCTTATTTGGACTCTCTCTAGCTCCAGCACATCCCTTTGGAGGACTGGGTACCAGAACTGAATGGAAAGCTCCAGATGAGGTCTGACCAGAACTTTATAAAGTGGCAAATTATAGTTTTGTCCCTGGAGTGTATCCCCCTTTTTATGCATGCTAATATTCTGCCTGCTTTGGTAGCTGCAGCTTGGCATTGCATGCTGTTGCTCAATCTGTCATCTATTAGCACCCCTAGATCCTTCTGCATCCTTGATTCTCCCAGCTATTTTCCACCTAGTGAATATTTTATCTTTTAATGTTTTTTGACCCCAAGGGCATTACTATACATTTCTCCACATTAAACCTAATTTGCCATTTGTCTGCCCACTCTTTTACTATGTTCAGTTCGTTCTGCAAAATTTCTATGTCCTGATGCGAGTTTATTACTCTGCTTATCTTTGTGTCATCGGCAAAGACTGAGACTGAACTAGTTATTGAAGGGATATTTAGCTTAACTACTTCTTTGTATTATAGTGAGTTTCCATTTTGTGTCTCTCTAACATCCACTTCACAAATAGATATGCTAATTTTTCATGTTACTGTTATCTTCTTTTGAGTTTCGTTTCTTGTAAAGCACGTGATATTTAAGAAATAATTAGTTCCACTTTGGTCATAAAATGTCTCTGTATATGATTGGATAATTTGTCAAAGGGCGGTACTTTCTGAAAGCCCTTTAAATATTCACACCAAAGAATAAAGATTGGATTTGCTCGGAGAGACTTTGTTGTTTTGTGTCATTGTCTCAATGGGCTAATCTCACAGGCCTGTGGAGATTGAACAGCACACCTTACCAGAGATATCAAAGGGTTAAAACCACCCCTAGATAATCTACAATTTCCTTTCAGTTGGGGGCTCGGTCTGGGATCGATTATAATATGTCTGTCTGGTGAGTAGAATTGATACATGTATCTTCTCTCACCGTGACACCTATTTAGAAATCGTTTCCTTTAAATGGACCTGTAGTTTGTGTAGAAGTTGTTTTTAGATCTCGATAATATGTTAACTGTTCTGAGAAGCAGTAATAAAGGCTGTTACGGGTGAACAGTGAGATGGACTCTGAGAAGTCCATTAATAAGACTGCTTTAAGAAGCAGCATCTGTTCTGGGTGAACAGTGAGAAAGCCCTGGGTGGGCTTTATGGACTCTGAAAAGTCCATTAAGGCGGAAGTAAACCCTCCTATCATTTTCAGCCAAGGAAGCTGCCATCTTGGTCTCTGTCTAATCTTCAACTGCCATGATGCTGCACATGTGATCAGTTATGACTCCAGCCATTGGATGGTTCGACAGATTGGTTGAGAGCACAACCAATGTGACAGCTAGCATTCTACGGCATGCCGGGAATGTAACTTTTTTTTGAAGCCGTTAAATCGATGGGTTTACTTCCGCTTTAATAAGACTGCGCAGCATTTGTTCTGGGTGAACAGTGACTCTGAGAAGTCCGTAGGAAAATGATTTATACAGTACTGTAATTATAAGAAAAAGTCTAAGGTGTGCCGGACAAAACCCGATCTCTTTGCTTATCTCATCTATCGCGTAGAAGTTTGTAAGATCATTTGTAAACTGTCTGTGTGGAATTTGTCAGCGTTGTAAGGTAAGACGATGCCTTCCACTGCACTGTGTTATAATAGGACTTAAATTAAGGTGACAGACGTGTCTTGCGCTGAACTCCCGGCTCCTTTTTGTGATTGATGGAAGTTCCCCAATCGAAACGTAGAGTAATGCTACAGTATCCGGTGATGTATTGATGTTTACTCTTAATGATTTACATATGAATGCTTTGACTCTATAGTATGAGAGTGAGCGTAATAGCAGTGTTAATAACACTTTCTTAAGGTAATACATAAATTGACATAGTCGGTAGGATACTCTGATGCCGCGTACACACGAAGGGACAATCCCGCGGGATTATCCTCTGGACTCAAGTCCAGCGGACAATCCCCTCGTGTGTGGGCGTCGGCGGACTTTTTGGCGCCAAAGTCCGGCGGACCAAAGTTTTAAGTTTTGTTTTAAAACTATCCGCTGGACTTGGCAGTCCGGCGGACAATCCCGCCGTTAGTAGGCTAGTCCGCCGGACTTTTTAAATAAATAAAATGCAATAAAATATTTTTTCAAAAGTGTGTGTGTTTTTGTACTTTACATTTTACACCTTAGGTGAATGGGTAGGGGTACATCGTACCCCATACTCATTCACATAGGGTGGGGGGCCGGTATCTGGGGGCCCCCTTATTAAAGGGGGCTCCCAGATTCCGATAAGCCCCCGCCCGCAGACCCCGACAACCAACGGCCAGGGTTGTCGGGAAGAGGCCCTTGTCCTCATCAACATGGGGACAAGGTGCTTTGGGGTGGGGGGGCCGCACGGCCCCCCTTTCCCCAGGGCACCCCCCATGTTGAGGGCACGCGGCCTGGTACGGCTCAGGAGGGGGGGGCGCTCATTCGTCCCCACCCCTTTCCTGGCCTGCCAGGCTGCGTGCTCGGATAAGGGTCTGAGATGGATTTGGGGGGGACCCCCACGCCGTTTTTCGGCGTGGGGAGTCCCTTTAAATCCATGCCAGGTGACGGAGCTAGCGCGCCGGCATTTACTGAATGAACGGACTGCTCCGTGTGTGGGCAAGTCCGTTCATTTTCAAAAGTCCCGCGGACTTTGGCCGGCGGATTATCCGCCGGAGAAGTCCGTGCGTGTGTGGGCAAGTCCGCACGTGTGTGGGCAAGTCCACACGTTCGGAAAGTCCGGCGGACCCAGCTGGAAAGTCCGGTGGATTGTCCGCTGGACTAGGTCCGCCGGCAAAAGTCCGCACGTGTGTACGCGGCATGAGGCTAACTTTTGATAAAAAACATGCTATCAGAATAATTCTTTTTGCTACTGGCATCTCTTGCACAGGGGAAGTCAGGTGCAAAATTTGGATATTTGGCTTTTTGCAAACATGGTTCAAGTGCTAATATCTCACTGACCGTAATAGATAGTGGGGAATTGTTTGCGGCATTAGTACTACAGCAATTGCAAGTACTGTTTGAACCTGTTGGCCAAAAATAAAAATAAATTTGAAATAAAAAATGTTTGGCTATAAAAAAAAAATAAGAAAAGTAATAACGTACAAAGCTTGCTTGTGATCAGGGGAACCTCTGGTCATAAGGAGTGCTTATTGGCATTTTGCCAAGGAAAAAAAATAAAAATAAAAGAACCTAATCAGAATGTTTAGAAAAAAAAAAAAAGAAAGATGAAAAATAAAAATGCCGTGGAGATCCCCGGCTGGACCGTGGCTCCCTATAGCATCCTAGCCCAAACATTGTCCACGATGGGTTTAACAGAGTCATGGGATGGTGGATTTAAGGGTTAAATCAACCTTCTCTATGCCTGTACCATGCGCCCCGCCTCCTCCCCCTTACATTCCCCAACCAGATCAAGAGCTGCACGAAAGACCTCATCACATGAGGACACACAGCAAATATAGTTGAGGATTTCTTAAACAAAAAAAAAAGGGAAATTGTCTCGCCCTACATTAACATTAACCCAGTAAAGAAGGCAAATGGTGACTATAGGTTTGTACAAGACCTAAGGTACCGATTGCCCCAATAGTGCCTGATGTGCCATCAATATTTACCGCCATACATTCCGATGCAGAGTATTTTACTGTGATTGATTTATTGAACGCATTTTTTATTTCCATCCCTGTGGATGAGGAGACACAGCCAATCTTTGCTTTCTGTTTTAAAAAAAAAACGCCAACCAACATGGTGTAGAATGCCCCAGGGCTATATAGACTCCCCTGCAGTCTATTCCATTGTCCTCCAAACTACTCTCAGAGCTTGGATACCAGGACACTGTTCATCCCTACTGCAGTGCATGAATTCCTCATCTGCAGTTCTACTTGGGTGGCCGCCCTGGAGGGTGGGAGGGATCTTTTGAAATGTCTTTTTGAAAGTGGTCACAAAGTGTCAAAGAAAAAATTGCAATGGTGTCAGGAAACGGTTGAATATTTTGGTTTTGTACTCAAAAGGAGAAAGGAAAGTCAATCACAAAAGAGCTATGGCTCTTGTGGGTCTGCCCCGCCCACTTGCTAAGAAAGACATGTTCACCTTTCTCGGTATGATTGGTTACTGCCGCCAAAGGTTCAGACATGCCAGACTGTATAAAATGGTCAGATGAAATGTGCAATGCTTTTGTGTATTTGAAAAATGCTATGGTAATGGCTCCAGGGCTCGGCCTCCCTAACTATGGAAAAATGTTTCATTTGTTTGCAAGGGAAAATTGTAAGGACTTTGTCAGGTGTCCTCGCTCAGGAGCATGAAGGCAAGTTACGCCCTATTGCTTTTTTTCAAAGATGGTTCCGGTGCAGGTTCAAGGCATGCCTGTGTGTCTCAGAGCTTTAGCATCCTATTCGATGATGGTTGAGATGGCCACTTCTTTCACTCTGGGGCCCGACACTACACTTCATACCACCCACAATGTATCAATCCTGTTGAAAAATGTACATACACAGCACATGTCTGCTTAAAGGTTGAGCGGCTATGAGGTGATCTTGCTGTCTAATCCAAAATTGCACATCAAATATGCTTCTCCCACTACAGGACCAGCACCAATCCAAATGCCTTTTTAGGATTAAAAGGAGAGCAGAATGAGGTTGTGCCACAACATGATTGCATAAACCTCATTCACCAAGACACATCACCCAGGTCTAATTTATCTTCCACAACACTGCAGAGCATACACAGGCCAACAAACAGAACAAACAGATAGCCAAGGGAAATGCTATGGCTGATTAGCTGCTAAACAATCGGCTATTTCACAAAATGCACAGATCCAAATGCCCATGCTAGCACCAGAATTGTTTTTTTTTTTTGATCAGGTTCTTTCAGATTTGCAGGGATTTGCAGAAGAAGCTGATCTCAGAGATTGGGACAAAAATAGGTGTGCAGAAAGATCCAAAGACTGGACTTCTCTGCAAAGAGGGCATCTCTGCATGTATACCAGTAGCTAGTGCATCACTTTTTATTTCCCAGTACCATGGAATAGGTCACAGAGGCTGAAAAGCCACTTGTGAACTATTGGAGAAAGACTTTTACATTACAGAACTTTCCTGGCCGATTAAAGATTATGTAGCAAGATGCATCACATGTATCAGAAACAATCCAAACAACTCATTTTACACATTTGCAGATTGACTTCACACACATGCCCAAACTAGGCAAAAGACAGGAATATCTTTTGGTAATTGTAGACAAGTTCTCAAGATGAGTTGAACTTTTTGTAACCACAAAAGAAGATGCACAAACAGTAGTGAGGATCCTCGTTCAGGAAATCATTCCTCGATGGGGATGCCCACTTCTTATAAACTCAGACAATGGACTTGCATTTGTATCAAGGGTCTGCCAGGACTTGGTAAAAACTCTCAAGATAGAATGGAAGTTTCACATTCCCTACCACCCCCAAAGCTCAGGGATAGTAGAAAGAATGAACAAAACAATAAAAGACAAAATAAGAAAGGCCACAGGAGGAACCTTTGCCAACTGGAAGAAGGTCCTCCCAGCAGTCCTGGCAGAAATAAGAATGACCCTTCCAAGACAACAGTGTATTCACCTTTTGAAGTCTTGATGGGTCGACCTTTCCCCACCCCATGGGCCAGAGCACATTTAATGATAGAAAAGGGAGATTTGGACTTATTACAGGAAGAATATATAAGGAAATTGGTTGAAACATTGTAAACAGTTGAGAGAAATGTTGCTCGCACCTCTCCTTTTTCTTCACAGGAAGCTACTCACCCCTTCAAGGTGGGAGACACCATGGTGGTCCAACAGCTGAACAGAAATAAGAAGCAAGAGTATCCCTTTGGACCTCCTACCACAGTGGTTGCAGTGACCAGAACAGCCATCCTAGTGGAAAATTGCCAGTCCTGGATCCATGCCAACAGAGTGAAAAAGGTTGCCCAAAGCCCCAAGAGCAGGAAGAAGATCTTGGATACAGGAGGCCCTCAAGCAGAAGTCCAAGCAGACAAAGGAGGAGTTCCTGGGAAAGCAGGTCCGGCCAGAGAAGAAAACCTCACTTATTTCACCACAGACTTCTGGCAAGGCATTCTGCCTACTGATCTCTCTGACAGTGTTCCTACCCACCTGGATCATCACTAACTGTATCTACCACCCCGAAGATTTGGGTGCAATTAAAAGTATCTGTGGGAACACACACACACACAAGACAACATTACATGGACACAAGCTAGAACCAAGAGAGAGATGGGAGATAGTTTTACTGATAAGATGCTTTTGCTAAAATGTAAGTATGATTATGCTCAAAAATCAGGGTATGAAGAATGTTGGATATGTAGCAAATTCTTTTAGCACTGCCCAAATTCCCCTTTTGGCTGTACCTTTAAATATTTCCTCCTTTCTTAACGAGACTCCTCCTGTATTCTTCACTAACATATCCACTCTGTACATAAACAACATTGTTACCTTTCCAATAGCAGGTAGACTAACCCCTCTTTCTGCAGCAGGTCAATATTTAACATCTCCATGTGCGAATCCAGAGCCTCTGCCCCTGCCTGCTCACTGTTTCAAGTATCTGACCCAGGGCTAAACCGTACTTTGCATAACTTTTCTTCTTTCTCTGATAATGTAGGTGAAATATTGCACCAATTTATAATCGCAACACAGGACAAGTACACTCATGAGTTTGTCGCTAAGAGACCTTTTGCACTGGGACAAAGTATCTATGTATGTTGTGGGAAAGTGTGTTATCCCTGGGTGCCCCTCCATGTTAAGGGATGGTGTTACCTTGCATCCTTGGTACCTGTCATGGGAGTGGTAGGGGATGATAAAAGGGGACATCCCCTAGAGGCCAGCTCCAGCAGGAAGCTAGGGACATTGCTAAAATATGGAGCCCATTTGCCAATGCAGGATTTGGGCTTGGAGGTATATTTTCATGGTTAAAAGACATTGTCCTTGTTATGATATTTATCCTTGCTCTGATTCTTTACCTCTGCTTTAAGTGTTGCACTTGCATAATTGCACACCTTCAATCTCCTGATGATAAGGTTCTATCTTACATGACATACATGAAGAGTCATCAGGCAATCTATGCCACAACCCCAAAGAAGTATTAAAACCCAACATAGAATGTAGAGATCATCTTATATGATCTAAGAGGGGATTGAAGGGATATTTAGCTTAACTACTTCTTTGTATTATAGTCAGTTTCCATTTTGTGTCTCTCTAACATCCACTTCACAAATAGATATGCTCAAGTCTTGCTAATCAAGTTTTGTTTTTTCATGTTACTGTTATCTTCTTTTGAGTTTCGTTTCTTGTAAAGCACATGATATTTTAGAAATAATTAGTTTCACTTTGCTCATAAAATGTCTCTGTATATGATTGGATAATTTGTCAAAGGGCGGTACTTTCTGAAAGCCCCTTTAAATATTCACACCAAAGAATAAAGATTAGATTTGCTTGGAGAGACTTTGTTGTTTTGTGTCATTGTCTCAATGGGCTAATCTCACAGGCCTGTGGAGATTGAACAGCACACCTTACCAGAGATATCAAAGGGTTAAACCCACCCCTAGATAATCTACAATTTCCTTTCAGTTATCCCATACTCAGTGTTAGAAGTTTTTGAGTTAATTAATATTTTAAGTGATAAAAGTTTCTGATAATATATGAAACACACAAAGGTTATATGTAATAGGCGATAGTCTTTGAAGGTCACAGAACATATAGTGACAGAGGGCAGGGAGATATGGCTTTGCTGTGTAGGTACTTCTACTTTTGAGTTACTATGTCAGGACAATGGGTGGAGTTATGCTACTTATCTTTAGACTGAACCATATTAGGTATATACCGTATATACTCGAGTATAAGCCGGCCCGAATATAAGCCGAGGCACCTAATTTTACCACAAAAAAATGGGAAAACATATTGACTCGAGTATAAGCCTAGGGTGAGAAATGCGCAGCTACTGTAAGTGGAAAAGAGGGTCAACAATGGCCATTTGCAGCCTCACTGTGCCATAGGTCCCCCAAACTTCAAACTTGGAAGTTAAGGGTTCCTAAATGCCCCCTAGCTGCAGCCAAAAAATTGGGGTCTCTGGACTCAAAGGGTCCCGAAATGACATTGCTGCAGATAGACACAGTTAACCGACTTTGGGGCCCCGTATCTCGGGGCCACTTGGTGCTAGGAACCCCAAATTCGGTCCTATCACCAAGTGGCCCTGAGATACGGGGCCCCAAAGTCGGGTCGGAAAATGTTAAGCACTTTTCTGCAGCAGAGAATGACATTTTCCGACCCGACTTTGGGCCACCGTATATTGGGGCCACTTGGTGCTAGGAACCCCAAATTTGGCATGCAAACCCAGTGGAACTATCACTACAACATATCCAATTTATATCGAAAAAGGGGAAGGGAGGGACTTATGGACTTTTTAGGCACTGTACACTGTATTATAATATCAAAATTTATTAAAGGAAAACAACATACAAAAAACACAGTATACATCTAAAAACATATACATCTTAGTCAGAAGAGATTAATACAGTACAAAAAACGCATGAGCAGCCTATAATAGCTAGCCTAAGGGATACCAGAGAACAAAAGATCAGCAATAGATATAGGTTTTGTCCAGAATTGATGAGGTATCCAATATAAAGGCGAGGATGCAGTGCGATATCGATGAAATTGGCGGAAGCTCTACATGTTTCGCGTTTTCATTTAACGCTTCATCTGGAGCAGTAACTGACAGACAAATATAAGATTTAAAAGACACAGTGAAAATATGCATGTAGTTATCATTTCCTAAAAAGCGTGTTATATCTGTACAAAAAAAACACAATATAGATGGTCATTTGCTGCCGAGTGTGGCCATCATACCTGCGTCACACCACCAGACGGTACGCCGCAAGGGTAAGGGCCACAATTCCAAACACTCAGTGGGGACGTGTAAAATATAATATTAAACTGCCAATTGTAAAAAGGGGAGAAACACTTACTGTCATTCTTTAATTATTCAAAAAATGTATATGGAGATAGTCTTTATGTCTCCCCACCAGCCAAGGAAAAAGAAGCTGAAGATCGATACGATAGGATTGAGGATTTATACCCCAGGTGAGAACCTAATTAGTAACCAGAATAAGAGTTTTATATACTTATCAAAACAAACACGGCCAATGAGTAGGTTAATTTACCTCATAAGGGTTAAAATGTAGACTCACCTAAATAGAAATAGGGGAGAAGATACCCAATTGTAAACGCGCAGCAGCGCTAAAATTGTTTGTAAATGGGTTCCGGGTTTAATGAACCAAATTGGTAACGGGACAGGTTGGTATTCAACAGAGGAAGCTTCAATAGTGAAGGAAGGTGCCCTCATTGATCTGTATGGTATAAGGCCATAAGTAAGGATAAGTACTTAAGAATAGAAATTAATAAAATAACAGGTAGCGTGGCCTAGCGGCATGCATATATCTCACCATCCTGGAGTAAAAAACGGTCAATCCTGTTCAGCATCATGGCGGTGGTGGAGGGGGAGGACGCTGGCAGAAAGCACATGGTGTGCTTAAATACACGTCCCATCCGTAGTCAATATCCGGCGCTGCGCCGGCTTGACGTCATCCGGATCGGCCGCAAGAACGTAGTGCGCATGCGCCGACGTCACGCCCCGCGCCTGCGCAATGAGGCCGAGACGTATATGGCGGCGCGCGCAACCAGTTCAAGCAAGGGACATACCTACGGAGCTAGATTAGAAGCTCCCGAGTCATCTCTTGCTATTCGTCACATAGATTGCCAAAGTGACGATGTGCGGCCGCACTGGGTGATGGAAAGACGCAAAAATTATGCGGCATGTAGCGAAAGGTGCAGTAGACTAAGGCAGGGGGGCCACAGCCGGCAGGATATGAAACCTCAAAATTGGTTACAACAAGGATAACATACATAATTAGTGATGTAAATATACAACTCATATTGTAATTCTAAAACAATTAGAATTAAGTATTTAGACAGCAGGAAATATTTGACCTAATATGGGTTAGGATGTCTTAGAACATTCATTAGAACCATGGGATACATTTAGAGGCTGCAATGGACAGGAAAATAAATTCCGATGGGTAGATCCAAGACTATACCATGATTAGTCTAGTCATATAGTGCATATATTAAAAAGGGGAACTAGGGAAGGAGGGCAAGGAGGGAGAAAGATAGAGCCAGATGCCCTGGGACAACAATGACAGGAAAGGAAGAGAGGAGAAACAATACGCATGGGATAGGAGACAGTTTAACGGGCCAGACACATATAGTCTAGATTCTATACCATACAGAATATAAATAATGGTGGGACTGTGGAGTACCATAGTTCTGTTTAGAGGGGGGGGGGTTAAAGGGGAAAGGGGGAGGAGATAATGGGCACGTAATTATCAAAATGGATGTATAGAGGAATACTGGTCGTCTAGTATAACTGAATATTATGGGGGAGTTGACATATGTGTCTTGCAACTCAGATAACAGTTTACAATTTTTAGAGAAATGGTTTGTAAGATTGTGCCTCATTGATGCCTGGGGGACGAGTCGCATTAAGGCGTTCTATCCAGATGGTCTCTTTTTTCAGAATTTCTTTGTCTCAATTTCCCCCCCGTGGGTCCCTCGGAATGACTGCCAGAACTATAAAAGAAATAGCTGTAGTGTCGAACTTGTGGTAAAGATCTAAATGTCTACTCACGGAGGTGATCATTTTTCCCCCGGATGAGTAATAAATGTGATCTTTAATTTGAGCACGGAACGGACGGATAGTTTTTCCGACGTAGAATGCATTACAGATACATGACATTAGGTATACCACCCCTTGGGTCTCACAGTCGGCGTAAAAACGCGGTATGAAAGTTTCTCCATTGGGAAGGACAAAATTGTTCCCTGGTCTCACCCATGGGCAATATGTGCATCGTCCACACCGGGCGATGCCAATACTGCCTGCATTGGAGTGTGTTTTAGTACTATAGTAACTCGATGTAAACTTGTCACGTAAAGAACGTGATTTTCTAAACGTAATGGTGGGGTTTGGACTTATATATTTTCTCAAAATAGGGTCCTCACAGAGGAGAGGCCAGTGTCTCGTCAATATTGCCCGTAATTCACCATGCTGTTTTGAATACCTGGTAATATAGCGAACCATATCAGAAGTTTTGGAAGTTTTCATTTTATAGAGAAGTGAGTTTCGTGATTGTCGTAAGGCCTTATTGTATGATTTTCTCAAAATAGATTTACTATATCCCCTGTTTTTTAAACGATCTCGAAGATAGTTTGCCTGTAATTTAAACTCATCAGTGTGTGTACAATTACGTCTCAGTCTGAGGTATTGGGCATACGGGATACTTCGAATAAGGGTTTCAGGGTGGGCGCTTTCTGCATGAAGCAGTGTATTTCCGGCCGTTTCTTTTCTATATAGAGTGGTTGCCAAGCAACCAGTCTGATCTCTGAAAATAGTTAAATCCAGAAAAGTAATTTTCTCGGGATTAACTGAGAATGTAAATTTTAGGTTAAAGGAATTTTGGTTGATGGTCTCCATAAATGTTTCCAATGTACTTGATGGTCCCGCCCAGATCATAAAAATTTTGTCTATATAACGCAGCCAGCAAAGTGCTAGGCTGGTATATGGCGACAAACTATCATCGGAGAAGATAGTCCGTTCCCACCCCCCCAGGTACAGGTTGGCGTAGGCCGGGGCACAGCAGGTGCCCATGGCCACGCCCTGTACCTGGAGGAAGTGGGACTCGTTGAAAGTAAAGCAATTTTTGGTTAAGACAAATCTCAGAAGATCTAATATAAACTCACAAAATTCCCAATGATGATTGTCTTCTTCGTATAGGAAGGTTCTAGCTATCCTGATGCCCTGCTCATGAGGGATGCTGGAGTATAGTGCTTCAACATCTATAGTCACGAGCAGGGCATCAGGAGGCACGACCATTCCTTCGATGTTTTTTAGGAGATCCAGGGTATCCCTAGTGTAGGAGGGAAGTGAAAGGACATGGGGCATGAGTATGGAGTCTATTAGACGGCTGGCATTCTCTGTGAGGGCTCCTATCCCCGATACGATAGGTCTACCTGGGGGTAAGAGGGGATGTTTGTGTATTTTCGGGAGTACGTAAAACGTTGCTAGTCTCGGGTTGGATATGTTCAAATACTTATAAGTATCGAGGTCTATTAGGCCTCTCTGGTGGGCAGAGCCAATGACTGAAAGATATTCAGCCTTAAAGCCTTCAATTTGGTCAGGATTAATAGGCACGTACCACTCTCTGTTTTTGAGAATGTTATGTGCCATATTCTCGTAGAAAGTTTTTGTCATGAGGACAATATTTCCTCCTTTGTCTGCTGATTTGATTTCTATATCGGGGTGTGATTGAAGGCGTTGAATAGCTAATAATTGAGGAGGTGTTAGATTGCCATCAGTGGATTTGATGGTAAGTGATTTTAAGTCATTGACTGTGCCCATCAGAAAGGCCCAAATGGATGCGTTGGTCATAAGGTCTGGAAACCGCTGGGATTTGGGCTTAAATTTTCTACACGTTGACACTGTCGAACTGGTCAGCGGTGTAGTAGTGTTGAGTGTGTCAGTAGATGCGACACCGGACTCGCTTTCATCGAGTAGTAAAATAAGATTACGCAGGGCTTTATATTTGGTGTTCCTATCACCAAGTGGCCCTGAGACACGGGGCCCCAAAGTCGGGTCAGAAAATGTAATTCTCTGTGCTTGACTCGAGTATAAGCCAAGGGCGGCATTTTCAGCACAAAAAAATGTGCTGAAAAACTCGGCTTATACTCGAGTATATACGTATACGGTATGCAAATATGGGTGTTACTAGGATATGCTGACATTACATTATGAAACAGTATAAGAATGATGAGGATTGTATGGTAAGGAGGAAGGGAGGTGGAGAGAGGAGGGAAGAGAGGTGGAGAGAGGAGGGAAGGGAGGTGGAGAGAGGAGGGAAGGGAGGTGGAGAGAGTGAAGGAAGGGAGGTGGAGAGAGAAGAGAAGGAACTCTACACTTTGGAAAATGTAACATCAAGAGTCTCAACCTCACTCTGAGGCCATCACCATGCCATATGTTACCAGATGTCAGTCTTGTCTTTGCTTATCTTTCTGAAAAATAAACAACCTTTCTGGAAGTAAAAGAAATTCTACTAAGAAACTGATTCTTAAAAGTAAGTTGGAAATGCGGCCTTGGATAAAGACATACAAATCTCCTCTACACACACCCTCTAGAAGAGAGGACATTGATTTACATATTATACAAAGACTTTGCTATTTCATCCAGAAACGCCCTGTGAGTATGTAGACTATATATAGAATTACTACATATCTTCACTTTTTACACTCAGACCAGTCTGAGTACATGTTATTTATCACTAGGGATGGGCCAAGTGTTCGATTCAAACCCACGTTCGAATCGAGCACACATTCGTGTGATGCGAGCGGCCCGCAATGCATTGCGCCAGGCGCAGTGCATTGCTGGCTGATGATTGGCCAAGCATGCACTGTGACCCCGCATGCTTGGCCAATCACAGCGCCGGCAGCGGGGAGAGCAATAATTGGCTACAGGCAGAACACCTGTAGCCAATTATAGCTCAGGGGCTTTAGTACACGCCCCACTGTGTAAAAGGCTGCCGCGCCGTCGGCCTAGTGCACATGTGTTCCGGCTTTGATTCTGAATAGGCAGACTGCTGATGCTGATTCATTATCATTACTACTGAAGTGAATACTGATCATTAGAGAATATATATTCATTCTGCTGATTGCACTGCTGCTAAGTGGTGACCAGGGATGGGCCTGGTGTTCGATTCAAACCCACGTTCGAATCGAGCAACGGGCGTTGGCCCGCTGGGCGAGCCCAGAACTATTTGGGCCGTTCGCATCACATTCGTGTGATGCGAGCGGCCCGCAATGCATTGAGCCAGGCACAGTGCATTGCTGGCTGATGATTGGCCAAGCATGCACTGTGACCCCGCATGCTTGGCCAATCACAGCGCCGGCAGCGAGGAGAGCAAGAATTGGCTACAGGCAGGACGCCTGTAGCCAATTATAGCTCAGGGGCTTTAGTACACGCCCCACTGTGTAAAAGGCTGCCGCGCCGTCGGCCTAGTGCACATGTGTTCCGGCTTTGATTCTGAATAGGCAGACTGCTGATGCTGATTCATTATCATTACTACTGAAGTGAATACTGATCATTAGAGAATATATATTCATTCTGCTGATTGCACTGCTGCTAAGTGGTGACCAGGCATGGGCCTGGTGTTCGATTCAAACCCACGTTCGAATCGAGCAACGGGCGTTGGCCCGCTGGGCGAGCCCAGAACTATTTGGGCCGTTCGCATCACATTCGTGTGATGCGAGCGGCCCGCAATGCATTGAGCCAGGCGCAGTGCATTGCTGGCTGATGATTGGCCAAGCATGCACTGTGACCCCGCATGCTTGGCCAATCACAGCGCCGGCAGCGAGGAGAGCAAGAATTGGCTACAGGCAGGACGCCTGTAGCCAATTATAGCTCAGGGGCTTTAGTACACGCCCCACTGTATAAAAGGCCGCCGCGCCGTCGGCCTAGTGCACATGTGTTCCGGCTTTGATTCTGAATAGGCAGACTGCTGATGCTGATTCATTATCATTACTACTGAAGTGAATACTGATCATTTCGGCTGATTGCACTGCTGCTGAGTGGTGACATTATCTTCTGCTGAGTCTAACTGCTTTGATTCTGGGGATTAGTCTGGTGTGTGTGTGCTGTTAGTACAGCATTGCAGTAGCACCCTCTGTCCTATGCTGTTAGTACAGCATTGCAGTATAACCTTCTGTCCTATTGTGATCTAAGGCAGGCAGGGATTTATAGGAGCTAGTGTGTGTGTCAGCACACATAAAACCACCTCAGTCACTATCTGCTATAAGGCCCAGTTCTTGTCATCAAAGGCAGCCAGGCATCTCCAGGAGCCAGCTAGCTTGTGTGTGTGTGTGCTCTGTTAGTACATCACACATAAAACCACCTCAGCCTCTGTATCTGCTATAAGGCCCAGTTGTTGTCAGTCATATAAGGCAGTCTCTATCTGCCGTAAGGCCCAGTTCTTGTCATCGAAGGCAGCCAGGCATCTCCAGGAGCTAGCTAGCTTGTGTGTGTGTGTGCTCTGTTAGTACATCACACATAAAACCACTTCAGCCTCTGTATCTGCTATGAGGCCCAGTTGTTGTCAGTCATATAAGGCAGTCTCTATCTGCCGTAAGGCCCAGTTCTTGTCATCAAAGGCAGCCAGGCATCTCCAGGAGCTAGCTAGCTTGTGTGTGTGTGTGTGATCTGTTAGTACATCACACATAAAACCACCTCAGCCTCTGTATCTGCTATAAGGCCCAGTTGTTGTCAGTCATATAAGGCAGTCTCTATCTGCCGTAAGGCCCAGTTCTTGTCATCGAAGGCAGCCAGGCATCTCCAGGAGCTAGCTAGCTTGTGTGTGTGTGTGCTTTGTTAGTACATCACACATAAAACCACCTCAACCTCTGTATCTGCTATAAGGCCCAGTTGTTGTCAGTCATATAAGGCAGTCTCTATCTGCCGTAAGGCCCAGTTCTTGTCATCGAAGGCAGCCAGGCATCTCCAGGAGCTAGCTAGCTTGTGTGTGTGTGATCTGTTAGTACATCACACATAAAACCACCTCAGCCTCTGTATCTGCTATAAGGCCCAGTTGTTGTCAGTCATATAAGGCAGTCTCTATCTGCCGTAAGGCCCAGTTCTTGTCATCGAAGGCAGCCAGGCATCTCCAGGAGCTAGCTAGCTTGTGTGTGTGTGTGTGTGTGATCTGTTAGTACATCACACATAAAACCACCTCAGCCTCTGTATCTGCTATAAGGCCCAGTTGTTGTCAGTCATATAAGGCAGTCTCTATCTGCCGTAAGGCCCAGTTCTTGTTATCAAAGGCAGCAAGGCATCTTCAGGAGCTAGCTAGCTTGTGTGTGTGTGTGCTCTGTTAGTACATCACACATAAAACCACCTCAGCCTCTGTATCTGCTATAAGGCCCAGTTGTTGTCAGTCATATAAGGCAGTCTCTATCTGCCGTAAGGCCCAGTTCTTGCCATCGAAGGCAGCCAGGCATCTCCAGGAGCTAGCTAGCTTGTGTGTGTGTGTGCTCTGTTAGTACATCACACATAAAACCACTTCAGCCTCTGTATCTGCTATAAGGCCCAGTTGTTGTCAGTCATATAAGGCAGTCTCTATCTGCCGTAAGGCCCAGTTCTTGTCATCAAAGGCAGCCAGGCATCTCCAGGAGCTAGCTAGCTTGTGTGTGTGTGTGTGATCTGTTAGTACATCACACATAAAACCACCTCAGCCTCTGTATCTGCTATAAGGCCCAGTTGTTGTCAGTCATATAAGGCAGTCTCTATCTGCCGTAAGGCCCAGTTCTTGTCATCAAAGGCAGCAAGGCATCTTCAGGAGCTAGCTAGCTTGTGTATGTGTGTGCTCTGTTAGTACATCACACATAAAACCACCTCAGCCTCTGTATCTGCTATAAGGCCCAGTTGTTGTCAGTCATATAAGGCAGTCTCTATCTGCCGTAAGGCCCAGTTCTTGCCATCGAAGGCAGCCAGGCATCTCCAGGAGCTAGCTAGCTTGTGTGTGCTCTGTTAGTACATCACACATAAAACCACTTCAGCCTCTGTATCTGCTATAAGGCCCAGTTGTTGTCAGTCATATAAGGCAGTCTCTATCTGCCGTAAGGCCCAGTTCTTGTCATCGAAGGCAGCCAGGCATCTCCAGGAGCTAGCTAGCTTGTGTGTGTGATCTGTTAGTACATCACACATAAAACCACCTCAGCCTCTGTATCTGCTATAAGGCCCAGTTGTTGTCAGTCATATAAGGCAGTCTCTATCTGCCGTAAGGCCCAGTTCTTGTCATCGAAGGCAGCCAGGCATCCCCAGGAGCTAGCTAGCTTGTGTGTGTGCTCTGTTAGTAGTGATGGTCGTGCATCGTCATCAGCACGTGGCCATGGGACACGCTTGTCCATGTTTTCGGCAGCTGGACATGTTGAGCCGCATCATGCCGAAGGCTTGGTAGAATGGATGACCAAGCCCTCCTCATCCTCTCTCACCCATGCTCAGGGTACTGGCAGAGCAGCTGCAAATGCGTACTCAATGGCATCATCAGGCACCCCTTCCCTAGACCCACCATGTCCTCCTGAGGAGTCCCCCGAACTGTTTGAGCACAGTGTTGGGTACATGCTCCAGGAGGATGCCCAACGTTTTGAAGGCTCGGATGATGATACCCAGCTAGAGGAAGGCAGTAGCGTGCGCGCAGAGAGAGGGGATGCTCAAGGACAGCAATCTGGCAGTCATGTTCCACCAGCTGCAGCTTACTGCCAGGTTTGCTCCAGTGGTGAAGAGGGAGGGGATGATGAGGTCACTGACTCCACGTGGGTGCCTGAAAGGAGAGAGGAGAAGGAGGAGGCGGCGGCACATGTCCAACGAGGCAGGATGCCCTCCGAAGGCCAGCACACCAACTGAATCACACCGCAGAGCTCCGCCTGTGCAGGGCGCTGCCTCTGCACGTTATCACAAAAGTTCTTTGGTGTGGGCCTTTTTTGAGACGAGTGCATCAGATCGCACCACTGCTATTTGCAACATATGTCTCAAGCGTATCTCGCGTGGCCAAAACATCAGCCGCTTGGGCACCACAAGCATGACCAGACATATGTCGACCCAGGGCTCAAGTCCTGCGGGAACGCATGGGAACGGAGTTCCTGTACTTATTCCACAACAGGAACTCAGTTCCCTTTAGCAGCTGTGTCCTGCAAGACTTTGAAGTATGCAAGCTGTGTGGCAGGTGCTACACCAGCAGCCGCCGACACAGCTCGCAATAGTAAGTGACGCACACCAGGGGTGGACTGACCATTCAGGCATTGCCAGTAGGGGGCCCCATGACAGCTTCCCCTTCGATCTACCTGTCAATCACAGCTAGCTGACGAGTAGATCAGGTCCCTGCTGCTAAGAGATTGTGTTCAGTCAGACCTCTCGTGATGTGCTCCTCCCCGCCAGCCCCTCCTGATTTTCTGTCTCCTCATTCCCCCCCCCCCCAGTCTCCTGCATACTTGCTCTGTGTGTCCCGCTGAATCCTCCCCTATTCTAGCTTCAGTGCCATATTATGAGAGAACCCAGAGGAGGAGCATAGCTATTCTGCTCACAGGACATGCAGGGAGAGAGAGAATCTGAGGGAGGAACATCAGTTTGGGGTGGTAAGTTGGGCACAATACCTGGCAAAGTTTAATGCCAGGAGGGATGTTTATGTGGAAATATGTGAAGGGTTGGAAAAGCAGCGAGTGTGTGTTGGAGCCCTGCAGAGTTTGCAGCCCCCCAAGCTAACATACATCTCCTAAGCAGGAACACATCACTATCTCCCCAAGCATTCTGTCCAGATAATGTGCAGTTAATTGATGACCTTTCCGTTTAACCCTGTGTTATCCAAACTCTGTTCAATGAAAAGTGTAAACTCACCACATAAACACTCTATATACAAAATAAAATTCCCCAATAAAGATCAGAACATAATGTTCACATTTGCATGGAAGCACAATTGAATGAATGATGATTATTCAGAGAATTACCGTATTTATGTTTATTGAGGATTTTTTTTTATGTACTAACAGTTAAGCTTCATACACACAATACGAAAATTGGATGAAAAATACCACTTTTGAAGCGTTCATGCATATGAGCGAGTGGATCTTGGGCGGGAGTTCCCACACTTTTTTCCCCAGGACTTGACCCCTGTCAGTCGACCTGCCATGCAGCTCGTTGGCAAGCACACATTAAAGACCCACACCAAAGAACAAAGCGGACCTTTCCTTGCTACTCATCAGCTGGGATCTCCAACCCCACTATATCTTCAGTCCTCTCTGAAAGCTGCTCTGAAAGGAATGAAGGTGTAGAATTAGGTGTGTCACAGCCAAGTACTTTCAGTACACCGATGTCCAATTGTACCAGGCAAATTTCCCTGCCCCAGCTGCTGGACCGTCAAAAGAAGTTTACTCCCAGCCATCCACATGCCCAGCGGTTGAATGCTAGCTTGGCTAAATTGCTAGCACTTCAACTGCTGCCTTTTCAGTTGGTAGACTCGGCCCCCTTCCGTGAGTTTGTTCAATGTGCGGTTCCTCAGTGGCAGGTTCCCAAACGCCACTTTTTCTCACGGAAGGCGATTCCGGCTCTCTACCGGCATGTGGAAGGCAATGTCCATGCCTCGCTGGACAGGGCAGTCAGCGGTAAGGTGCATATTACCGCTGACTCATGGTCCAGCAGGCATTGACAGGGACGTTACCTGTCTTTCACGGCCCATTGGGTCACTCTATTGGCAGCTGGGAGGGATGCAGGACAAGGTGCAGTAGTGTTGGAGGTTGTTCCGCCACCACGCCTCCAAAATGCTACTATTGGTTGTGACACACCTCTCTCCTCCACCCCCTCCTCTTCTTCTTCCTCCATGGCCTCTTCGAGTGCTCTGTCCTCGGAACCAGCGGTGCTCCATGGGGGCGTACAAGGGGCTACGCGAGTACGCAGGCAAAAAGATGCTATGCCGTGCTTGCGCTGGTGTGTTTGGGGGACAGGAGCCACACTGGGGCAGAGGTTCTGGCAGCTCTGCAGGGGCAGGCCAAGAGGTGGTTGACGCCACGCCAGCTTAAGCCAGGAATGGTGGTTTCTGACAATGGCACCAACCTCCTCTCCGCCCTGCGACAGGGGCAGCTCACCATGTGCCCTGTATGGCTCACGTCCTCAACCTGGTGGTGCAGCGGTTCTTGGGCAGGTACCCAGGCTTACAGGATGTCCTGCGGCAGGCCAGGAAAGTCTGTGTGCATTTCCGCTGATCGTATAATGCCAGTGCTCGGCTGGCTGAGCTGCAAAAGGAGTTGAACCCGCCCAAGAACCACCTTATATGTGACATGCCCACCAGGTGGAACTCAACGTTGGCCATGCTGCAGCGACTGCACACGCAGCAGAGGGCCATCAATGAGTACCTTTGCGACTACGGCACCAGGACAGGGTCAGGGGAGCTTGGATTTTTTTCCCCACGCCAGTGGAGCATGATCAGGGATGTATGCACTGTCCTGTCACCATTTGAGGAGGCCACGAGGATGGTGAGCAGTGACAGTGCATGCATCAGTGACACTGTACCTCTTGTCCACCTGTTGGAGCATACGCTGCGTGGGATAATGGACAGGGCACTTGAGGCAGAAAGAGGACTTCCTTGCCTCTCAAGGCCCCCTTTATCCAGACAGTGTTCCTTCTGTCCCACCCATCACACAGGAAGAGGATGAGGAGGAGGATTGTGTCAGCATGGAGGTGGAGCCTGGCACTCAGCATCAGCAGCAGCAGTCTTTTAGGGATGATGTACAGTCCCAACAAACCAGTGGACTTGTACGTGGCTGGGAGGAGGTGGCTGGCGATCATGTCGTCCTCAGTGACCCAGAAGACTCCGGACCGAATGCCTCAGCTAACCTACGTTGCATGGCCTCCCTGATCCTGCAAAGCCTGCGGAAGGATCCTCGTATTCTTCGGATTAAGGAGAGGGACCATTACTGGCTGGCCACTCGCCTTGATCCACGGTACAAGGGTAAGGTTGCGGACCTTATCTTGCCGTCGCAGAGGATGAGACATCTCAGATCTCAGGGAGGCCTTGCAGAAAGGTCTGTGCAACGTGTTCCCAGAGACTGGGAGGTTACAAACTCCTGGTCCTGGACGACGAGTTGCTGAGGCTTCGGTAGCAGAAGGAGCGGTGGGGAAGGTGGACGTCTGACCGATGCGTTCAGACAATTTTTAGTCCGCAGCCCCAAGGTATGATCGGTTCCAGCAACCATCGCCAGCGTCTGATATACATGGTGCAGGAATACCTAGGGGCAAGGTCAGACTTGGACACCTTTCCCACCGAAAATCCTCTGGCTTACTGGGTCTTGAGGATGAATCACTGGCCAGAGCTTGCACAGTATGCAATTGAGCTACTGGCCTGTCCTGCATCCAGCGTTCTTTCCGAACGCACATTCAGTGCTGCTGGAGGATTTGTCACCGATCACAGGGTGCGCCCTTCCACCAACTCGGTTGATCGACTGACCTTCATAAAGATGAATCAGTCTTGGATCACCACCAGCTACCAGGCACCTGAAGCGGAAATAATTTATAATGTCACATCCCTTAAAGACTGCCTATGCTGATGCTGAGTGACTGTCCTGTTATGTTCACTGACTATCCTCTTCCTCCTCCTCAATGATCCATTCCTTGATAGCTTGGAAGAACATTTTTGTTTCTGGGTGCCACCGCCCAATTTTTCAGCCCCTGTTTAACAGGGGCATGTAATTACAATTTTTGTTTGCAATGCTTTGCAACAGGTCTCATTGCTGTGCTCAGAGTACAGTATATGTGAGGGGTTGCAGTGTTGTGGCACCAGCACCAGTGCCTAAGGCACAATTTTTTAGCCCCTGTTCAACAGGGGCGTGCAATTCCAATTTTTTAAGCAATACTTTGCAACAGGTCTGACTGCTGTGCTCCAAGTACAGTATCTGTGAGGGGTTGCAGTGTTGTGGCACCAGCACCAGTGCCTAAGGCACAATTTTTCAGCCCCTGTTTAACAGGGGCGTGTAATTACAATTTTTTAAGCAATGCTTCGCAACAGGTCTGACTGCTGTGCTCCAAGTACAGTATCTGTAAGGGGTTGCAGTGTTGTGGAACCAGTGCCTAAGGCACTTTTTAAACAGGGGCGTGTAATTACAAATCTTGATCTAATAGTTCACAGCAGGGCCCATTCCTGCGCCCACCAAGAGTAACTGTGAGGGCTTACAGTCTTGTGGCAACACCGTCCACCACCAAAGGCCCAATTTTTCTGCCCTGTTCAACAGGTGCATACAATTACAAATCTTGATCTAATAATTCACAGCAGGGCCCATTCCTGCGCCCACCAAGAGTAACTGTGAGGGCTTACAGTCTTGTGGCAACACCGTCCACCACCACCACCAAAGGCCCAATTTTTCTGCCCTGTTCAACAGGTGCATGCAATTACAAATCTTGATCTAATAATTCACAGCAGGGCCAATTCCTGTGCCCACCAAGAGTAGCTGTGAGGCCTTACAGTGTTGTGGCTACACCAACATCTAATGGGGCAAATTTCTGCAGAGTATATACGGCAGGCCCCTACTTTCAAACATCCAACTTACAAACGACTCCTACTTGCAAACGGAAGGAGAAAACAGGAAGTGAGAGGAAATCTACCCCTAGGAAGGGAAATTCTATCCTGTTAGATTTAATTTGGGAAAAAGGTATCTCCTCTCTACTGATGCTTTATCACCAATCCTTGTTTCAATTAAAACCCCACTTTTCCAAAAACATTTGTCATTGGGACGGAAAGTGAGGTGAAATGTTCTGAACAGATGTGCAAAGACAGCAAATGTTACAGGGGTGATAACCCCTCCCTATGTTCTCCAAAAAGCTTAAAAATAGATTTTTTTGGGATGGAGCTACACTTCATAATGTACCTGTTCAGATTCTACTTAAGAACAAACCTACAGTCCGTGTCTTGTTTGCACCACCTATATACTGCTGTTCAGAGTATATAGGGTTGTAGGTATAGGGTTTTATTTTGGGTGCGGGGTCCCCCTTAATATCCATACAAGACCCAAAGGGGCTGGGGGGGGGGGGGGGGGGGTGATGGGGTAGCCATGCCATTTTTCTCAAGGATTTTCAGCCATATTGCCAGGACAAGACATGACATTAAAGCCACAAGCGGTTTTAAATGGCTTCTTTTTTTCCTTTACAAATGTCATTTTGTGCAGGGACAGATCTAAACACGGGAAACACATGCCACTTCACAGGCATACTTTAGACACCCCCCAGGTACCATATTTAAAGGAATATTTCACTTATTTTTTTTCACTTTATGCTTCATTAAAATGACTGCTCCCGAAACTTCTTTTTGCATTGATATATGTCCCCTGGGGCAGGACCCGGGTCCCCAAACCTGTTTTATGACATTAACCACTTCAGCCCCGGACCAATTGGCAGCCAAAAGGACCAGGCCCCTTTTTGCGATTCGGCACTGCGTCGCTTTAACTGACAATTGCGCGGTTGTGCGACGTGGCTCCAAAACAAAATTGGAGTCCTTTTTTTCCCACAAATAGAGCTTTCTTTTGGTGGTATTTGATCGCCCCTGCGGTTTTTATTTTTTGCGCTATAAACAAAAATAGAGCGACAATTTTGAAAAAAAATTCAATATTTTTTGCTTTTTGCTATAATAAATATCCCCAAAAAATATATAAAAAAACATTTATTTTCCTCAGTTTAGGCCGATACGTATTCTTCTACATATTTTTGGTAAAAAAAAATCGCAATTAGCTATTATTGATTGGTTTGCGCAAAAGTTATAGCGTTTACAAAATAGGGGATAGTTTTATAGCTTTTTATTAATATTTTTTTTTTTACTAGTAATGGCGGCGATCAGCGATTTTTATTGTGCCTGCGACATTATGGCGGACACATCGGACATTTTTGACACATTTTTGGGACCATTGTCATTTATACAGCAATCAATGCTATTTAAATGCATTGATTCCTGTATAAATGACAGTTGTAGTGAAAGAGTTAACCACGAGGGGAGGGGTTATGGGCTCTGACGTGTTTGTGTTTTTTTACATTAGGGGGCGGGGCTGACGTCTGACGTCATTGATCGGCTTTCCCGATGACCGGGAACAGCCAATCAATGACAGGCAGAGTAGGAAGCGCGGGGAGAGGTTTGTTTACACAAACCTCTCCCCGTTCTTCAGCTCCGTAACCCGATCGCGGGACACCAGCGACGATCGGGTCCGCTGGTCCTGCGGCCGGGGTCACGGAGCTCCCGACCGGGTCACGAGCGTGCCGCTGGCGGCGCGCGCGCGACCCACGGGCAGGCATTTAAAGGGCCACGTACAGGTACGTGGTTTTGCCTGCCCGTGCCATTCTGCTGATGTATATATGCAGTGGGCGGTTGGGAAGCGGTTAACATGCATATTGGCCATTATAATTAGCACTTTTGATTTCGAACGTTCGCGTCCATTGTAACGAATAGGGTTCGAAAATTTGCACAAACTTTTGGTCCGTTCGAAGGTTCTGGTGCGAACCGAACCCGGGGGTGTTCGGCTCATCCCTATTTATCACTACCCATTGGACCTCTCCCTGTAACCAGTTTTTTACCCAAGCACAAACTCTACAGTCCAAGTCTGCAGACCTCAGTTTGTAAATTAGGCGTTTATGGGGGGGGCTGTATCAAATGCTTTTGCAAAGTCCAGATACACCACATCCACAGGCCTCCCTCTATCTAGATAGCTGCTTACTTCCTCGTAGAATGTTAGAAAATTGGTCTGGCAGGAACATCCTCTCATAAACCCATGTTGATTACCACTAATTATATTCTTCTTCACAGTAAATCTTTGGATATAATCCCTAATTATCCCCTCCAATAATTTACCCACTATTAATGTTAGGCTGACCAGTCCTTTAATTCCCAGGAATGTGTCTATACCCCTTTTTTTTTTTTTAAATCAAAAATGTTTATTAGATAACAAAGCATATAAGTATATTTTACAGCTCACTTCTTAAGCATATAATCTTGTCATAAAATACAAGCACATTTAACCTTGCAGGAGGTATACTCAAACAGTTCTCACATCCTCCAATACCAAATCATCCTAGCCAATGTAGGTATCATTACTATATAGCTTGGCTCTGCTTTTGTCCAATTATTCAGAGTTATCTACGGTGGGTGCCTTACAATTTCTGCCCCCCCCCGGCTTGCCCCTCCCTTCCCCGTCTTTTATCTCAGCATTCTATCCATGACAAGATCAAGCGGAGAGAGGCGGGGGTATCCAACCAGGGTGCCCCTAGTTTGTCAAACTTTCCCGGTCGTCCTCTATGCTGAAAGACATACTTCTGCATCCTAATGGTGTCCCCCATTTGGGCGATCCACTACCTCAGCCCTGGAGGCTCAGTCGCCTTCCAATGCCGAAGGATCAGCTTGCGAGCTTGGAACAGGGCCCTGGCCACGGCCTGTCTAGCATTGTCCTCCATGGGAATGTTGTCTAGTATCCCAAGTAGGCATGGCTTTGGGTCTGTAGGTATGGTGGTCTGGTACACACTGTTAATGGTTGCCAATATCCCTGTCCAGAATAAGTGCAATTTGGGGCACCTCCAGAGCAGATGAATTAAGTCCCTGTGATCTCTCGCGCACCTGGGGCAGCTGGAGTCCGGTCTCACCCCCATCCTGAACAGTCTGTCGGGTGTGAAGTGTACTCTGAGCACAATATATAATTGAGATAAACGCTGGGACACATTCACTGAACAAATTTGTACTGCGTGGAGTGCCTTCTCCCATTGCTCATCCTCGAATGTTCCGACATCCCTCTCCCATTTACTTGATGCAGCCTGCCCCCCAGGTAAGTATTAAAGACGATAGAATAAGTTCTAGAGATAAAGCCCTGGAACTGATACATCAGCCATAGATCGAAAGGGCCCACCCAGCCTGTGCCTTCACTGCATGTTGCAGCTGTAGGTAGTAGAAGAGCATTGATTGTGGGAGGTGAAATTTTTCCCTCAATTCAGGGAAGGGAATCAGCTTTCCCGCTGTAAAAATATGTCTCACATGTGTGACCCCGTATCTCTTCCACCGTGTACCACAATCCAGCGACAGTAGCTCCTCATAATGCCTATTTTTCCATATTGGACTATACTCAGTGAAGCCCTCCACCTCCTGCAGTTGTCTAAGTTTATTCCATATTTTCTGCATCAGAGCGTTGATTTTGCATATGCTAGGGTCTCCATACCAGAGGGTACGTCATCATGGCCAGAAGTACATCAGGGCCCTAATGGGTTCAAATTGTATGGTCCCCTTCTCCCTTCCCGTCTCTTTAGGCATCGCCCGGGCTATATGTTGTGCCCAAGCAGCCCAAGGATTAGGAAGGGCAAGGCCTCTACCCTTTTTTGAATATTGGTACCACGTTGGTTTTTCTCCAATCAGCTGGTACCAATCCTGTCATTATGCTATCCACAAAGATTAGGAAACAATGGCCTGGCTATAACTTGACTGAGTTCTCTGAGGATTGGCGGGTGTAAGCCATCTGGTCCTGGAGATTTGTGTCAAGTTTATTAAGTCTTTCGTTGACTCCGGCCTCTGTTAGCCACGTGGGTATGTTGTGTGTTGTGTCACTTAACACTTCATTCACTGTCGGTAAACCCTTCCTTTTCCTGCGTAAAAACTGTGGAGAAAAGGGCATTCAGCACAGTTGCCTTCTTTGTGTCATCTGTAACCATCCTCCCATCTTCCTCTTTTAAGTGTGCAATGTGTCTAAAAAGGATGTTGGGGTTATTTTTACTTTCTTCCGCTGTGTCTCTTGTAATCTTTTTTAGCCACCCTAATTGCGATTTTACATTTCTTATTGCATTCCTTGTAGTGCAGGAATGCTGATGATGACCCATTCCCTTTATATTTTTTAAAGGCCATATTTTTTTCCTTGATGAAAATACAGTATAACAGTAGGACATACCTGCAAAGTAAACACGATAAAACACAGTAACAATAAAACATTACAGTTAAAGAGGAGGTCCATCTTAAAAAAATTATCAAAAGTCAGCAGCTACAAATACTGCAGCTGCTGACTTTTAATAAATGGACACTTACCTGTCCAGGGTGCCCGCGATATTGGCAGCAGATGATGAGCAATCGATCATCTCTCGACTGCCCCCGCCGCCATCCTCGGTCAGGGAATCAGGAAGTGAAGCGTTGCAGCTTCACTGCCCGGTTCCCTACTGCGCATGCGGTAGTCGCGATGCGCATCTTCACTGGTTCCCGTTGTGTTCTGGGAACTGTGTGTTTCCCAGAACATAACGGGGGGGGGGGGGGGGCAGGCATCTGCGGCGAGGTGTGGGTGCAGATACCTGGATTATACAGGTATCTGCACCCCCTCCCCCCTGAGAGGTGCCAATTGTGGCACCGGAGAGGGGGAGGGATCCGATGAGCGGAAGTTCCACTTAAGCATGAAATACAGTAACAATAGAGAGAGAACAATAAAACATGAACTATTTTTGGCTTTTTTATTTATTTTCTTACACTTTTATTGTAACTATTAACGTTCCAGCTTAGGGTCTCTCAAAATGTGATGGCCATCTAACATCTTTTAAGACCCTGTGTAAGTATGCCCTAGGACTGTGCTGTACCTTACGCTAATACTCCACTAGTGTGTGGTAGCGACGGAAACATTCACTGATACAGAGACCAGGTTGGTCAAGACAGGAGGGACAATAAAAGCAGGTGTTACGTCTATAGCTGCGTTTTCTGCAGACATGACATCTACTTTGGGGTGCTCTTTGGGCAGGGGTACCACGGAGGACATCCGTAAAATGCCTCTAATGCAGCCGGTCTCACTGCATTTGGATTGGGAAGTTGAGCCAGAGCACCGTTTGGAAACAGAAAATCTGTGATGATCTCTTCCTGGAATTTTAGGAAGGACCCAGTTCCTCCCGACGCTTTGTATAGCACATAAGCATTCAGCAGAGCCAATTGAAATACAGTGCCTTGCAAATTGTGTGGCCACCATTATTTTCCAGCAGTGCCTTAACCCTCTTGGGCATGGAGTTCTCCAGAGCTTCACAGGTTGCCTCTGGAGTCCTCTTCCACTCCTCCATGATGACATCACAGAGCTGGTGGATGTTAGAGACCTTGCGCTCCTCCACCTTCCGTTTGAGGATGCTCAATAGGGTTTAGGTTTGGAGACATGCTTGGCCAGTCCATCACCTTTTACCCTCAGCTTCTTTAGCAAGGCAGTGGTCGTCTTGGCAGTGGTTGTTTGTGGTCGTTATGTTGGAATTCTGACCTGCGGCCCAGTCTCCGAAGGGAGGGGATCATGCTCTGCTTCGGTATGTCACTGTACATGTGACATACTGAATGGTTTCCTCAATGAACTGTAGCTCCCCAGTGCCGGCAGCACTCATGCATCCCCACCACCATGTTTGACTGTAGGCAAGACACACTTGTCTTTGTACTCCTCACCCGGTTGCCACCACACACGCTTGACCCATCTGAACCAAATTATTTTGTCTTGGTCTTATCAGATCACAGTACATGGTTCCAGTAATCCATGTTCTTAGTCTGCTTGTCTTTAGCAAACTGTTTTCGGGCTTTCTTGTGCATCATCTTTAGAAGAGGCTTCCTTCTAGGATGACAGCCATGCAGACCAATTTGATGCAGTATGCAGGGTATGGTCTGAGCACTGACAGGCTGACCCCCCACCTCTGCAGCAATGCTGGCAGCAATCATATATCTAGTTCCTAAAGGCAACCTCTGTATATGATGCACATGCACTCAACTTCTTTGGTCGACCATGGCGAGGCCTCTTTTCAGTGGAACTGTCCTGTTAAACCGCTATATGGTATGCTATATGGCACTATGCTGCAGCTCTGTTTCAGGGTCTTGGCAATCTTTTTATAGCCTAGGCTTAATGTAGAGAAACAATTCTTTTTTTCAGATCCTCAGAGAATTCTTTGCCATGAAGGTGCCATGTTGAACTTCCAGTGACCAAAATGAGAGAGTGAGAGCGATAACACCAAATTTAACACACCTGCTCCCCATTCACACCTGAGACCTTGTAAAATAAATGAGTCACATGACATCGGGGAGGGAAAATGGCTAATAGGGCCCGATTTGGACATTTTCAGGGGTGTGCTCACTTTTGTTGCCAGCGGTTTAGACATTAATGAGACATTGTTGAGTTTTGATTTTGAGGGGACAGCTAATTTACATTGTTATACAAGCTGTACACTCACTACTTTACATTGTAGCAAAGTGTCATTTCTTCAGTGTTGTGACATGAAAAAATATAATAAAATATTTACAAAAATGTGGAGGGGTATACTCACTTTTGTGAGATACTATAGATACCAAATAAGACATGCTTTAGAATTGCGCATGCCCGTGCAGCGGGGACAAACTACAAGCATTTTTAAAAGCCTTTACAGGTTACCACTTTAAAATTACAGAGGAGTTCTACTGCTAGAATTACTGCCCTTGATCTGACGTTCGCAGTAATACCTCACATGAATGGTGCAATTGCTGTTTACATATGACACGTGACCGATGCTTGCGTTCGCCTTTGCGTGCAAGCACGTGGGGACAGGGGTGCTTTCATTTATCATTTTTTTATTATTTATTTTGCGTTTTTACTTTATTTTTACACTGTCCCTTTCATTTTTTTTTTTCACAGGGAATGTAAATATCCCCTATGATAGCAATAGGTAGTGACAGGTACTCTTTTTTTTTAAAGAAATTGGGGGTCTAATAGACTCTAGATCTCTCCTCTGCCCTTAAAGCATCTGACAACACCGAGATCGATGTGATAAGATGCTTTCCCAATGGCGCTGTTTATATCCAGCAAAACCAAAGTCATTAGATGCTCGTAGCTTCCGGTTTCTTAGGCCAAAAATATGATTGGAGTCGTTCTGGTCTCCGATCAATTCTATGGTCAGCTGGTGGAACCACCGGCTGGCGGGGCCACCCAATGACGTAAATGGGTGACCTCCGCCCCCTCTGAGACTGCAGTCGTGTCCCATTGAGGCAGAGTTTTTGCTGGTTTTTTTTCTCTGTCCATCGGCGATGTGATCGAAGCTGGATATCGCCAGACTTTTTTTTTTTTTAAATAAAGGACTTGATCCCAAACTGTCTCCTGTCATTTTTTTTTGGGTGAATGGGTAGAGGTCCCCATGCCCATTCACATACGGGGGGTGGGATCTGGGGGTCCCCTTGTTAAAGGGGGCTTCCAAATTTCCGATAAGCCCCCTGCCTACAGACCTCCACAACCACCAGGCAAGGGTTGTGGGGAAGAGGCCCTTGTCCCCATCAACATGGGAACAATGCGTTTTTGGGGGGGACTCCAAAACACCCTCCCCATGTTGAGGGCATGTGGCCTGGTACGGTTCAGGGTGGGGCGCTCACTCGTCCCCTCCTTTTCCCATGGCCTGCCAGGTTGCGTGCTCAGATAAGGGACTGGTATGGATTTGTGGGGGGACCCCCATGCCATTTTTTTTATTTTGGAATGGGATTCCCCTTGAAATCCATACCAGACATGAAGGGCCTGGTATGGATTTTGGGGGGACCCCCACGCCATTTTTTAAATTTTTGTGCGGGGTTCCCCTTAATATTCATACCAGACCCAAAGGGGCCTGGTAATGGACTGGGGGGGACCCATGGCCGTTTTCAATGATTTTTATCTATATTGCTGGGACCCGACAATACATTAAAGCCGCAAGCAGTTTTAAATGACATTTTTCCTTTAGAAATGTCATTGTGCTGTGGTACTGTTTTAAACACGGGAAAGATGCACTACTTGGGACTAAGGACCCCAGGCACGATATTTAAAGGAATATTTCATTTTTATTCTTTCACTTTAAGCATTAATTAAATCACTGCTCTTTAAAAATGTTTGCATTGATACATGTCCCCTGGGGCAGGATCCGGGTCCCCAAACACAATAATTTGCATATAAGCCTTTAAAATTGGCACAGGGAGTGAAAGGGTTAACTGGGGGTGAAATATGTGCCTAAGTGTTCTGGTATCAGTGTAGTGCTTGTGTACTTACAGTAGATGCTCTCTCCTCACAAGCTGGAACCGAAAAGGGCTCCAGGAGGGGAGATGACAATTTCCTGTGCCTGTGTTTATATTACACAGGCACAGGACATTCTGTCATTCACCAGAACTGATCTGGTTGAGGCCATAAATCATTGGACTGGACCTGAGGATTGATCGGTTCTGTAACTAATCCGATCGCCACGGTTGTGCACAATGTACAGCTACGTTGTTTCGCGCAGCCGGGCCGCCCTGCCACAGTATATGTACGGTGAGCGGTCCAGTGCTGGTTAAAGGCTATAGGATTAGAAACTTCAGTTTGCAAAATGGATAGAATGGATAGATGGATACTCTGAATGGTCTAAGGTTTTTAGTTGTGTACCCCAAGGTTCAGCGTTGGGACCCTTACTTTTTAACATACAGTTGTGCTCATAAGTTTACATACCCTGGCAGAATTTATGGATTTTTTGGCCATTTTTCAGAGAATATGAATGATAACACAAAAACATTTCTTTCACTCATGGTTAGTGTTTGGCTGAAGCCATTTATTATCAATCAACTATGTTTAGTCTTTGTAAATCATAATGGCAACAGAAACTACCCAAATGACCCTGATCATAAGTTTACGTAACCCAGTTCTTAATAACATGTATTGCCCCCTTTTAAGATCAATGACAGCTTGAAGTCTTTTGTGGTATTTGTGGAAGAGGCTCTTTATCTTCTCAGATGGTAAAGCTGCCCATTCCTCTTGGCAAAAAGCCTCCAGTTCCTGTAAATTCTTGGGCTGTCTTGCAGGAACTGCACGTTTGAGATCTCCCCAGAGTGGCTCAATGGTATTGAGGCCAGGAGACTGAGATTGCCACTACAGAACCTTCACTTTATTCTGCTGTAGCCAATGACAGGTCGACTTGGCCTTGTGTTTTGGATCATTGTCATGTTGGAATGTCCAAGTACATCCTATGCTCAGCTTCCTGGCTGAAGAATGCAAATGTTCCTCTGGTATTTTTTGATAACATACTGCATAGTCATCTTGCCATCGATTTTGACCAAATTTCCTGTGCCGTTGTAGCTCACACATCCCCAAAACATCAGCGATCCAGCTCCGTGTTTCACAGTAGGAATGCCATACCTTTCACCATAGTTTATGGTTGTGGCCAAAAAGCTTAATTTTGGTCTTATCACTCCAAGTGACTTTGTGCCAGAAGGTTTGAGGCTTGTCTCTGTGCTATTGTAAGCAGAATACTTTGTGGCATTTGCGTAGTAATGGCTTTCTTCTGGCGACTCGACGCAGCCCATCTTTCTTCAAGTGCCACCTTATTGTGCATTTTGAAACAGCCACACCACATGTTTTCAGAGAGTCCTGTATTTCACCTGAAGTTATTTGTGGGTTTTTCTTTGCATCCCGAAAAAAAATCCTGGCAGTTGTGGCTGAAATTTTAGTTTAAGCCAAACCATGGTCAGGTAGACTGACAGAACCCATAATTTTCCACTTTTTGATTAGAGTTTGAACACTGCTGATTGGCATTCTCAATTCCTTGGATATCTTTTTATATTGCTTTCCTTTTTCTTTTTTTTTTTACAGTTTAACTACCTTTTCCCGCAGATCCTTTGATAATTCTTTTGCTTTCCCCATGACTCAGAATCCAGAAACGTCAGTGCAGCACTGGATTAAAGATGTAAGGATCTGTCAGGAGTCCAGAAACTCATTAACCTTTTATATACACACACACTAATTACAAGCAAACAGATCACAGTTGAGGATGGTTACCTTTAATAGCCATTCAAACCCCTTTGTGTCAACTTGTGTGCATGTTATCAGGCCAAAATCACCAGGGAATATAAACTTTTGATCAGGGTCATTTGGGTAGTTTGTGTTGTCATTATGATTTAAAAAGAGTAAACACAGTTGATTGATAATAAATGGCTTCAGCCAAACACTAACCATGAGTGAAAGAAAAGTTTTAGAGATATCATTTAGGCCCCTTTCACACTGGGGCGGGATCGGCGTCGGCGGTAAAGCAGCGCTATATTTAGCACTGATAAGGTGGCACTGAGGTTGGAACTGATGGGCACCAATAAGCAGCACTGAGGTGCCACTGATGGGAACTGACAGGTGGTACTGATGGGCAGCACTGAGGTGGCACTGACAGGTGGCACTGGATGACACTAATTGGCGTTGGCAGGTTTCATAGCCAATAGTGTAGCTGTGAAACCTGAATGCTCTCTGCAGCCTTCGGTGTGTGAAACGAGAGAGAGAGAGAGAGAGAGAGAGAGAGAGAGAGAGAGAGAGAGAGAGAGAGAGAGAGAGAGAGAGAGAGAGAGAGAGAGAGAGAGAGAGAGAGAGAGAGAGAGAGAGAGAGAGAGAGAGAGAGAGAGAGAGAGAGAGAGAGAGAGAGAGAGAGAGAGAGAGAGAGAGAGAGAGAGAGAGAGAGAGAGAGAGAGAGAGAGAGAGAGATGTAGGAGGTGGGCGGGACCCAGTAGCTATCCAGCCAATAATTGGGCTGTTTAAGAACATACATACACGTAGCGGCCCACACAGATCCCATCCCATTGGTTGGTGATGGATAGCTGGGTCCCGCCCACCCCGACATCCAACCTCAATTTTGACAGCTCCTCTGTCTCTCCATATGGTTTCACACACCGTAAGTGTGGAGAAGGGAGGAGGATGTCAGCGGCTGCTGCGCCGCTCTCTTCCTGCTCAATCCCCACTACTAGACAGTGCGCCTCCACTTTCCCAGCCAAGACCCCACAGCCTGCCCTGTAGCAGAGGCACCCCTCACTGACAAAATCCCAGGCGCCAGGGCACAATTTTTAGTCGCAACGGGGACCTGGTGCCTGGGATTTGTCGAGCCCTGTGCTACACTACTACGCTTGCGTCTGCTTGTTTTTTCGGTATCATACAAAACGGTGCAGCGCTATCCAGAAAGAAACAAAAAAAGCCAAATAGATCTCACACATACAAAATATCAAATAACTTACATCTCATAATATACAGTACATGTGAAAGTGTGCAACATGCAACTGACAATCTCCAAAACGAAATAATGTGATAATCCACTCTTAACCGCTTCCCGACCGTCGCACGAGAGATGTACGTCGGCAGAATGGCACGGACAGGCAAAAGGGCGTACAGGTATGTCCCCTTTAAGATTGCCACCATGCCATCGCGTGCGCACTGCCGGCGGCGCACGCCGGTCGGGACCACCGTGAGTACGGTCGCGGGTCCCGCGGACTCGATCGCCGTGGGGATACCGCGATCGTCTCACGGGACAGCTGAATGGGGAGATGCGGAAGTAAACAGCATCTCCCCGTTCTGCCTAGCAACTAGTGACACCGATCTCTGCTCCCTGTGATTGGAGCAAAAAAGAACCCCCTAAAGTTGGGACTTTACTTAGACCACACACTGAACAAAGATATGTAAAAAATAGTTTTATTGAAATGTTTAAAAATGACCGCCTATTGTCAAGAACAGGGTCCACAGTGCAACATATACAATACAATACAATACAATACAAGAATACTAAAACAAAACAACACAATACAAAAACCAAGTAGGTAGCACTGAAGCTCTCAACGCGTTTCCAGTTCTTTTGGTGGAAGAACTTACATCAGGGGTGGAGAGTGGGTAAGTTTGTAATACAATTATTGCTCTAGAATGTAAAAAGACAAATCAGAGGGAAGCATGCATAGAGATACAAAAAATACAAAATCATAAGAAAGCAAAAAAAAAAAACAGAAAAAGCACATTTGTGGCGTGAAGGAGAAAACCCCCTTTCCCTCCCCTCCCCCGTATTTCCCTTATTGGCCTGTAAGGGTAAATGTGTAAAGTAAATGGGAGTTCAAATACATAAGAATAAAAGTACATATATGGCTGTGCAAACATACATAAATGAATACACTGCGACGTACCACGATGGAGCAGACACTCAGTGCGAGATGGTATTCAAGGAGGGTGCGCGCCTGTGGACGTGTTTCCTTCAGTGCTACCTACTTGGTTTTTGTATTGTGTTGTTTTAGTATTCTTGTATTACATTCGACCTTTTATCACAATGGGAGTTTGCCCCACCCTTTTCTGTACTGTGATTGGAGCAGAGATCAGTGTTCACTAAATCACAGCCACGCCCCCCCACAGTTAGTAACACGCCCCTAGGAACACTTAACCCCTACACTGCCACCTAGTGGTTAACCCCTTCACTGCCAGTGTCATTTACACAGGAATCAGTGCATTTAAATAGCACTGATTGCTGTATAAATGACAATGGTCCCAAAAATGTGTCAAAAATGTCCGATGTGTCCGCCATAATGTCGCAGTCACAATAAAAATCGCTGATCGCCGCCATTACTAGTAAAAAAATAATTATTAATAAAAATCCTATAAAACTATCCCCTATTTTGTAAACGCTATAACTTCTGCACAAACCAATCAATAAGCGCTTATTATTATTACCAAAAATATGTTGAAGAATACGTATCGGCCTAAACTGAGGAAAAAAAATGTTTTTTTAATATATTTTCGGGGGATATTTATTATAGCAAAAAGTAAAAAATTTTATTTTTTTCAAAATTGTCGCTCTTTTTTTGTTTATATCGCAACAAATAAAAACCACAGGGGCGATCAAATACCACCAAAAGAAAGCTCTATTTGTGGGAAAAAAAGGACGTCAATTTTGTTTGGGAGCCACGTCGCACGACCACGCAATTGTCAGTTAAATCGACGCAGAGCCGAATCCCAAAAAGTGGTCTGGTCTTAAGCCAGCAAAATTATCCGGTCTGAAAGTGGTTAATAAGGTAAATATCAGAACCAGATAAAGCAAGCCCAAGGTGCAAATAAGTCCACAGTGTAAAAATCCCAAATAAAGTGATATCTGCAATCTTCTTTCTGCGAATCCCACTGTGCAATAATGAACACATTCCAACAGGTGACAAATAAATCTGCTCACCTCCAGATTCTGATCTCAATATTACAGGAGGTTAAAACAGCACGCTCTCCAACAGGGATGTCAGTGATGCATTCACACCTTTCAGGCAGAAAATCGCGCGAATTGTGGCTTTTTTACCGCGACTTCGCAGCGTTTTTTACCGCGTTTTGCTGCGATTTTGTGCAGAGCAAAAGGTCACCAATGAAAAAACATGAAAAACACCCAAATCTGCCCGATTCGAGAGACAAAAAAGGGTTCGGAACTTGTTTGAGCTTCAGGCGTAGGGCTTCAGGCGTTTTGGAGTGGAGATGTGAACCATCTCCATAGAGAATAATGTATTTTTTCCCCTCTAGCGTTTTGCAGCTTCAGGCGACAAAACGCTCAGGTGTGAATGCAGCCTTACTCCACCTACAGCTCTCCAACTCATGCCACCAGGTTAGACATATATAAATAAGGGAACTTGATGGTTTATTTAAAATTAAATATAGCAATAAAGATACTCACAAAGAAAGAAAGAAATCTTGCTTATAAGGCATACTCTGCTGATAACACTCAGCTCCCATAGATAAATTGTGCACCACTCTGCACTGAAAGCATAACTTAACTAGTACTTCCTCAGTAGATGTGGTACATGACAAAGGAATGTGTCCTGGATGGCAGGTATATTTCCCCAGTATTTGTAGGGGACAGTTTTGAAGACATTGTTTATCACTCAGGGGTTCTCAGCCATGCAGGGTGAGGTGTCCCAAGGTAGTCTGGCTAAAGAGGACAGACTTCCAGTACTCTCTGGGTTGATAAGTCCTTCTAAGGGACCTGGAATTTCAGAGGTTCAATGAATTTTGGGAGGGAAGAACCTCTAAACCCTAAAGGACTCTGGTCCTGAAGAGGTTAAAGTTGATGTCCAGGTTTGCTTTCACTTTAGTTAGGTGGGGCCAAGCTGGCCCAAACAAACTTTTCTTCACTAATATGTGCGCCCGCTATATAAACTTTATGTAGCCTCAGCTACATACAGTATACAGCACTGTGTTCCAGGAGTGAGACAATACTTTTCTGTCTCACACCCGGAATACAGAACAAAATAGCGCCAGGCTGAGCGGCACTCAGCCATTCCTAGGCATCTTTAGGCTTGATTCACACTAATGCATTTTTTGATGCATTTTGGAGAAATGCAGGGAAATTTTTTAACATGGGTTCCTATGAAACATGTTCACATCAATGCATTTTTGTGCCTCTGCGCTTTTGGAAAGGGTCTGGACTTTTTTTCATGCAAAATGCAGCGTTTTGCATGTAACAGAAGTCAATGGACTCGCATCCGAAATGCAAGTATCGCGTTTTTTTTTTTTAAATTTAAAAAAAAAAAATTACACTGTATATAGCTGGTTGCTAAGCAACCACACTGTAAAAAAAAAAAAGAAAAAATAAAAAAACGCAAAACGCGGCAAAAACACATGTCCAAAAACGCGTCAAGCACCGCAAAAAGCACTGCAAAAACGCTCAAGAGCAACATGCATACATGTGAATCGAGCCTTAGTCTGTCAACAAAGCTTCATCTGGCTGAACTGGATAGGGGGGCTGATGATGTCATACTCTCCGACTCAGAGGAAGCTTTAAAGTGAAAGTGTTACCCTAAAAAGAAAAATAGATCCTGTTCCCTTAAAGCAGGGGTGCCCAACTTTTTGAAGAGCGAGGGCCACTTAAGCGACTTGGTAACTGGTCAACGGCCACAATGAGCGGAGCGGGTGGATGGCATGTCTGTGTCTGCTCTGCATATGCAGAGTGGACATGGACACAGCCCACTATACTCCTTTTTTTTTTTTTTTTTCGGATCGGATTGGAGGTAGGACGCAAGTCGGTTTATGTCTGCCACTACTTAGAGGTGAATGGAGAGTCCAATTGTTCGGACTGTAAGACTGACCATGTGAAAGGAGCCCAAGGCTGCTTTCACACTGATGCGCTGCAGTTTACCCGCACTGCGGGTGAAACGCAGTGTACCTTTGGCTTTCCTGCACTTTGCAATAGACTTCTATTATATTCTGCAGGTTTGGTGCACTTTTCGAAAGCTCACCAAACTCTCCAGTAATAACAGAAGTCTATGGCTCAGTGCAGGTAACCCACAGGTTAACTGCTCTGCACCTGTGGATCAGTTTGAAAGCAGCCCAATAACCACTGCAGAACAGATATGCCTATATATACACACTGTGATTTTAGTAATAAACTGACCTTTAATAACAGTATTCTATTCCATCCCAGAGCAGGAGGTCGCGGGCCACATCAGAGGGCTCCACGGGCCACTGGTTGGGCACCTCTGCCTTAAAGTATGAATAACAGCACAGTGCTTGTGTTGTGTCATTTGGCCCCTTGTATAACCTAAAAAACCTGGCTGATCCTGCCCTCCCTCCTGTAAACTGACCACAGTTTATCATGGCTGCCTCCGTCATCTGCAGCTCTGCTCTCCCCATCCTCTCAGCTCAAGACACTGCCTGCCCCTCCGCTCCTGCTGCTATAAAAACACGATATTGTATTTGTACCATCTCATGTTATATAACTGCTCGTCTTCTCGACCCCTCCCGCTATAGCTGTCAGCCAGGGAGGGGAGAGAGTACTGGGAAGCACAGGTGAGAGAGTCACGTGAGCACCGGGAGAAGCTCTGGGATAAGGTAGAAATCGGCATTGTTTTTATACAGCACAGGCACTGGGACACATATCGTTATATAACAGATGGGATGGTATAAATATAATATAGTGGCCTAACAACCACTTTAACCTGGACATCAGCTTTGAGCCACAGGCAAGAAAGTCTTGAAAAACAGCAGGATGGAGGACAGTGCATGCGTGGAGGCTCCCGGGATGGCTGTGTAAGCCTGGAGCTCCACACAGCGCTAGCCATACAGCTTTAATAAGCAGTGGAAAGAGGCTGACAGGATTTCTCTAAATAACAGGAGAAAGCAGCAGATATCACAGGGCTTCTTCTTATGCCGGGAAGACATTCCAGAGGAACCCCGGGTCCTGAGTTTGAGCTTTTTGAAAAGCGGGACATATCTAAAATGGCAGCATTACCTCAGACAGGTGCACAGACTGCATCTGAAATCTCCACAGCAGCCAGGCAAGTTGTTCTCCCTGCGACCCTCACATATTTACCTCAGTTACAGAGTGCAGCTACCTCTCTCAACACTTCATTGCCTGAAAACACAGTATCCCTTACTCACCCAGACTTTGCTTTTACACAAGCAGCACAGGCTCTTGATGTTCCCTTCAATGTTCCTGACCTGTTTTTTAAACTTTCTGAATTGTTGGATAAAGGTTTAACCCTGAATGCTGAAAGGATCACAGGGGAAATCAGGGCAGATTTCCAAAATCTGGGAACCAGGATTGATCATATAGAACACAAGTTGGATGTTACCATTTCTAGGGCAAACCAACATTCTGACCAGTTGCATTTTATGCAAGAACTGCTTGACACAGCCCAGACTCGGATCGACGAACTTGAGAATCGTCTGAGAAGGGACAATTTTCGGATTAGAGGGATACCAGAAACTGTTTCTGACGTACAGGCTGCAGTTCAAGAAGTTATCAAATCCCTGATACCTTCGGTCCCGGTACATAAATTGGAGTTGGATAGGGCACACAGATCCCTAGGCCCTCCCAGGAAAGATGGATCTCCGAGGGATATTATAGTAAAACCGCACTTTTACTCAATAAAAGAAGAAGTAATGAAACGTTCCCGCCAACAGGACCAGATACAGTACCAAGGGAAAGTCATACAAATTTTTGCTGACATTTCCCCAAACACCATCCAAAAAAGACGATCCTTGAAACCCCTTTTGACAGCCCTCACCAAGAAGGACATTAAATATCGCTGGGCCTTTCCATTCGCTCTGAAATTTACTTATAATGGTAAACAACAGACATTCCGCAGTTTTCCAGAGGGAGAGCGCCTGCTACTGGATCTGAAGATCATTACCCACGATTCGGAGATGGATACATCAACCGCACAGCAGGGATCTGCTAAACGCCAATCTCCACTAAGCCCAACCTCTCAACTATGGAACAAGGCTAAACACAAGAAAGTCAAGGATAACTCCCCTCCCTGATGTGGGGACGTATAACACACCTGTATTTAAATCTTCTTTTCTTTGCCTTGTTACTTAGGCAGAAGATGTTGTTTGATCTTCAATCTTGAAGTTGAACTGACTTTTTCTTATCACACATGACAGTTGATGGAGTTTAGTTTAGAGGTCTGCACAATGTTTCTATACCAAGAGTGTACCTGATACTTAATAACCTTGTCAGTTTGGCCTCACCCCTATTTACTTTATCTCCCCCTCTTTGTTCTTTTAGAATGCTATATAAAAGATGTTACTGCGATTTCTGCACATTTGAATGTTCTAGGGTTTTTTTTTATGTGCTGTCACTGGCTGGAGCTGATGCATTGCGCTCCCACCTACTACTCAGGCAGTTTTTTTCTGCTCTGTGTGGTGGGGATATAGCCCTCTGTATGGGCTATGCAATTATTTTTGTTATGAATGAGGGGAGGGAGTCTTCCCCCTCACCTCATTCCGGGCCGGGTTATGGCCTTATGGTATTAAGCAAACTGCTGATATTTTATTTTTTTCGTTTTTTCTTCTTCTCTTTCCTTTCTATCTTCCTTTTTCTCCTAGCCTGCCTGTCAATGAGATGTTGCTTCAGGATGTTCTCGGATATATTGACCCTTATAATAGGGGATGATCCTATTATGTATTTAGTTACTCCTTTATGTACTGAGGGAAGTGGATATAGGTTGGTCATCGCTCTCTCCCTTTTGCTCCATGGCTAATAATAATTCTACTTGTTCTCCCTTACGCATGATATCTCATAACACTCAGGGGTTAAATTCCCCAGTCAAAAGAAGGAAGGCCTTTCAAGTCTATCGTACTCGTCGTATTGATGTGGTCCTCCTCATTTTCCTCAGCAATTTACCCCCTCGTTTTTACATGCACACTTTCCCACATTTTATTTGGCAAATGCGGAAAACAAAACAAAGGGGGTGGCAATTCTATTTTCCAAACACTGCAAATTTCACTTTAAAATGGAACACAGAGACCCAGAGGGAAGGTTCCTACTAGTTAAAGGTATGATTGAGGATAAAATATATACATTTATTTCTTACTATGCTCCTAATAGAGGACAGCTACAGTTCTTCCAACAGATGTTCAACATCCTTGACCCATTTATGGAAGGTGTCATAATTATGGGGGGTGACTCTAATACAGCCTTTGATACTAGTCTAGATAAATCTAAACCACCTAAAGCTCAATCAATTAGTCCTAGGAAATCTAGTGTACAAATTGCACGATTGATCTTTCAATCGAGACTAACAGACATTTGGAGGGAACTAAATCCAACTGCGCGAGATTTTACACACTTCTCAAACCCACATTTATCTTATTCCCGTATAGATCATATCCTGCTCTCAACGCACCACATTCCATTAGCTATTTCATCATCTATTTTAGAAGTATCCTGGTCATATCATTCCATGGTTCTATTGGTTTTGGGTAAAGATAATTATGGACAACAAGCCTCTCATTGGACACTCAATCAGTCTATTTTAAGAGATCCCGGTATGGTATCGGAAATACAGGAGGCTCTGCGGGAATACTTTCGCCTTAACGATGTGGAAGAGGTTTCGGCAGAGACTCTGTGGGCTGCACATAAGGTGACCATTAGGGGTAAACTAATTCAAATTGCAGCAAGACGTAAGAAAGAGAGGATGAGAGACATAGAAAGAATGGAGAGAGACTTTATTTCTCTGAGCAAATTACATAAAAGTGATCCCTCCAAAGTTTCTAGTTCTACTCTAGATGCTGCTCAAGTGGCTCTAAATTTGGCTCTCACAGCGAAAGCTGATAAATCTATTAGGTGGACTGGGGCCAAGTTTTATCAGACAAAAGATAGAATTGGTCCCATGCTTGCACACAAATTGTCCCCCAGGTTTCGTTCTCACGCCCTACCCAAAATTAAACAAAAGGATGGCACCTTTACCCTGAATCCACAACGAATAATGAAGGCTTTCCAGGAATTTTATGGTGATTTATATAAAGCAGATAAAAATTCTAACCCCACTAAAGTAGGAGAATTTCTGGATAATTTGCATTTACCAACACTGACGGACTCTCATAGAGCTGAGATGGAAGCGCCTTTCTCTATAGAGGAGGTGTCAAAAGTTATCAAAACATTAAAGGGAGGTACAGCACCAGGTCCTGATGGATTTTCCTCACCCTATTATAAAACTTTTTCTGAAATACTACTTCCATACCTTTCTAGATTTTTCAATGACATGACTAAGGGCACCCCGTTAGGTAGCCAACTCAATATGGCATATATAACAGTAATCCCTAAACCAGATAAAGATATCAGTCAGATAGAGAACTACAGACCTATTTCCCTAATTAATAATGACCTAAAAATATTGACCAAAATATTAGCAAACCGATTAGCATCCTTTATAGGCATTTATATCCATAAAGATCAGGTAGGGTTTATCCCTGGTAGGCAGGGTCCTGATCAAGTGAGAAGAGCGGTGGATCTGATAACAGTTATGCAATCGCAATGGGAGGGAGGTCCTAAACAAGAAGGCATGCTATTATCATTGGATCTTCGTAAGGCCTTTGATTCCGTTTCATGGCCATATCTCTTTGCGGTTCTTAGACGCTGGGGATTTGGGCCGAATATTTTAGGTATACTGGAAGCCCTATATTCTACACCTAAGGCTAGAATCAGACTTCAGGGACTTTTCTCTGACCCCATAGAGATAGCCAGGGGCACTCGTCAGGGATGTCCCCTATCTCCCCTGATATTTGCAATAATGATTGAATCTTTGGCGATAGCCATTCGTAATGACCCAACATCAAGGGCGTCCGTTGTGGTCCAGCAACTCATAAATGCGCACTGTTTGCAGATGATCTATTGCTTTTTGTAACATCCCCAACTTCCTCCTTACCAGAAATATGTACATTGCTCAATAAATTTGGGTTAATATCAGGTCTTAAGGTGAACATGTCTAAATCTCAGGCTCTTAATGTGTCTCTCCCAGACCCTTTAGTTTCTCAACTACAGGAGAAATATGAATTCAGTTGGAGCATGTCCTCCATTAAATATTTGGGAATTAATATTACTCCCAAGATTGAAAATCTCTACCAAGCAAACTATCCCCCAATGTACCAAAAACTAGAAGCTGACCTTAGGAACTGGGAGTCACATAATATAGCCTGGATGGGCAGAATTAATTCAATTAAGATGACTCTCCTACCTAGACTCCTATATCTGTTTAGATCTCTTCCAATCCCAATCAGAAGGGACCATTTAAAAACCTTTCAAGGCAAACTTACCAAATTTATATGGAATAAAAAAGGACCACGCCTTTCACACCGTACCCTGTTTAATCTTCCCAAACAAGGGGGGCTAGGCCTACCAAACCTTCTTTGGTACTACCAAGCAGCTCGGTTAGCACAGCTCTCAGCTATATACCTTAAAACTGAACAACCGGACTGGATAAAAATTGAAAGTCAAGCAGCTCCTACATTTACTTTGGAAGATTTATTATGGTGTCCTCCCAAGAGTAGACCCCCCATTCTATCTCCAACTCTCTCTCAATCTCTCTCTATGTGGGATTCACTTAGGAGGCTTCCTTCCCTGGTCTCTGAACTACAACCATTGGCTAATTTGTTCCGAAATCCCCTGTACAATCATGGCATGGACATTGATGACTTCAAATGGTGGCTAGACAAGGGGATATATCGCTTAGGACACTTTATATCTTGCACGGGCCCTCTACCTTTTAAACAATTTGTGGAAAAACTGGAGCTCCCTTCTTCGGAAAGGAGTAGATTTCATCAGATCTACAGTTTCATCCACTCCTTATGGAAAAATAAATTGAATCCCTTGAGAATTACAGCTTATGAAAGCTGGTGTGAACAAGCCATGGGGCGGAAGGGGGAGATTTCTGTGATCTATGAGTCTCTAGCGTCTAACTCTGATAAACTACCATACATGCTGGCCTGGGAGAAGGATCTACATACTGACTGGGAACTGGTAGACTGGTATGAGAACTATTCTCGATCGATCAAAAGCATTTACAATACCTCTCTCATTGAGGCTAACATCAAAATATTTACAAGATGGTACTTAGTTCCTACAAAATTAGCGGCAATGTATCCTTCCACTTCGCCTCTATGCTTTAGAGGTTGCCAAGGACTGGGCTCTATGATACATATTTGGTGGGAATGTCCCAAACTCCGGGGATTTTGGAATAGGGTCTTCCATATTATTAGAAAAGTTACGGGTTATGCTGTCCCCCAAACACCAGCGATTGCCTTGCTCAATGGATTAGTGCCGCACGTGCCTAAAAACACTAGAAGACTGATTCTATTTATATTAACGGGAGCCAAATTAACTATTGCAAAAGATTGGAAGAAGCCCTCGGTATCTGTATTGTCCATGAAAAGGAAAATTTCATGGATAATGGAACAAGAGAAAATGGTCAGCTCCCTATTGGATAAGACCACACAATTTGAAATCATATGGGATCCCTGGGCTCAGTATCTGGGTATTTCACTGATGCCAGCCACAGATAGCAATATTAATCGCTGATCTTTGGATCTTTTATAGGACATAAAGGCATCATCTCTTCTTCTTTCTATCTCTTTTCTCTCTCTTCTCAGTTTTTAATCTTTCCTTTTTTATTTTGGATATTATTATATATATATATATATATATATATATATATATATATATATATAAACATTATATATATAATGTATCTTTCCTTGAATTACCTAGGAATTGACAGGTTTTTTACATTAGTATGTCTTACTAAATATAGGATTTTTTCCTGGGCTTAATCCAGTGAGAACATGATGTTGTATCCATGTTAGAATCTACAATTTTATTTTGTCTGGGCAACTCGAAAAGTTAATAGTATTATATCTTGCTTCTCAGAAGTTATATAGTAAATTCTATTCGTTCAGGGGGGGGGGGGGGGGATATCTGCACCTCCTTGGACACAGCTTGATCCCGGTTGGGGTGTCGGAGGGGATGCGGAGTTCCTACCCTTCTTGGAGTGTTCTGGGATATAGCATACAAATGAGTTGTCACAGCTTAAGTTACATACTTATTTCTTACTTTGTTAAATTCTCAATGTCTCATTGGTATGTTAACTAGTCACATTTGTTAGCTTTAATGTGAATTCTTCTGTAATGATTTTACTTTGTGAAAATAAAAATCTTAATGAGAAAAACAGCAGGATGGAATCACCTATTTCAGTGAGGCGGAGTGGTGAGCAGGTGTAAACTCTATGGAAACTGAGACACCTGTTGCTGAACTCCTGCGGCCTGTCTGGCACCCTAAAACAAGCAGGAACTCTAACCCCAGTGGTGAGCCTATTGTGTGGTTCTTTTGTACCAAAACTATGAACTGTTAGCTTTACTTTTGCTAAAGAAAGCTTTTTGTGTTTACCTGTTTTGAAGAAACCAATAGACTGTTTGCTTTTACAAGTGGCTGCTCGTGATCTTGGGCGCCCTTATGACAGTGACCTACTGAGGAAGTCCCAATTGGTTGAACGTAATGCATATAGGTGGTGGATCTACACACTAATGACATCATCAGACTTTCGGTTCACGGAGCTCATTTTCAGAGCGATGAGCGATCTATCTATGCGAGCTGAGTGTTATCAGTGCAATATGGCTTATTATAAGTGAGATTTATTTATTTCTTGGAATACTGTATCATTATTCCTATATTTACCGTAATTTTAAATAAATAAACTAGTGTGCACTATCAGGTCCCTTCCTTTTATATATATATATATATATGTCTAACCTGCTGACATGAGTTGGAGAGCTGTATAGATGGCGTGAGAGAGACCAGTTTACCATCAGCGACATTCCTGTTGGAGAACTCGCTATTTTGACCTCATGTAATATTGAGGTTAGAATCTGGAGGTGAGCAGATTTATTTGTCATCTAGTGGAGTGTGTTAATTATTGCACAGTGGGACTCGAGGAAAGAAGATTTTGGATCATTCACTTTGTTTGGGATTTGTACACTGTGGATTTTGACAGTGTCTCTTTTTGTCTTCCTAAAGAAAAATATCCCACTCACACTACAGCTGATCACCCAGTTCCCTCACCCCAAAGCCCCATATCATTCTGTAACCCGTACAACACATCCCTTGAAACACTAATTGCTCGCCCTGCAATTTTTACCCATTTTTTACACTGCATCCTTTTACCCAGTTACTTCAACCTCATATCACTGTGATCCTTACACCGCAACCCCTGTCATACAGCCCCCTCACTCCGCACCTACATATAACCTTTACACTGCACCCCCAGTCACCCAGCTCACTCACCTTGCACCACTACTTCACTCTTACCCTGCAGCTCATGCCACATAGATCCTGGGGCACAGGTAAAGTGCGGTGTGCAGGAAGCGCAGGGACACAGCCAGGAAAGGCAGAACACAAGCAGGGTACACACGTCTGCAAGGGGGCGCCTTGTCCAGGGTGGAGGGGGGATGGCGGAACAAGCTTACACTCTTGTATTCTTTTCCTGTACCTGTACACTGTAATTCTTACACTCTTCTATTCTTTCCCTGTACACTATATTTCTTACGTTCCTGTATTCTCTCCCTGTACACTATATTTCTTTTGTTCCTGTATTCTCTTTCTGCATGAAAGAAAATTGTGTTAAGGACCGGAGGGGGCCGCGGGGGGTAAACTATGTTTTGTGGGCAATAGCTGGCGTTAGCGCATCAATCATCACGGCACCATGCTTGCCATGTTGCCTGTCACCAGATGCATAATGTCACTTGCCAAGTCACCTGATGCAGAATGTTACTTGCCACGCTGCCTGCCACCACTGCATTGGTGGCAGCAGTAGTCCATTTTGCACAGAGGCAGGCCTCTGTGCAGTGGTGGCTTCCGACTGAAGGCAGGAGAGCGGTGATGCGGTGAGAGATGATGTCATCTCTCTGCTCCCCGCCGCACCTCTGACATTGAGGCTGACAGAACACTGGCTGTGAGGGCAGAAGAGCAGTGATGTGGGGGGCGGAGAGAGATGGTTTCGCTTTTTCCATCCACCCAGCTCTAATATGCCGCCCACCCGGCTCTTATGGCGTCCAGCTGCCCAGGTGTCTCATGCCAGCCACCCGCTGCAGAAAGGCCATGGCCCAGTGGTTGATGACCCCTGCACTAGAGGGCTAAGAAGTAGGTAAGCTCTGTTCGGGGGGGGGGGGGGGGGGGGGAGCTGTGCCCTGGGGTTGGGAGGAAAGGGAAAACTCTGTGTACTGGGGGGCTAGGGGTGGTTGGGAAAAGAGGGAGATCTATGTACGGGGGGGGGGTGGGGGTTAGACTTGTAGTGAAGAAAGGGCTGAAACTGTAAGACCTATATTAAAGTGGAACTTTAGTCCTGTTTTAAAATGGGTAAACAGGCAGGAATGTTAATGCAGAATACACATGCTTTGACACTTCTGCATTAAAAGTTACTTACCTGCCTTTCTGATGCTGTATATTAAACCACACATGCCCTCCACTGGACCCACTCTATGGGCGGGCAGGTGTAAACGGACTCTACTACACCAGACTGCAATCTCATCCGATCCGCCCAGACGGAGGGGAACATGTTGTTTTTAACGGATTGGAGATTACACCTGCTGCTCCATAGAGGAGAATGGAGGGTCCACCTGAAAAGCAGACAAGCGGATCTATTCGGACTGCTCGTGTGAAAGGAAGGGGTGGGACAAATTTAGATGGAGGGGGGCTGATTTTGGTCTTGCCTAGGGCAGCATAAAACCAAACTACACCACTGCCCCTCAGCTATGTTATCCTACGTGTATTGTCACCATGTAATCTATACACGGCACACTCTGTCACCCAGTTCCCACATAATCATTACACTGCATCCTGGCACCCGAGTCCTGCAAACCAATGTCATTGTTTAACCCTTACACTGCACTCCCTCACACCCCCCCATGTCACACCTACACTGCAATCCTCACCACCTCATAACTCCATGCCACCCTGCTTCCCATATCACCCTGTAACCTCAAACCTACTTCCCCATGTCAAACATCTCCCTTATGCTGCACCACCATGTCCCCACACACGGTAGAAAATGCTCACTCCCGCCCATTGTTCATCTTCCTGTGTAATATCGCTTCTGGAATAGCCGATATTTCGTCAGATTCGGCGACCCGTCAGAAGGTGTAACGGAAGTGACGTTCCGTCGCCGCCATCTTGCTACACCCCGAAATCCTCCACAGTAAGGATACAGTGAGAAGGGGGGAAGCAGACATCTTGTTACACCCACCGGAGTTTTTCATTTTACACTTATTTTTAACAGTAAAGTGAGTTAATATAGTGAAATACAGCACTTAGAATTCTGTCTGACTGGTCAGATGTTGAATTGTAAAAGCAGCGGCAAGCCTGTTAATCTCATAGGTTTGCTAATCTGACAGAAGTTCGCTGCTTTTAAAATTCAACATCTAACCAGTCAGACAAGGTTGTCACAAAATCTAATTATCGCAGAAAATAGAACGTTCGGCTATGGCAATTTATTAATGGGCTATAAAGGTTTGGCCACTTCGAGCTAAAACAGGACGTATAGAGGGCGTTCAGTGTGGTTTGAAGTTCTACTTCCTGGTGGTGCCTCTTCACACCGAGGATTCCACCGTCTTGTGTGCTGAAAGCAATAGGAGCTATTAGAAAAGCGGACATTCACCAGAGCTGGCCACACTGGTAAGGTTCGTCTAATAGTTTCTGATATATGTGCAGGCACTGCAGGGGAACCAGCAATACGAACACAGTTCCCAGTAGCCGCTGAAAGCCCAGATAAAACTCAGAGACAGGAAGGAGAACGTACACAATATGGAGATTTCTGTCACTGAGGACAGTGTATGGGTTTGGCCTTTCCACCTTTCATTCTTGTTAACCCCCCTCGCCCTGCTGGAAGAATAATATGATGTCCAATGATGGCAAATGGGAGCTCAGGTAGAATTTACATTTTTTTTTTTCTCAAGTGTCTTATGACTTACCCAGTACCTGCCTGTCCAGGGAGCCTGCGATGTCAGCACCCAGCTGATCTTTGGATCAACTTCTGGGTGCTGCCATTCCTGCTAAGGGAACCCAGCAGTGAAGCCTTTTGGTTTCACAGCGCATCCCTACTGCACATGCCCGAAGCGTGCTGCGCTCTCTAATTGTCCCAGGCTGGGGAAGGAGGCGGGAGCCGAACTTTAGTGAGATCGGGCCCCGTCTCTGGAAGTGGGGAAGGGGACCTGTCAAAAAATGGGTCCACCCTCCCTGCTAAAAGGTGCCAAATGTGTCAGAAAGCGTATGAGCGGAAGGGATTTGTGTTGGGGGGTAGGCAGGGGGTAAGTATTTGTGGGGGGATGCTAGGGGTGGTGATTAAACCATTCCCAGCCATAGTCATATGACGTCTGCAGGAGGGATCTCCCATCCTGGGTGGGCGTCATATGGCTTCCTGGCCGTCTGGGGGCCCCCTGCCGCGTTACTCTGGAGCCGAGTAACAGAGCAGGACCGTGGATCTGTATGTGTAAACGCACAGATCCACGTCCGTGTTCCCAGTACAGAGGAACAACGATCGGTCCCCTCCCACTACAGTTGGAATCACTCCCTAGGTAACACAATTAACCCCTTCACCACCCCCTAGTGTTAACCCTTTCCCTGCCAGTGACATTTATACAGTAATCAATGCATTTGTATAGCACTGATCGCTGTATAAATGTGAATGGTCCCAAAATAGTGTCTGATGTGTCCGCCACAATGTCGCAGTCACGATAAAAATCACTGCCGTTGCTAGTAAAAAAAACTAATAGAAATGCCATAAAACTACCCCCTGTGCCCAACTTTTGCGCAAACCAATCAATATACGCTTATTGCGATTTTATTTATTTTTTTACCAAAAATATGTAGAAGAATACATATCGACCTAAACTGAGGGGAAAAAAATTGGGATATTTATTATAGCAAAAAGTAAAAAAAAATGTATATATATTTTTTTCAAACTTGTCGCTCTTCTTTTGTTTATAGCACAAAAAATAAAAACCGCAGAGGTGATCAAATACCACCAAAAGTAAGCTCTATTTGTGGGGAAAAAAATTATAAAAATTTAATTTGGGTACAGTGTTGCATGACCGCACAATTGTCATTCAAATTGCGACACAGCACTGAAAACTGAAAATTGGCTTGGGCAGAAAGGGGTTGAAAATGCCCTGTATTGAATTGGTTAAGGTATTTGGAGTGGGGGGGGGGGGGGGGGATTTAGAAATTTTAGGAATAAAGGATTTGTGCTAGGAGGGAGGATTTTGTTATTTTTATTTTTTTTGGTGGGGGGCATTTTGCTGGGGGATTTCGGGGAGAGATTTGTGCTGGGAGGAGGGGGAATTTATGCTTAGGGGATAAGCTTGCAGATTAATGCTTAGTTTGTTTGTGGAGAGGATTTTTACTGACACCATAATGCTCATACATGTTTGGGGGGGGAGCGCAGTTTGGCATGTTTGCCCTGGGCTCTGGATGACCTTGTCCTGGCACTGCAGCATATTATGTGGGGAATTCGGGTCTCGTAGGCCTCATGCAAACTGTGCTCTTCTGAACACCTGATTTTAGTGCATTCAGATTTCTGCCTCAAAGCCCAGGTTCACACTGACAGGGGGATTAAAAACGATTTCATATCAGTACGACTTCGGTGGCGATTTCAGAGACATCTGCGATTTGCTGCACAGATGTTACATAGTTAGGTTGAAAAAAGACACAAGTCCATCCAGTTCAACCACAAATAAAAATAAATAAATAAATTATATATCATACAATCCCATATACCCCTTTCTTACCCACAGTTGATCCAGAGGAAGGCAAAAAAAAAAAAACAGCAGCGCATGCTCCAATTTGATAAAGCAGGGGAAAAAATTCCTTCCTGATCCCCCCGAGAGGCAATCGGATTTCCCCCGGATAAACTTTACCTATAAATGTTAGTACTCAGTTATATTATGTACATTTAGGAAAGTATCCAGGGCTTTCTTAAAGCAATCTACTGAGTTAGCCAGAACCACCTCTGGAGGGAGTCTATTCCACATTTTCATAGCTCTTACTGTGAAGAAACTTTTCCGTATTTGGAGATGAAATCTCTTTTTCCTCTTATACAGATCACACCCAGAAGTCGCCATGAGTAGTACAGAAGCTACTTTTGGGAATCGGTGTGACGATGCAAAGTTGGCGTTGCACTGATTTGGACGGTGCCATTGCCGGCATGCCAAATCGCATCAATGTGAACCTAGGCTAAAACGTCTCTTCCTCTAAACGTATCTAAAAATGTATGTGTGCATGGACCTGTCAAACTCCTGTAAAATGGGTGCTTGACAGTTGCAGTGTGCATGAGGCAATAGACATACCTTAGAATGCCACAAATTCCCTTAAATTTGTGTACCTTGAAGCCAGACCTCATCTCGAGTACACAGTGCAGTTTTGATTATCTATCAACAGGAAGCATGATTTAATAAGGCAGGGATTGGCAGTGTGTGTATAAACTCCTGGTCCATCTAATCCAATAAAAGACAAAAAAGGAAAACCTAGTGCTGTAAAGCACGGTAATGCCCCTCTGGATTTTATAGGCAGACCAGGTAATGTAGTAAAAAAAAATGTATTTTATTATAAACATTAAAAAAATCCAGAAAAAAACGCAATACAAATGATATAAATTGAGTTGCAGTAAAATAAGTATTTGGTCCTCAAGCAAAACCTGATTTAAGACTTGGTGGAAAAAACCCTTCTTGGCAAGCACAGCGGTAAGACGTTTCTCCAGGTTTGCAAACATCTTAGGAGGGATTTTGGTCCACTCTTCTTTACAGATCTTCTCTAAATCTTTAAGGTTTCTTAGCTGTCGCTTGGCAACTCGAATTTTCAGCTCCCTCCATAAATTTTCTATAGGATTAAGGCCGGGAGACTAGCTGGGCTACTCCATGACCTTAATGTGCTTCTTCTTGAGCCACTCCTTTGTTGCCCTTGCAGTATGTTTTGGGTCATTGTCATGCTGGAAGACCCATCCCTGACCCATCTTCCGTGTTCTTGCTGAGGGAAGAAGGTTCTAAGATTTTACAATACATGGCCCATCCATTGGCCCCGCAATGCAGCAAAGTCGGTCTGTACCTTTAGCAGAGAAACAGCCCCAAAGCATAATGTTTCCACCTCTGTTATTGACTGCAGGTATGGTGTTCGGGCCCTCAATTTATTGGGGGGTGGAGGAGGATTTTATGTGCTTGGGTGTAACTTTATTTTTTTGCAAAATACATTTTGTTTATTTATTTTTTCCTTCACATAGGGGACAAAAAGTGATGTGTTGATTTTTAGAAGACATGTTCTCTTTAATGACACATGCAAGGCCTAAAACAGGGAACAGGGGTAGGCAACCTTCTGAGCACAGTGTGGCAAAAACTTTTTTCAAAGAAATTGAGCGTGACAATTGTATAACAAAAAAAGTAAATGTTGTAAACTACTTTAGTAGTGAAAAACTAAAAATCTGGCAGCGAAAGGGTTAAAATTTTGCACTCCTGTTTTAATATTTAGTTTGATTTTGTTACAGTAGCAGTCCAAGTATTGGGTCACTTATTTTTGTGAATATGATTTTATTTGATTTTGGCAGGAGGTTGTCCAGATGTCATTGAAAGTGTGCTTTGACAGCGTTGCCAGTTTTAATGGTGAAGGCTAACGGTATTTTCTACTGATAAATGTAATCTGATGTTAAATCTGGTACATTTTGGCATACATTTTTCTAATAAAATGATTTGAGATAACTTTTTGTATGAGTTATCAATAAAAAGAGGGGGCTGAGAAGGGGAATTGTGGGACTTTATATGAAGCACATGACTGCAAAAAAGATAAGGTGAATATGAGGAAATTTATTGATTAAAAACAGATACATAAATATCATAACGGTATCCAGGTACATAATAAAATACATATATTGCATGATAATACACTTGGGACATGTATACAATGCTGATAATCCATCGTATTTGAAAGGAACATGATAATCGCATACGGCATGACTATTCCATAATGTATCCATAAAAATAAGTTTCCTGATTCACCACGAAAATTGATGTAAAAACATGAAGAAATTGGTTGCCTGCGGGGCCTATGGCCTTAAAAACCTGAGGGGGGGGGGGGGGTTTAGTTGGGTATTCCATCTAGAAGCGAAGTATGAATAAGGTAGGTGAAATCATTGAAGGGGAGACATCCAGTAGCTCTACGCGTTTCGTGGCTTATTAGCCACTCATCAGGAGCGAATGATTTCTGAAATGAGACTACAATAAGTCCAATTGTTGGATACATATAAAATGCTGGTTGGGGGCAAACTGTGATTGAACACAGTTCAGCCTCGTTTTCCTTGGTCCATCGGGTTGCCGCCCAATCCCGCACGCTCACCCACCACGGCTCCCTGTTGGGGACACGCTCCGATGCCTCAGGGGGTCCGGCCCCCATGCCACTGCTACATCCAACCACAGTAAGTAGCCAATCTGGCTCTTGGAGGTTACTGTATCACAGTTTGCCCCCAACCAGCATTTTATATGTATCCAACAATTGGACTTATTGTAGTCTCATTTCAGAAATCATTCGCTCCTGATGAGTGGCTAATAAGCCACGAAACGCGTAGAGCTACTGGATGTCTCCCCTTCAATGATTTCACCTACCTTATTCATACTTCGCTTCTAGATGGAATACCCAACTAAACCCCCCCCCCCCCTCAGGTTTTTAAGGCCATAGGCCCCGCAGGCAACCAATTTCTTCATGTTTTTACATCAATTTTCGTGGTGAACCAGGAAACTTATTTTTATGGATACATTATGGAATAGTCATGCCGTATGTGATTATCATGTTCCTTTCAAATACGATGGATTATCAGCATTGTATACATGTCCCAAGTGTATTATCATGCAATATATGTATTTTATTATGTACCTGGATACCGTTATGATATTTATGTATCTGTTTTTAATCAATAAATTTCCTCATATTCACTTTATTATTTTTTTTGCAGTCATGTGCTTCATATAAAGTCCCACAATTCCCCTTCTCAGCCCCCTCTTTTTATTGAACCTAATATGGGATGGAAATCTCTGACCTTACTAGGTCAGTTTTTCATTTAAAGTCCCTAGGGATGGAAAAACATGACTTGCCTGTCACGGCTTCCTCAAAGTCCCTAACAATTCCCCCTTTTATTTAAAATTTTTTTATGAGTTATAACATTGTGTCCTTAAATGGTAATCACTTTCTTCCATGGATCTTTCCTTGGTTAAACTTTTTTTGTTGGATATTTATAGGTTACTGGACAACATCACATTTGGTGATCGAGCAATCCAAAATTGATTGCATTGCAAACTTTTTTTAAATTTACAAGATGTATTTTATGCATTGTAAATATATTATCTAACACTTCTTCTTGTTGTTCTTGTTCTGCTTTTTCGTCTTCCAACATTAATGTATGGTTCCTAGATTATTAGAGGATTAGCCTTTTCAGTAATGCTGAGTTGTGTTTTAGGTCCTGCACTGAAAATTGGGATGTAAGGAGGGGAACCACAGGACCACCAGGTAATAACCTAACAATTACTTAGACCTTTAAAATTGAGCATATTGGGAAGATGCATATATATTGGATACTTTGCAAAAGAATGGTTTTGATTTTTTTTCCCCCTAGAGAGACACTTTAAAGTCACAATACCCTCTCCGACAGAGGCATAATTGTAGGACAAACAAATGGTCATAATTATCCCTCTACTATTGTTTCTTGGCTCTACTATGGGTAAAAAGAACAAATGGTACACATATATGTGGCATTGCTGCGATCATCAGGGGAAGGGGATTTTATTTTACAGTGTTTGTTTGTTTGTTTTTTTTGGTGGTGAGTCATGTTAAAAATCTAAGGCTAAAAGTTTGATAGGTAGTCAATAAATTGGATGTAATTTATGTCCCTAGAACACCTAACAGTGCTCCCTGCATGTTGGGCCTCTGTATGTGGCCAGGCTGTAAAAGTCTCACACATGGTATCGCCATAAACAGGAGGTGTAGCAGAATGTGTTTTGGGGTGTAGTTGCAAGTATGCATATGCCATGTGAGAGAAATAACCTGTTAATATGACAATTTTGTGGGGGGGAAAAAATCTTAATTTTGCAAAGCATTGTGGGAAAAATTACAACTTCAAAAAACTCACCATGCCTCTTACTAAATACCTTGGAATGTCTACTTTCCAAAAAGGGGCCATTTGGGGGGGGGGGGGGGGTATTTGTACTGTCCTGGTGTAGTTAGTGTTTCTCAAGAAATTAGATAGGCCGTCGGTGTGATCAATTTTCAATGATTGGCACTAGGGCTGCAACTAACGATTATTTTCATAATCGATCAGTTGCCCGATTGTTTCAATTAATCGGTTAATAACCTTAAAAAAAAAAAGTGTGGTGTATAATTTAGTTAATATGTCAAGTTTAAAAAAAGTAATTTATTCCTAAATATCTCTATACGCAGGAGTAAATATAAATAACCAACTGTATGGTTAGGGAGTAAAATCTTTGATCCACTCTGAGAATAACAGACAGAAGAGATATACTGTATATACTATTAGAGATTTAATCTGGTAAATATCAGACGTTTTTTCACATGAATATTCTCGTCTGAAAATTGATCCGTGTGGCCAGCATAAGGCTCGGTACACACCTATGCAGTTTGCATTTTTTCAGTTTATGCAGTGTTTTTTGCGCATGCGATTTGCTGTTTTTTGCTTTTTTATGCCTTTTTTTTTTTTTTTTTGGGCCAATTTGTTGTTCGGCAGATTAAAAAAACACAAATTGCTGCAAAAATGCACTGCATGCTTCTCTCCAGCTTCTCCATTGAAGTATATTGAACCAAAAAAGCACAGTTTTGCGTTGGAAAGGGTCAAGGACCTTTTTCAAATACGCAGCAGCTGAAAAAAGCATAGATGTGAACGTTAAATGAACTGTAGTGCGTTTCTGCAAAAAGCACCAAAAAACACATGGGTGGGAACCAGGCCTAAGACATTTTGTAACATAATGGAGTTAAAAAAAAAAAATTATTAGCCCTTCATAGTACAAAAAGAGCAAATAATTGCTACAGTAAGGGGGTTTGTTTTTTACTGTGCAACAGGGAAAGTAATATTTACAGTAGCGATTATTTGCACTATAAAGGGCTACATTTAGGTTTTTTTTAACCCCATTATGTTACTGGCCGATTAATCGATTGATTTCATAATCGATTAGTTGTTTCAGCCCTAATTGGCACCATAGCTTGTAGAAATAATATACACTGATTTGGGTTATTTTTACCAAAGATATGTAGCAGTATAACTTTTGGCCAAAATGTATGAAGAAAATGACTAATTTGCTAAATTTTATAAGAGAAACGAAGAAAAATTGATTATTTTTTTTTATTTTTATTTTTTACAAAACTTTTTTTTTATTTATAACCCAAAAAATTAAAATCCCAGTGGTGATTAAATACCATAAAAAGAAATTTCTATTTGTGTGGAAAAAAGGATAAAAATGTTATATGGGTACAGTGTTGCATGATTGAGTAATTGCCATTCAAATTGTGAGAGCACTGTAAGCTAGAAATTGGCCTGGTCAGGAAGGGGATATAAGTGCCCAGTAGGCAAGTGGTTAAAGAACTAGGCTGCAAGTTGAAGGGAAGTACCTCCAAGGTTAAGTTTTCTGCAATATTGCCTGTGCCATGTGCAACACAGGAAAGGCAGGGGAGCTTAGAGAACTGAAAGCATAGCTATAACCTGGCGTAAGAGGGAAGGATTTGAGTTTCTAGCACACTGGGCGCCTTTTCATTGGGGAACAACCTATATGCTAAAGATGGTTTGAACCTAAGGGTGAACTCTTACTGACTTTTTTGCTAAAATGCATGTAAAATTTTAGTCGTGTTTTAACACGCATTGATGTGCATTTTTCATGTGTGTTTGACAATTGTTTTTCAGATGTCCTTGTGTTGACCTGCATTTTACAGCTGTGCTAAAATGCAGATCAACGCTATAGTGTGAATTAGCCCTAAATGGAAGGGGGTCAGCTGTGCTAGTGGAGAGGTTTATGGGAAGGTTTGAGGAGTATTTAAACTTGGATTGAGGGGGGAGGGAGTATAATAATATAAAGGGGCAGACAAGTCAGTCAGGTGGCAGACACTAATGGAGGATGGAATGGGGGAAGGTTATGTCAGATGATAAGGAGTTTCCCATGTTACAAACAACCACTGGCAGTTAATCTTATGCCGCGTACACACGTGTAGACTTTTGCCGGCGGACTTAGTCCAGCGGACAATCCCGCCGGACTTTCCAGCTGGGTCCGCTGGACTTTCCGAGCATGTGGACTTGCCCACACACGCACGGACTTCTCCGGCGGATAATCCGCCGGCCAAAAGTCCGCGGGACTTTTGAAAATGAACGGACTTGCCCACACACGGAGCCTGCCAGGCTGCGTGCTCGGATGAGGGTCTGACATGGATTTGGGGGGAACCCCCACGCCATTTTTTTCGGCGTGGGGAGTCCCTTTAAATCCATGCCAGGTCACCGAGCTAGCGCGGCGGCAGTAACTGCCTACGCCAGCTACGTAACCTGAAGTCACGTGCTAAATGAACGGACTTGCCGATGAGCGGCAAGTCCGTTCATTTCAAAAGTCCCGCGGACTTGCCTACTAATGGCGGGATTGTCCGCCGGACTGCCAAGTCCAGCGGATAATTTTAAAACCAAACTTAAAACTTTGGCGCCAAAAAGTCCGCCGGACTTTGGCGCCAAAAAGTCCGCCGGCGCCTACACACGAGGGGATTATCCGCTGGACTTCATGGTTATGCTCGCTTTTGTAAAGACCGGGTGAAATGAAAAGGTGGCTGTTGGGTGTGGGTGTGCATTTTTCAAATTTAATTATTGGACCCAGTGTCCACTCAGAGGAAGTGGAGACTCCTTGCAAAGATAGAAAGGGCTGGGATAGTGATGATAATGAGGGATAACTTCTCTGAAATTGACTGGAGTAATGGCACTGCTGGAACAGTAATAGGGTGGAAAACCTATTACAAGACAATTTTGTGGTACAGTTCATAGACATCCTAACCAGAAATGATGCTCTGCTGAACCTGTTAATGTCAAACTTTGATAAACTTATTACTAATGTTCATATAGAGAGGAACATCTGGGTGGCGGCAGCCATAACATGATTTCCTTTAATGTTGGCTCTAAACAACAACTGGAAAAATAAAAACACTTATTTTTAAGAGGGACAATGTTTGTATGGCTGCTCCCCCAAGATTTAGACTGGGAGGGAATGTTGTCATAAAAGAAGACTGAATAGATAAGGGAATGCTCCCAATCGACTGTATGCAAACACACCTTGGCAATACGTTTAAAATGCTAACCATAAAACCTATGTTTACATCCAAAGTTTAGCAAGTTCCCGATTGAGAGTAATTTCTCCAAATGGGGCTGTTTACTGGATACATCAGTTACTTTTTGCAGTCGTTTAACTTTCATCCAGACTTTGTGCATAAGCTTATATGTAGGATAAGCTTTATTGGGTTTAGAAAAATTCTGTGCCTCCAAGCTCTCCAGGAGACTGAGTGGAATAACAAAATTAGAAACAATATGGAATCCCAAGCCACACCAGTGCCTGCAGATGACCAGATTTCGGAGTTGTGCTGTCAGGTAGTAGATCTATGGGTTTCGGAAGGCAATACCTCCGCAGTCTTTTGGGCGTGCAGCTGGTCAAGCCTGATGCTGGTGAACGATTTCTCCATAACACTGCTCAAAAAAATCGAGTACACTAAACAAGTATTTTGAGAGGTATAACTACAGGGGTATTGGGGTATAAGGTAGAGCAGCTGAGGAATAAGGATTCTTTTGATTAAATTGGACCTACCAATCAGAGAAAGCCAAAGCTAATTCCATAGTTAAAAGGTTTGTACACCTATACTGTAGTGCAGGATTGGAGCATCCCCTTTGGACTTTTTAGGCAGAAATGGTTATAAAGATAATTGTATAGTAAAAAGCTATATAATGCCACTTTTATTAATACAAAACATAAAGTGTGTGTGTGTGTGTGTGTGTGTGTGTGTGTGTATCTATCTCTATCTCTATCTCTATCTCTATCTCTATCTCTATCTCTATCTCTATCTCTATCATCTCTATCTCTATCATCTCTATCTCTATCATCTCTATCTCTATCTCTATCTCTATCTCTATCTCTATCTCTATCTCTATCATCTCTATCATCTCCATCTCTATCATCTCTATCATCTCTATCATCTCTATCATCTCTATCTCTATCATCTCTATCATCTCTATCATCTCTATCATCTCTATCATCTCTATCATCTCTATCATCTCTATCTCTATCATCTCTATCATCTCTATCATCTCTATCATCTCTATCATCTCTATCTCTATCATCTCTATCATCTCTATCTCTATCATCTCTATCTCTATCATCTCTATCATCTCTATCTCTATCATCTCTATCATCTCTATCTCTATCTCTATCATCTCTATCTCTATCTCTATCATCTCTATCTCTATCATCTCTATCTCTATCTCTATCATCTCTATCTCTATCTCTATCATCTCTATCTCTGCTACTATCTGGTAAAACTAGTTGCCAGATTTTTACCAGATAGTAGCTGGGTTTGCCCCAATGAGGGAGCGCAACAGAGTGGTGTAGGTTTTTCCCACTGTGTAATATTTTATTTATATGGCAATGGAGTGTTGCTGTTTAGATCAGGCAGCTGGCTGCCTGGCATGCTATGTAATTTTTTGTGTCAATATGGTACTCTCAGTGTTTGTGCAAAACTTGCGGAGATGTGAGGCTATAGCGTAACTTCACCGATTGGGGCTTTATTAGCTAACTTAAGATAGCTGCGCACCTCACCCCTACCTGCTGATCACTCCCGTAGGAGTTTATTTGGGGAGGGATGCCCACTCTGCGGGAGGGTCCTGATAGGGCGATTAGCCCAAGTATTTTAAATATGGGGCGTGCCAAGTATCTCCGTTTGTTTTAAATAGCAGGAAGTGGAGTGAGATGGTATCGCTTTTGACAAAGTCACATGACGAAACGCGCGTAAGGCGTACTTACATCACTTCCGGTCAGCGCAGGAGGCTTGGAACGCTGCTGGGACGCAAGCTGCGGAGCGGCCACTGCGCACTATTTGCAATAGAGGGCAATAGGCTTTAAAGCCTTACGCAAGCCCGCCGGGACTCTGCTATATACATTTTATCTATTTTTTGGTTTTATTTAAATAAAGTGTAATTGCTTTTACATTTTGCGCTATGAGTCCCCTATCTTTCTTTTTACTTTTTGCCATGGAGGGACATTTTTTCTGAATTTCCTGGATAATGGAGTGCTGACGCTGGACAGCAGCACTTAGATCTTGTGACTATTCCTGTGGATACGAAGGAGTGGGATATCGACCCAGTGCTGGCAGAGGGACCACTGACGGATCTCCATCTATACCTTTTACCCCTGCAGGGGTGGTATTTTCCGGTGAGTGTGGGACCATATGGGCAGCACGAAGTCACCTTATCTGCAGCAGCGAAGTCACTACAGTCACTGATTATTGAACATTTGTATACCTCTTTCTTTTCTATATACCTTTTGGAGCACCCAACCCGGGAGGACTTTTTATATACATATATATATTTTTTCACGTGGTCCATTTTTTCACGTGGTCTATGTTATTCATTTTTTTCACTTAAAATATCTTATGCTTACTGTTGGATTCACTTACAGTTAGATATATTTATCTTTCACTATTTGTGTGACAAATGTATCAATTTTATCTAGGGTGGTGTGAGATGTAAGCTGATGGACACATCGTATTGTAATTTACCTGTATCACAGATTTGTCTATGTTTATTGCACTAATTATTTAAGTGATTAGCCTCACTAGCTTCTCCCATCAGGCCCTAGGGGGTCCTCTGGTGGTACATCTATTCTTGAGTGTCCCCAGGCTGGATGGCTATGTATGGCATGGAGTGCTAACCTCTGAATAACTTTATTATTGGTTCTTAAATCCACATTTGTTCTCACATATTTATTTATTTTCTATATCATTTACATTAAGTGTGTTAGGTAGTGTGTTCACATACACATTTATTTTGCATTAGGGAGCGCCAATATCCCTTTATCACTCTCTTGTCTGCTGGACTAGGTCCGGCGGACAAAGTCCCTTCGTGTGTACGCGGCATAAGGTTTACCTGTAGGTCCAAGGAATATCTCCTTAACCTGCACGGTTAAGGAGATATTTTACAAAAATAGGGCACATCGACGCAGGCACACTGGGCGAGCCGCAAGTGAAGGCAAACATGCCGTCACTTACGGCTCGCATGCGTGGGAGTGACGTCATCGCTGCTCCGGCCACTCACAGAGCCGGAGCAGCGATACCTGGAAGAAGATGGACGCTTCATGCTACAGGGGACAGCGGTGACATCGCTGGCTCCTGTGTCAGGTAAGTGACACATAATGGGCTACTATGCGATGCGTATTCTATATCCTTGGCTATTTTCTTTCCCATTATTTTTAATATTTGTTCTTCCTTTCCCTGTTTGCTTTTTCCTATGTATATAATTTTTGTTCTAGTATGTTTCTCCATTGTGGTTTTTGAATCCTTAATTGCCCACTGTGACTGTCGTGGCCCACGGATGCACTAGATGGCAGTGATGTAAGTAACTGAGTTAAAATAAACTGAGTTACCTAACGCAGTTACTTTAGAGGGTAACGAGTAATCTAACTGATTACTTTTCCCCTCATGGTAACTCAGTTCCCATTACTTTGGCTTAGTTACCCCTATTACATCTACCGATACTAGATGGCAGTATTGTAATTCCGGTGTCCTGACGAAAAAGTTCCCCCGCCGGATAAGGACCCCCTGTACTCCGCATGTGCAGCGCTTGCACAGTGCGAAGGACTACGGAGCTTCCGAAAATTGCCGAACCTAAACAGCTCTGAATGAACTCTACACCGCGCAGGCGCAGTTAACATGTAATTGTACGAGGCGATGCCGCACGCTCCTGATGCTCGTGCTACTCTGCAAGGGGCGTCTATCGTGTAAGTAAGGGACGGGTCTAGTATTACTGTAACCAAGGGGCGCATTTATTATTATTGTTGTTCTTTTGGTGGTATTTAATCACCTCCTGGGTTTTTTATTTTTTGCGCTATAAAAGAAACGACTGAAAATTCTGTAAAAAAAATGAATTTTTCTTCGTTTTTGTTATAAAATTTAGCAAATTTGTAATTTTTCTTGATAAATTTTGGCCAAAATTTATACTGCTACATATCCTTGGTAAAAATAAGTACAAATTGGGGTATATTATTTGGTCTTTGTGAAAGTTTTAGAGTCCACAAGCTATGGTGCCAATATCTGAAAATTGATCACACCTGAAGTACTGACGGCCTATCTCATTTCTTGAGACCCGAACATGCCATAAAAGTACAAATACCCCCAAATGACCCCTTTTTGGAAAGAAGACATTCCAAGGTATTTAGTAAGAGGCATGGTGAGTTTTTTGCAGTTGTCATTTTTTCCCACAATTCTTTGCAATAGCAAGATTTTTTTTCTTTTTTTTTTTTTTTTTTTAACAAAATTGTCATATTAGCAGGTATTTTTCACACACAGCATATGCATACCACAAATTACACCCCAAAACACATTCTGCTATTACTCCTGAGTACGGTGATACCACATGTGTGAGACTTTTACACAGCGTGGCCACATACAGAGGCCCAACCTGCAGGGAGCACCATCAGGCGTTCTGGAGCACCCGGGCCAATTCTGACATTTCTCTCCTACATGTAAAAATCATCATTTATTTGCTAGAAAATTACATAGAACCCCAAAACATTATATATGTTTTTTTAGCAAAGACCCTAGAGAATACAATGGCGGTCGTTGCAACTTTTTATCTAGCACGGTACTTGCGCAGCAATTTTTCGAACGTGTTTTTTTTTGGGAAAAAAATGTTTTGTGCTTTACAAAAAACAAAACTGTAAATTTAGCCCAATGTTTTTGCATAATGTGAAAGATGAAGTTATGCCGAGTCAATAGATACCCAACATGTCACCCTTCAAAACTGCACACACTCGTGAAATGGCGCCAAACTTCGCTACTTAAAAATCCCCATAGGCTTTAATTTTTTTTTACTGGTTACATGTTTTGAGTTACAGAGGAAGTCTAGGGCCAAAATTATTGTTCTCGCTCCAACGTTCGCAGCGAAACCTCACATGTGTGGTTTGAACACCGTTTTCATATGTGGGCGGGACTTACGTATGCGTTCGCTTCTGCATGCGAGCACAAGGGGACAGGGACGCTTTAAAAAAAATATATATATTTTATTGTTCATTTTACTTTATTTATTTTAGTTTGACCCTTTTTTTTTTTCCCCCCCAAAAAATTTTTTGATCACTTTTATTCCTATTACAAGGAATGTAAACATCCCTTGTAATAGGAATATGGCATGACAGGTCCTCTTTACAGTGAGATATGGGGTCAATAAGACCCCAAATCTCACCTCTAGGCTGGAAAGCCTGAAATAAAAAAAAAAAAACGATCCTGGCTTTGATCGTAGCGAGTATGGCAGGGTATGGCACAGTATTGGAGGGTATGGCACAGTATTGGAGGGTATGGCACAGTATTGGAGGGTATGGCAGAGCATTGCAGGGTATCCATCCATCCATGCTCAGCCATCCCTCCATACCCTGCAATACCCAGCAATACACTGCAGGCTATTGCTGTGTATTGCAGGGTATGGAGGGATGGCTGAGCATGGATGGATGGATCGGTGGCATGCAGAGCAGGCTGTGGGCACTACAGATCCCGCCCACAGCACTGCTGCCACCGATCCCTCCCCCTCTCCTCTCACACTGTACCGATCGGTACAGAGAGAGGAGGAGAGAGGAACCGGCGTCATCAAATGACGCCGGTTTGCTTACATGTGATCGCTCCGTCATTTGACGGAGCGATCACGTGGTAAACGGCTGCGACGAGCGGCCGTTTACCGTGATCCATGATCCGCCGGGTCCTCTGGACCCGGCGATCATGGATGTTCTCGAGTGCGCGCCCCAGGGGGCGCGCAAGAGCAGCATTCTGTGAGGCCGTTAATTAACGGCCTCCCAGAGTTAAGCAACCGCGTTTTTCGGCTATGGGCCGGTTGTTAAGTGGTTAAATACATTCTTCAGTTCTGTGTATACAAAGGAAAATGGGGGAGCTCAAGTTCTTAATGGGGATAGTATCAACATAGCCCTAGTCGATCCACAGTGGCTCAAAACTGATATGGTTCAGAAACATATTTAGACAAAATAAAGGTGAATGAAGCATCTAGAGTGTGAGCTCTGTTATTTCAAAGTCATTGTTTCTAATTTTTAGAGATTCTTTAAAAGATTAGTTCACCTTTTTTTTTGTTTTTTTTTTCTAAATTCCAGCTCCGCTATGTACCAATATACCATTAATGCACTTCTTTGGCATAAATAAAAAATCTTTCTAATTATCTTACACACCCCCTATCTTAGTGTCCAGCTGGCTGTATAAAAAATATCCTCCAAATATCCTCCATTACTTCCTGGACAGACATTGGGATGTGACACAGGAAGGCTTTTACCACCTGATCTCATTAGCACACACCCTGCATCATCTACCCTCCTTCTCCAGCACATCGCTACCACCCACCTTCAAGTGCACTAGTTTTCCGAATGCAATCAGTGAATATCGTTTTCACTAAATACAAAGCCCTAGATCGTTTATTTGGCAGAGTTGAGCGATCAGAAAACAGCTATGTGGATAGAGGTCTGGGTTCTGTAAAGCTCACAGTCTGAATGTACAATCTCCTTGAGATCTAACATCAACTATGTAGTGAAAGGGCTTGCCTGATTGGATAAAGAGTGATTGGATAGATGGTGTGTCCTCCTCCTGTTTATACAATCTCATTTAGATTTACCAAAACTAATCAGATTGTATAGTGTATGGCAACCTTTTTATACACCTAAAATTAACTAGTTTAAAAAGGAGACCTCTACCCATGCCACATCCAAATCTCGAATGGATTGAAGGACTAGCCCTGCTCATAATGGACTTTATCGGCATTCACATGAGACAGAAGCGATTTCCATAAAATATCATGTTTCAAATAAAAATTATTTTAAAGCCAAAAACACGTAGTGCATGATATCTGAATATGATGAAAATATAATCACGTAACACCTCCTACAGGTATACAGGCATACCCTTACTTTTAGGTACACAATGGGGCCAGAGCATGTATGTAAAACGAAAATGTACCGTATTTATCGGCGTATAACACGCACCCCAAGTTTAGGAGGGCATTTTAAGGAAAAAAAGTTTTAGGAGGGAAGTTTAGGGAAAAAAAACACTTACATTTAAGCGTCATTTGCAGCTTGCCCAGCGTCATTTGCAGCTTTGCCCAGCGTCATTTGCAGCTTGCCCGCGTCATTTGCAGCTTGTCAGCGTCATTTGCATCTTTGCCCAGTGTGAGTTGCAGCTTGCCCAGTGTGATCTGCAGCTTGCCCAGTGTGATCTGCAGCTTGCCCAGTGTGATCTGCAGCGTGTCAGCTTCATTTCCATCTTTTGCGCATTTGAGATTGCCGCCTAGAAAGACCGCGCGGCCGGAAAAAAACGAGCGTCGGCGGAAAAGCCCGAGCCGTCTGTTCGGCTCCTGCTCTCAGTCCCGCCTCCCTGCTGTTTCGGAAGCGAACGCAGGGAGGCGGGACTGCGAGCAGAGCGGAACAGACGGCTCGGGCTTTTCCGGCTCCACTCGCAGTCCCGCCTCCCTGCTGTTTCGGAAGCAAGCGCAGGGAGGCGGGACTGCGAGCAGAGCGGAACAGACAGATCGGTCTTTTTCGGCGGCGCTCGTTTTTTTCCGGCGGCGCTCGTTTTTTTTTTCGGCGGCGGCCGCTGTTCTTCGGCGCCGTTTTAATTTTTTGGGCACTTTTTTTTGGGGTATCGGCGTATAACACGCACCCACGACTTTCCCCCGATTTTAAGGGGGAAAAAGTGCGTGTTATACGCCGATAAATACGGTACTTAACCACTTCAGCCCCGGACCATTTGGCTGGCTAAAAACCAGAGGACTTTTTACAATTTGGCACTGCGCTGCTTTAACTGGTAATTGCGCTGTCATGCAATGTTGTACCCAAACGAAATTTGCGTCCTTTTCTTCCCACAAATAGAGCTTTCTTTTGATGGTATTTGATTGCCCCTGCGATTTTTATTTTTTGCAATTATAAACAGAAAAAGACCGAAAACTTTGAAAAAAAAATGATATTTTCTACTTTTTGTTATAAGAAAAATCCAATAAACTAAATTTTAGTTGTAGATTTAGGCCAAAATGTATTCAGCCACAGGTCTTTGTTAAAAAAAAATGTCAATAAGCGTATATTTATTGGTTTGCGCAAAAGTTATAGCGTCTACAAACTAGGGTACATTTTCCGGAATTTACGCAGCTTTTAGTTTGACTGCCTATCTAATTTCTTGAGTTGCTAAAATGGCAGGGCAGTAAGTACAACCCCCCCCCCCCCCCCCCCCCCCCCCCCCCCCCCAAATGACCCAATTTTGGAAAGTAGACACCCCAAGGAAATTGCTAAGAGGCATGTTGAGTCCATTGAATACTTTTTTTTTTTTTTTTTTTTTTTTTTTGTCCCAAGTGATTGAATAATGACAAAAATAGGATATATTGCTCACACATGCCATGGTTCTATGTGGAATTGCAACCCAAAATACATTTTACTGCTTCTCCTGAGTACGGGGATACCACATGTGTGGGACTTTTTGGGAGCCTAGCCGCATACAGGGCCCCGAAAACCAAGTACTGCCTTCAGGATTTCTAAGGGCGTAAATTTTTGATTCCACTCCTCACTACCTATCACAGTTTTGTGATAGGTCCAAATGACCCCATTTTGGAAAGTAGACACCCCAAGCTATTTGCTGAGAGGTATGGTGAGTATTTTGCAGATCTTGCTTTTTGTCACAAAGTTTTGAAAATTGAAAAAAGAAAAAAAACTTTCTTTTCTTTCTTCGTTTTCAAAAACAAATGAGAGCTGCAAATGATAGCTGCAAAATACTCACCATTGCTTCTCAGCAAATAGCTTGGGGTGTCTACTTTCCAAAATGTGGTAATTTGGCTGGGTTTTATGCCATCTGGACATTCCGTGGCCTCAAACTATGATAGGCAGTGAGGAGTGAAATCAAAAATGTACACCCTTAAAGCGGAGTTCCACTTAAAAATGGAACTCCAGCTTTAACCACTCCTCACCCCCTTACATGCCACATTTGGCATGTAATTTTTTGGGGGGGGAGTGTGGGCTTCATTAGGAGGGGGACTTCCTGTCCCACTTCCTCCTTCCGCCCAGTAACCGCCTAGGCGACTCCTCCCTCTAGGCGATCTCCTGGGACACGTGACAGGTCCCAGGAGATCGCCTATCCACTCCGGGAGCGCAGCGCGGCTCGCGCATGCGCCGTGCGTGCCCGGCCGTGAAGAGGAAAGCTGTCACGGCCGGGTGCCCAGAGTGGAAATGGCCGCGCCGACGAAGAGGAGGGGGAGCGGAGCGACACCCCGTTCGGCCGCATCGCTGGACCGTGGAACAGGTAAGTGTCATTTTTTTTAAAAGTCAGCAACTACACTTTTTGTAGCTGCTGACTTTTAAAATGCCTGGAACTCCCCTTTAAGCAACAGAATGTATTTTGAGCAATATATCAGTAAGTGACAACTTTGTGCAAACAAAAACATTTTTTTTTCTTTTTCCCGCAACTTGTGTCAAAATATAAGATATTCCATGGACCCGACATGCCTCTCAGCAAATAGCTTGGGGTGTCTACTTTCCAAAATGGGGTAATTTGGGGGGGGGGGGGGGGGGGGGGGGGGGGGTTTGAACTGTCCTGGCATTTTATGCACAACATTTAGAAGCTTATGTCACGCATCACCCACTCTTCTAACCACTTGAAGACAAAGCCCTTTCTGACACTTTTTGTTTACATGAAAAAATGATTTTGTTTTGCAAGAAAATTACGTTGAACCCCCAAACATTATATATATTTTTTTTAAAGCAAAGGCCCTACAGATTAAAATGGCGGGTGTTTTTTTTATTTATTTTTTTTTTTTTTCAAACGCTTTTTTTTTTTTTTTGGAAAAAAACACACTTTTAAAATTTTAATGCACTAAAACACACTATATTGTCCAAATGTTTGATGAAATAAAAAAGATGATCTTAGGCCAAGTACATGGATACCAAACACGACATGGTTTAAAATTGCGCACAAACGTGCAGCAGCGACAAACTACATACATTTTTAAACGCCTTTACAGGTTACCACTTTAGATTTACGGAGGAGGTCTACTGCTAAAATACTGCCCTCGATCTGACCTTTTGCGGTGATGCCTCACATGCATGGTGCAATTGCTGTTTACATATGATCTTTGCGCGAGAGCAGGTGCCTTTTTTTAATTTATTTGTTAATTATTATTTATTTTGCTATTTTATTTTTAAACTGTTTTATATATATATATATATAATTTTTTTTTTTTTTTTTTTTTTTTATTGTTATCTCAGGGAATGTAAATATCCCCTATGATAGCAATGGGTATGAGTATCCCCTATGATAGCAATAGGTATTGAAGTACTTTTTTTTTTTTTTTTTTTTTTTTTACATTGGGGTCTATTAGACCCTAGATCTCTCCTCTGCTCTCAAAGCATCTGACCACACCAAGATAGGTGTGATAAAATGCTTTCCCAATTTCCAATGGCGCTGTTTATATCCGGCGAAATCTAAGTCATGAAATGCTCGTAGCTTCCGGTTTCTTAGGCCATAGAGATGATTGGAGCCGTTCTGGTCTCTGATCAGCTCTTTGGTCAGCTGGTGGAACCACCGGCTGGATTCTCAGGTTCCCTGTTGGGACAGGAGAGCCAGAGAAAACCATGGGAGACGGTGGGGGCATTCCCTCCCACTGCTTGTAAAAGCAGTCTAGAGGCTAATTAGCCGCCAGGATTGATTTTACATGAAAGCCGACCGCTGGCTGAAAGAATGATACCAAGATGATACCTAAACCCACAGGCATCATTCTGGTATAACCAAAGTCCAGCAACATACCAGTACGTTGCTGGTCCTTGTTGGGCATATATTGTAATCTTCTTTTTTTTTCTTTCTTTCATTTGCTGCATGAAAAAAAAGAGATTGATCGGTGGGTATGCCCACCATTAGAATACCTCCCTTCATCCACCCACTTCTAATGATGGGCATACATACACCATTTTGTTTTTATCTGTGGTGGTGAAATCACCTCCTACAGCTATGGAGTCGGGGGAGCAAGCGCTGTTACTGTCAAGATAAATAAATCCATTTTTTTAACGCAACCTGTGCCTAAAATATATATATGCGCCGAAGCATCAGCCCCAAAAAATTTTTTCTTTTTTTTAAAAGATATTTTTATCAATTTTATGACAAACTGACGAACCAAAAAAAAACAATATGCTTTACAAAAACGAGAACAAAACTTGGGCAATCATAGGCATACAGCATCAAATACTAGGCTCGTGCATTTGGGAGACTTAGACCCCTTTCACACCACACCACCCATAGCGAAGAAGCTGCTGGCAGGACTTTTCCTGACGTCCTGCCAGCGCATCACTGCAGTGTGAAAGCCCTCGGGCTTTCACACTGCAGACAATGGTGCAGCTGTTTTAGGGCGGATTGCAGGCGCAGGCGCTATTTCTAACGTCTTATGATAATACATTGTTTAAGCATCATACATTTGTATGTAGAATACAATCAAGGTGTCAGTTACTTAGCACCAGTAAAATTCTATATATATAGTTTATAGAGTGGCACGACCTACAGGCAATCTGCAATCTATTTCGATTGTGAGGGGAGGGTCAGGGGGCTAGCCAGCCACCTGTCCCATATTTTGTGGAATGTTTTGCTTTGTTTCCGAAGTTCAAAGGTAAGTTTGTACATTGGGATAGCATCGTTGATTAGCTTCAATAAGGTTTTTAACCACTTTACATCCACGCTATGGCCGAATGACGGCCTCAGCGGGGATGTGAATTCCCGGGAGGCCGTCATATGACATCCTCCCCTGTGCACGCTCCCTGCGCGTGCCCTGTGATCACCGAGCCACTGAGACTCGGGTGATCAGCGATCTGAGTAAGGGGCGGGTCCTGGCCCCTTACCATGTGATCAGCTGTCAGCCAATGACAGCTGATCACACGATGAAAACAAAAGCTCGGTGATCGTTTTTTTTTTTCTCCTCACGCTGACAGCGGAGGAGAAAAAAAAAAAGCTGATCACCGGCTCATTTTAAAGGGACATCGGTCCCTAAAAGTCAGAGGCAATTATGCCTCATGTAATGCCCATAAGTGCCACCTGACAATGCCCATAAGTGCCACCTGTCAATGCCCACCAGTGCTGCCAATCAGTGCCACCTAAAAGTGCTGCCTATTAGTGTAACCCATCAGTGCCCATCACTGCCACCCATCAGTGCCCATCACTGCCACCCATCTGTGCCCGTCACTGCCGCCTCTTCAGCGTACATCAATGATGGACAAAAATTACCCATTTCACATTTTTATAACAACATTTAAAAAAAAAAAAACATTTTTTTTTTTTTAATTCGGTCTTTTATATTTTTTTTAACAAAAAATAAAAATAGCAGAGGTGATCAAATACCACCAAAAGAGAGCCCTTTTTGGGGGAAAAAATTATAAAAATTTCATTTGGGTACAGTGTTGTATGACCGCGCAATTGTCATTCAAAATGCGACAGCGCTGAAAGCTGAAAATTGGTCTGGATAGGAGGGGGGTTTAAGTGCCCAGTAAGCAAGTGGTTAAAGAGGTCTGTGTTCCCTTCCATGACAACAATATAACTTTTTTAACATAAAAGTAAAGAATGCGGAGTAGCCTTTTGGCAGGCGTCGATATTTGCAGGTCACCAAAGTCTGAGCTGATGGAAGGATTTAAAGCCTTGTGCAGTGTATAGGTGACAAAGGTATTTAATCTCTTTTGGAGTACCAACATTTTAGGGTCAGGTAAAGAGTAAAGTTCTTGCAAGGTGGGATTGAACCATAGAGGGTTATTCGGGGATACCGACCATTTGTGCCGTGTTATTTTGGTGGTGATGTATTTGAACAATGAAAGGGATGTGGCAAGCATAGAGGTGCCGGAGCGGGGTGGGACTTTGCCCCTATAAACAATATTGTGAAGGGTTTCCATGGAGGACGCAATGGTCCCCTCAGTGGTAGTACATGTATTTGCTGCTATCGGGTGTAGCCAGTCATGGATATGCACCAGTTGAGATGCTAGGTAATATAGAAAGAAGTTTGGGAATGCCAATCCTGCCAGGTGTGTCAGTAACCTTAGTGTCTCAAGCGCCACTCTGGGGGATCTGCCATTCCACAGGAATGTTGTACAGATTGTATCTATACGTTTGAAAATAGATTTTGGTATTTTGCATGGGGAGTTGGCCAGGATGTATGTAAATAGATCATTTTGAGGGTATTTGCCCTCCCCATGAGATCCAGGGGCATGTCCATCCACTGTTAAGTTTGCTCCTTTAAGTAAGTTAGTAGTGGGTCTAAGTTATTGACAATGTAAGTGGACAGAGGTGTCTGCACCAGAACCCCTAGATATCTAAAGGAGGACACCACCTGCAGATTTAGAGTCTGGGTGAATATGAGAAGTTGCGTCTGGGTCCAAGGGGAAAAGACTGGATTTGTCCCAATTCACTCTGAATCCGGAGTAGTCTCCAAATGTATTGATCTCAGATAACAATGTTTGGAGTGACACATCGGTGTCTGCCATGTACACCAAGGTGTCATCCGCATAGACCGAGATTCTTTCCTCAATGGTGGCAATAGGGAAACCTTTTATTGATGGAGAGGAGCGAATACGTACCGCTAGCAGCTCCATGGCCAGGGCAAAGAGGAGGGGGGACTGTGGACACCCCTGTCTTGTGCCCCTATTGATTGAGAAGGACTCCACGCCACCATTCTGGGGCCAAAGCCATACATTTTAAACACCTGAAAGAGGTAAGGCCATGCCACACTGTTGAACGCTTTACATGTATCTAGGGATACTATGGCACTTGTAGGAGGACAGTCGTGTGGGTATTGCAGATTATGGAATAGTCTGTGGGTGTTCATTCTGGTGGACCTTCCGGGTATAAATCCCCCCTAGTCACTGTGTACCAGTGTCATCACTACAGTGTTAAAATGATTTGCCAACACTTTGGCCAGGATCTTAACATTCACATTTATGAGTGATATCGGGCGGTATGATTCGTATTTAAGTGGGTCCTTGCAGGGTTTTAGTAAAAGTATAATTATGGCTTCTCGCATAGTAGGGGGGAGGACCCCTATATATAAAGCCTTGTATGTGTGTAAAAGAAATGGGGATAGTAAGTCTTTAAATTGTGTGTACCATTCGGTTGGATAGCCATCCAACCCGGGAGTTTTATGAGCAGGCATTTGTGAGATAGCTACTGCGATTTCTTCAACTGAGATAGGTGCCTCTAGCTCATCTTTGTGTTGAGTCGTAAGGGAGGGGAGAGGTATGTCGGCTAAGTATTCAGTTAGTTGGGCTTTGTTGTAGTCAGCTCTGGAGGTATATAGGTCTTTGTAGAATTTTTAAAAAGGTTTCTATGATGTCCCCAGGGGTGTAGCTGATTTGGCCCTGTGTGGTAAGTAAACGCTGAATGGATTTGGGGGGGTGATCAGGTATGCTAAGAGATGTCCAGCTTTGTTACCATGCTCAAATCAAATCATTTCGTTTGCGTTTCAGCGTAAGGTCTAACAGACTAAGTTCATACTCCCTGCGTCTCTGTAGCCACTCGTCTCTTTTGTCGGGGGTCGGGTTAGAGGCGTAAGCAGATTCTGCTTGTACCATGGCAGTTTCCAGTTCCCTCGTAAGTTGCCTATTGTTTTTCTGTAGGATTCCCGTGATGGACATAAAGGTGCCCCTTAATGTGGACTTAAATGCTTCCCATTCCGTGGAGGGGGTCTACTGTTCCCAAGTTGTCCTTCCAATAGCCCGTAATACCCTTTCTGCACTCTTCCTGCACCACCTCATCCTCCAACCAGTAAGAGTTCAGACACCAGATAGCAGGGCCCTAACCTGGGAGGAGAGCGCGGTCCACAGAAAGAGGAGCGTGGTCCGAGACTCCTCTGGGTTGGTACGAGACTGCAGTGTCAACGGGAAGGCTATCCGCCGTGGTAAATGCCATGTCAATCCGAGACATGGTGTGGAAGGAATCTGAGAGGCAAGAATACTGGCTCACGTCCGGATGCTTCCAGCGCCAAATCTCTGTAAGATCATATACCTTTATCCAATTTAGAAGGGAGGGAATAGATCTACCACCACCTCCCAAGCGGTCCATGGCTGGGTCTAATAGGGCATTAAAGTCCCCTATATAAAGTATCAGTCCAGGGAACTAGTCAGCATCTTAAGTGACAATTTAGATAGTACCTCCACCGAAAATGGGGGAGGAATATAAAGATTCACAAGAGTAAACGTCACAGAGGAAATTTGTAAGGTTAGTATAATCTCCCCTCTGGGTCTGTGGTTACTTGTAAGGTTTCAGCGGGAAGGGATTTAGCTAGTAGAATAGATACCCCCCTGGAATAGTTTGTGTGGGTAGAGTGATAAGATTTTGCCCGCCATGGACGCCCAAGGGTTCTCACTTTATTGCCGGTGAGCTGAGTTTCTTGGAGACATATAATATGGGGACGGCATTTTTTTAAAACCGAAAAGACTAGAGATCTATTTTTGGGGTGCATTCAGTCCTCTAGTGTTCCATGACACTATCTTCAAGGGCTTTGCTATTTTAAGTCATACTTCATATCACAGTCACATAGAAATGTAAATGTCTTCACACTTAATACTGTACCTGGTAGGCCGTGCCACTTTGAGCATATCTAAACATATCTTCAACATACTGCATATAAAAGCCTCTGCACGAGCTATCAGTTAGTAAACCATAAAAAAAACATAAACTGCCCTGGGCAGTACCTGTAGAGGATGCAAAAAAATCTAAAACGAGTGTCCCAAAAAACAGCAAAAAAACCTTCCCCCCCGCTCGGCCAACCCCAACATAGCGAGCCTTGGATCCCTGAACTGAAGAAACCTGAAGGGCCCCCTTTAATTCAATCTTATTTTTATTGAGATAGAAAATTTGAGATAGAAAAATTACACAAAAAAACAACATATGTCTTTCAGTAACACATAAACAGATACATATAACTTTGCTACAGTGGTGTCATACCGTCTTATGGTTCATGTAATTGTGAGCTTCGGTTGGTTTAATGTGGTATATGAGCCTGTATACCTACAGCGTCTAATCAGGGTTATTGTGGGTATGTGAGCACCACTATCTACTCAGTGAGTGGTGCCCACTCATTACAGGTAGGTTTAGGGCTTTTGTTTCTATATTGGACACGTTCTTTCCTAGAGGGAAGCTCTGTGTGCGCCACCATTCCGGTCTGATGAGACTAGATATTGTGGATTTAATATTCGGGTAATACTGCAACATTTAAAAGGGACAGGAAAAAAGGAGAGAGAGGGAGGGGACAGGACAGTAGGGAATTTCAGGAATGAAGAGGGAGACATTCCGCTCTGGTTACACATGTGCATTGGTGAAGTCCTCCGTGGCCCATGGAATAAATTCTGAGGAATATCAAGGGCCCCCTTTAAACTGGGGGAGAACTGTCCCGTGGCCTCGCCACCAACTGGTGCAGGGTTGTAGTGGAATCCAGAGTGACCCCGAACGGTTCTGCATATGGGGGATGTAGCATAGTTCAATAGTAGATGGAACAAATTGCATAGTTAAAGACTAGAAGCCTGTATAGGGGGGACTCAGATCTCACTATAGGAAAGAGGTCTGGTCTGTAAGGGTGGAGGATAACAGGATAATAGTTCACAGTTCTGCTGTAGGGGTGGGTGGGATATCCTCATGGAAAACCAAAACGGTCCGCTGGACATAGTAGAGGAACTCCCATGTGTAGGGAGAAAGGTGTCTCCACATTCAGCTCAGGGCAAGTGTAGATGGGGATTGTAGGGGTTAGAGCCTCAGGCTTTAAACTGCTCTGCATCTTTGTGGAACTCCATATCAGTCATTGAGCCATGTCATGGGCTAGTTGGGGTTGGTGTAGAATTGCGCCTTGCCATCATGAATGATGCGCAGCTTTGCAGGGAAAAGCATGGCATAGGAGAGGCCCTCTGTGCGTAATCGAGCCTTTACTGCTGCGAAGGAGATGCGCTGCCTCTGGACATCCGCTGAAAAGTCAGGGTATACTGAAATGGTATTGCCATTGTATTTTAAGGGGCATTTCTCCATGGCGAGGCGAAGGATAGCAACCTTGTCTTGGAAGTTGAGGAGCCGGACAAGAATGGAGCGGGGTGGTGTTCCAGAGTGTGGGGGGGGGGGGCGGAGGGGTGCGATGTGCTCACTCAAACGCATTGGAAAAGGAGAGTGCGTCAGACCCAAAAAATTCCCTTAGCCAGTTATAGAGGAAATTTTCAGGGCGAGGACCCTCTGCACGTTCAGGGAAGCCTGCGGTTTTCCAGGTCTTTAATTTTGGCGTGAAGGGCCACCATTTCCCCTGTATGATCCCTCACTGTGGCAGATAGGGGATGTACAACATCCTCAAGGGAGCTGATGCGTTCCTTGGCTTCCCCTGCCTTATCCCTTAAGTTTTGTACGTCTTGCTTCAGTAGAGAAAAGTCTATGCATACTGACGCTATGTGAGCAGTGAGAGAGGCATTACAGTCCTGAATAGAAAGCATAATGGAGGCTAGGGTAGGCTCAGTGGAGGGGGAGCCTGGACTGGAGCTATCTTCACTGTCCATGCGTAGGCTCTGGGACTGCAGTGGGTCAGGCTGTGTGTCTCTAGTAGCAGGGCCAATGTTGCTCACCATTGCAGCCTGTTGTTTGTGGAGACCAGAGACCAACGGCTGCAGCAGCATGTCATGCTGCTCTGCCTGTGTCCCGGCTCCATCTTGCCTTCAGTGCCTGTCCGCCAGTCCCGCCGTCGATACTGTCGCGAGGGGCCCGTATTTTACCATGGATGCCAGCCTGGAACGTTCCCACAGCCGGGGGAACAATTTAAGACCTTTCTGGAGCAAATTGGGCTCAAGATGACTGCTGGATGCCGTTCGGAAGCTGGAGCTGTGGCTTTACACTTCTGCTCTCTATGCCATCTGGACACATCCCCACGCGCCAAAAGTTAGGAGCAAATCACTCCTCCACCCCTGCTGCTTTTTTTTTTTTTTTTTTTAACTGAGGTGGTGAAATCACCTCCGACAGCAATGGAGTCACGGCTTTATGTATCGTGGGAGCAAACGCTGTTGCTGTCAAGATAAATAAATTGTACTGTTACATTTTTTGACACACCGGCTGGGGCCGATGCCTGGCTTAATGGGCTGCATTGAAAAGACGTGTACTACTCCACCGTATGGGCCCCAGGTGCAGCTGGGGCTCATGGGGGGGAAGAAAACAAGAAACAAAACCAGACTCCCATGTTACCTACGTATTAATCTATCATCCTTACATGTCTGAGAGATCCTACTTGAGCGAGCTATTCACACGGAACTCTACAAAACAAGTTTGTTACTTCCCCCACTTGGCTTGTCTTGGACGCACGTCAACGGGAGTGGCTACCCTACAAACTTATGCCACAAACTGACTCAGGGAGCGCTGTGACTGCACTCCAGGGTCGTGATCCACTTAGGTTTATGCCCCTTGGCTACTATTGAATCACTGACTTGTTTTCAAAGGTTTTTGGGATCAAGCTACAAGCCAAGTTATGTTGGGGAATAGGCTGCGTGGCAGGGAGTTTTTTGTCCTGTGTGGGGTTGCTCACTCACCCTACAGGCTTAGTTTAAGTGTAAGTGTGCTCATTAGTTTTGGGAATACGCTGCGTGTATCAGTAAATGGGTTGCACAGCAGCGGGAGTTACAATTTTCTTTGGGGGGGGGGTTGTTCTATGTGCAATGTTCCAGAATCTGCCCGGGGCTACGTAAGATTTGTGTTCTGAACCAGAACTTTAATGCTCATAGGTCGGTAGCAATTGTTGTGAGGTTATGCCATGTATTGCTGTACTCTTTAACATTTTTTGATGGCAGGAATTGTATTTGATATACTGTCTTGTGTCTTGGAACGTTAGAGGCCTAAACGATAAATTTTGGCGTGCCCTAATGTTCCAATACTTGAAACCGCTTAAACCACACATCGTTTTCCTACAGGAAACGCATTTAGATGGCAATAGGATTCTCACCATAAAACGCTCCTGGATCCAACGTGCGATACATGCTACATATTCTACATACGCCAGAGGTGTGGCGGTGCTGATCAGCAAGGCAGTCCCTTGTACTGTTCATCAAGTTGTCACGGATCCAGGGGGCCACTATGCAATTGTAGTGGCGGACATTCATGGGCATAGGATGGTGCTAGTTAATGTATATGTTCCCCCACCATTCCACATTCAGGTACTATATGATTTGTTGGGTAGATTGGCTCCCCTCATGCACCTGCCTCTTATTGTAGCAGGGGATTTCAATGCCATTTTGAATACTGCCCTAGACTCTTCTAATTCTAGGAGAGGGGTGTCTGTAGAGCTGGCAGCGTGGGCGGCAACGGCTACTCTCACAGAGTTGTGGAGATGGAAAAATCCCACCACCAAAAGTTACTCCTATCAAAAACTCACAAGTCCTCATCAAGGATTGATCTAGCGTTTGCTAATGCCCCTATGTTGCAGCTGGGGAGGGGAGGGGAGCTAATTACATTGCCGGGGGCCTGTCGGACCATACCCCCCTACGGGTTCATATTGGTATACCTTCGCAGGTTAGAGGGGGCGCGTGGCGATTAAGCCCGGGTTGGTTGGAGGTAGAATTTTTTTTTTTCTCAAGTGGCGCCAACTTTTACAGATTACTGGGAAGATAACCTACAGTCAGCCCCACTGCCGATAGTATGGGACGCCTTTAAGGCGTGTATGAGGGGGTCAATACATCTCGGCAATCAAACAAGCACGCAAACACTTTAATCACCAATCACAAGTGCTACAAGATAAAGAGAGAGCATGTGAGGCGGCCCATGCGGCCGACCAGTCAGATGTTACCTACAGGGAACTGCTTGAGGCGCGCCGTCTTCTGACGTTGCACTTCACTGAATTGACCCACACTTCCTGGGCGAGGAGGGCAGAGTCCCTCTTCGAACAGGGAGATAAAAATGGTAGGCTTTTGGCCATGTTGGTTGCAGAGCAGCGAGTTCAGACTAGTATACCTTGTATCACTGACTCTCAGGTTACCCTATTGACAGACCCAAGTGACATCCTTGATACCTTTGTAGATTATTACAGCACTCTTTACATGCCTATACCAACATATAACAAGCAGGATCTTGAATCCCTGCTTAATTCCCTATGTATACCAAAACTGTCGGAGTCAGATCAACATAGTCTAGAAGGGGAGATCACTGAACAGGAAATAGAAAAAGCCATCAGATGCTTTCCTCCACACAAATCACCAGGGCCGGATGGTTTTTGTATTGAATGGTACAGGTCGCACTTGGAGACTCTTGTGCCAAGACTTAAGACACTGTTTCACTTTTGCTTGGAACACAAGACGCTACCGGATTCTCTTATGGAGGCTTAGGTGGTCTTATTGCCGAAACCGGGCAAGGATCCCTTGACCTGCTCCTCGTACAGACCTATAGCTCTCCTTAACCAGGACCTTAAAATTCTCACTAAAATATTGGCCACAAGATTGTCAAAGGTACTAACCACACTGGTAGACATAGACCAAACCGGGTTCATACCCCAGAAGTCCACTGATACAAATCTCTGCAGGCTGTTTGCGCACCTATAGATCGACCATGCTAACCCCGGAGCCAGGGTGATTGTTTCCTTAGATATGGCTAAAGCCTTTGATTCGGTGGACGGGCATTACATGTCCACTGTATTCCGGCATATGGGGTTTGGAGACGTGTTCCTTACGTGGATATCCCTCCTATACAGCTCACCCAAGGCAGCAATTAAGATAGGCACTCAAGTTTCCGCACAGTTTTCGGTGGGGAGGGGAACGCAGCAAGGCTGCCCCCTCTCCCCATCTTTATTTGCCTTGGCCATAGAACCTATAGCCATTGCTCTGAGAGCATCCACAGAGGTTAAAGCCCTTCAGGTAGGCGGCATTCGAGAATGCAAGGCCCTATATGCTGATGATATGCTCCTCTTTTTAGAAGACCCGGGTCCATCCTTGGAGGCAGTATTTGAGATCTTAAGCACATTCGCAAATTTCTCAGGGCTGCGGGTGAATTGGGAAAAGTCCAATATCATGGCCATTGATGATGGGGCTCAGGCACGGGCATCACCTTTGGTGCCCATTGCCTGGGTTACGGAATTAAAATATTTGGGTATACGTATATCCCCCCAAGTCACAGACTACTTGACACTTAACCTAATGCCACTGATCACGAAGGTAAAAATACAATTAGAGGCTTGGAAGCATCTTCCACTCTCCTTAATTGGTAGGGTGAATCTACTTAAAATGAAGATACTGCCAGTGTTCCTCTATTTTTTTTTTAGTCCGTTTCTATGGAGCTCTGGACACCCCAGAGTGAGTCTCCGTACATTACAGGAACCCTATGGACAGGGAGGACTGGCCCTTCCTGGCTTGTTCAAGTATTTTATTGCAGGACAGATGGTATTTGCCAGACGGTGGTTAACAAGGGATGACAGGGATGCAGCGACAGTACTGGAGGCTGCTCTAGTGGGATCCTATGAGAGTCTTTACTATTTAGTGTTTAGAGGGCCACAGGCAGCGGCACCTTTGACTGGCTCCATGCGTGTTACTAGTCTCGCGTGGGACAAGGCAAAGGTACTAATGCACACAGACACAGAGGCCTGGTCACCGGACACACCATTGTGGCTCAATTCCAGGTTATCCCATTTTAGCGATATCCCAGATCCAGTAATATGGGCCAGAGTTGGCATCAAACAATTAAAGAACATAGTGGGGGGGGGGGGGGAAGCTGCTTTCCTTTAATAAATTGAAAGATAAACATGATCTCCCAAACTGGTACTTTTTCCGTTATCTGCAGCTGAGGCATGCTTTTTCTGCACAGTTTGGCACAGGAGCAGTGTTACTGCAATCCTCACCTTTAGAACAGTTGCTCTGTGATGAGTCTGTGCGGAAGACGCTATCGGAAACCTATAAAGAGCTATTTGCAGACAGGCCTCCGGCACTCAGTAAATGTAGAGAGAAATGGAGCTCACTTGTTCCCAATCTCCAAGGAGATGACTGGAACGATATGTGGGACCACCCTTTTCAGGTCCTAGTATCGGCCCGTGACAGGTACATCCAATTCAAGATACTTCACAGGGTATATTATACCCCAGCGAGACTAGCCAGCCTCTATGGTTTGAATGGCGCCACCTGCTGGCGTTGTAACGCGACAGGGGCAGACATCGATCATGTATTCTGGCAGTGTCCGTCCATACAGGTATTTTGGACAGGGGTCACAAAGACCATCCAGGAGCTGATCCTGCTACCTGTCCCCATGACGATATCAGTATGTATGTTGGGCCTGGTGGAGGAAGTAGCACCACTTAGGGCGCAAAGCCATCCTTTTATGCTGGAAAAAACCTGAGGCCCCATCCTTGGCCTTCTGGAAAGGCATAGTGAATAGAGCACTACCCTTATATAAAGCCACCTACTTAAGTAGGGGGTGCCCCAAAAAATTTGAGAAGGTATGGCAGTGCTGGCTCTCTTCGGATGGTACTGTCTGAGTTACTGCATGAGTAATGGGTTAAATATTACACGAAAGAAACATGCACTGCTTGAAATGACGAGCCAGGCGGTATAGCTACTAGGTGATTGTGATTATTGTTTTACCTGAGCATGTACTGTAAAATGATTTGAGTAGCCCGGAGGGCACGTGATTGTGTTTACATTCCTGTTATACTTGGGACATTGCACAACGGGGAGGGGGGAATTTATGTGGGTTTCTGTTATTGTTGTTTATTGCTGTTAACAAAAACTGTGAATAAAAAGAATTTTCCAAAAAAAAAGATAAATAAATTGCACTGCAGCTGAATGGCGTACCTGAAAACAAAAAAATGGTTAACAATAAAACACAGCAAACAGTAAAGTATAAAAATGTATATAAAGTATAAAAATATATGTAATTACAGACCTGAAAAGCAAACATGATAAAACATAATAACAATTGGACCGGCGTGAGGCGGTCCTTAAGTGGTTAATATGACTGAGATTACTCTAAACTTAAGAGCTTCCCGACCGCCCACTGTATATTTACGTCCTCAGAAGGGCACGGCTAGGCAAAAGGACGTGTGTATACGTCCCCTTTAAATACCTAGCCATGGGGTCGCATGCGCGCAGCTGGCGTCGCGCTCGCGACCCGGTCGGGAGCTCCGTGACCACGGCCGCGGGACCAGCGGACCCGATCGCCGCTGGTGTCCTGCGATCGGGTCACAGAGCTGAAGAACGGGGAGAGGTCTGTGTAAACAAACCTTTCCCCGTGCTTCCTACACTGACTGTCGGTGATCTGCTGTTCCCTGTCATCGGGAACAGCCGATCAGTGACGTCAGACGTCAGCCACGCCCCCTACTGTAAAAAAACACACAACACGTCACACTAACTCCTCCCGCCCCCTAGTGGTTAACTCCTTCACTGCCACTGTCATTTACATAGGAATCAGTGCTATTTAAATAGCACTGATTTCTGTATAAATGACAATGGTCCCAAAAATGTGTCAAAAAATGTCCGATGTGTCCACCATAATGTCGCAGTCACAATAAAAATCGCTGATCGCCGCCATTACTAGTAAAAAAAAATATTAATAAAAATGCTATAAAACTATCCCCTATTTTGTAAACGCTATAACTTTTGCGCAAAGCAATCAATAATCGCTAATTGCGATTTTTTTTTTTTTTTTTTCTCCCTTCGTCTTTCAGGACAGCACCTGGAGAGAGCGCAGCTCCACCCATTTTCCCAGGAAACACTGCAGTTTTTTCTTTAAAGACCGGATACTTCCACCATGGCCTCAGTTGTAGTGTTTCCTCCAGCCATGGTGGAAGCTCTGCAGGGAACCAAGGGGTGCTGCGCTTTCTCCAGGTGGGGAGAGTTGAAGGCATACCTGTTTGTTTTGCTTCTTTATTTGCAGACCTGCCCAGCTGCCTCCCTGACGTGTGGGGGCTGCTCCGGTGTCCTCTCTCCTTCATACCCAGGGGGGTCAGGCTGTCGCAGGTCCCCATCCTCTATTCAAGACCGGCGACATGAGGCTTTGGCGCTGTTTGAAAGTAGCGCCGTTACAGAGCCTCATGTCTTCCGGGTTTCGGATGGCGAGGGCGTCACTTTCGACCGGGGGCGGGACTTTCGACGTCGCGGCTTCCGGTTCCGGCCGCTGGAACGCAGGGAGAGAGGGCGGTCGCATACGGCTGACGTCATTTCCGGCGGCGAGGCCGCGCGGATTTCAAATGAAAATGGGCTTTTCGGCGCTTGGATCCTGCTACAATGGAGGAGGATCAAGCGGCGGTGGCAGGTGCAGGAGCCACTTCAGTCAGCCAGGCTCAGGTAAGCAGGGACAGGGGTCCCCAGATTTACCCTCAGGGCCAGAATGTTTAACCCTTCCTAGTACAGGGAGCCTGCAGCACTCAGTTCCTAATGACAGTTTAGGAAGAATGCTTTTGTATTTAAGTGAGTCTGTGGGGAGATTAATTTGGCTGTAAACAGAGGGAATTAAGGTTGTTTTTCTCTCTGTCAGCATGTTTTCCTTGAATGTTAAATTGAGATGTTTTGTGTTGGTGTATTTCAGAAAACAAAGGAAAAGACTAAACATGTCTCACCTCCTAACAAAAGGAAATGTCCTGTCTGTAAGAATGTGCTTAGAGACTCCTGGACAAAAACTTTGTGCAGATCCTGCATAAGTGATTTGGTTAGAGAGGAGACCGCTACTGCTGCTGCATCTCAGCAGGGGGAACTGTTTAGTTCCTTTCGCAAGGAAATGACGGACACCTTTGAGACCTTTCGGTCCTATCTAGATAGGCGTCCAGTTACTAGCAGCAGCACAGTACCCCGTTCCCACTCGTCAGCTGCATCTAGAGGTAGCGACTCAGGATGAAGGGGGTAGCGGGTCCTCCGGTTCTGAGGAAGAGATAGATGAAGGAAAGGAAGCTTCCGGCTCTTCATCCAGATACAAATTGTCCTTAGAAGATGTGGATGATCTCCTAAAAACCATCCACACCACTCTTAATATTACAGAGGACAAGACCCAGTTATCTTTACATGATAAAATGTTTTTAGGCATGGGGGAGGTGAAGCCCAGGGTGTTCCCGGTGCATAGCTGCCTGTCTGAGATAATCAAAAAAGAATGGAAGGACCCAGAGAGGGCCCCCTTTTTTTCTAGATCACTCAAACGCAGATTCCCCTTTGAAGAGGATAGCTCTCAACTTTGGAATAAAAAACCCAAACTTGATGCAGCGTTCTCTCAGGTATCTAGAAATACCGACCTGGCGTTTGAGGACATGGGCATCCTAAAAGATGCCATGGACAAGAGGGCAGATTCTCTCCTAAAAAAGGCTTGGGACTCAACCCTCTCAAATTTGTGCTTCCACAGTGGTTGCCAGGAACCTGGAACACTGGCTAGACCAGTTAAGAGCCCATATCGAGGCTGGTACGCCTCGAAAGGATCTGCTTGATACCTTACCCATTCTATCAAAAGCGGTGGGGTATATGGCAGATTCATTGGCCGAATCTATTAAAATGTCGGCCAGGTCTTCAGCACTTATAAACTCAGCCCGTCGGGCATTATGGGTCAAAACCTGGACGGGGGATACAGCTTCAAAGACTAAGTTATGCGGTCTCCCGTTTGAAGGAGATTTAGTCTTTGGCCCAGACCTGGAAGCTATTCTAGACAGAACAGCCGATAAGAAGGCTTTTCCGGTCAAGAAAAAGGTAACCCCCCAGGGTGGCAAAAATTTTCGTCCTTTTCGGAAAACCCCGGAAACGAAAGAAACAGGATACAAAAGACCCTGGAAGCCACAGAGAGGGAGGGGTAAGTCAGGCGTCTTGTTCCGCCCCCCTGCCCCAAATACAAAGACCCAGTGACTATCTTCTAGCTGTGGGAGCAAGGCTTCTAGCCTTCTTCCCTCAGTGGAGGTCAGTAACATCCAGTCCGTTTATTCTCGGGATAATAAAGGAGGGTTACAGACTGGAATTTGCTCACACCCCACCCGTTCGATTTTATGTGACTCAGACTCCCCGAGACCCAGAGAAATCAGTGGCCTTAGTTTCAATTTTACAGGAGTTGATCCAGCAGAGAGTGATCACGCACGTCCCTCCCGAGGAGATGGGACTGGGGTGTTATTCTCATGTATTCCTAGTAAAAAAGCCATCAGGGAAATTCAGAATGATTCTGAATCTGAAGGTTCTAAACAAATCCATCAGGTACAAGAGGTTCAAGATGGATACAATCTTCTCGGTAAAAAATCTCCTGTCCCAAGGTTGTTTTATGGCATCCATAGACCTAAGGGATGCTTACCTTCATGTTCCCATAGCCATACCATCGCAGAAACATCTAAGGTTTGCGGTCAGTATAGAAGGCTCGGTTATACATCTCCAGTTCCGAGCTCTCCCCTTCGGGCTGTCCTCATGAATGAATGAATGAATGAATGATTTGTATAGCGCTGCAACTGCGAACTGAATCGCCTCGAGGCGCTTGACTGCTCATGTTGGGATGCCATGTATTAGAAGAGGTGGGTCTTGAGTTTTTTCCTGAAGGCCTGATGGTTTTCTTCCATGCGGATGTTGTTTGGTAGAGCATTCCATAGCCGGGGTCCCTGTACTGCGAATCTTCGTTCTCCCTTCGATTTGTAGCGGGCTTTGGGGATGAGAAGGCGATTTTGGTTTGTTGATCGAAGTCTGCGATTCGGTATGTATTTTTCTATTTTCTCACAAAGGTATTGAGGAGCGTTTCCTTGTGTACATTTGTGGGTGAGGCAGAGGGTCTTGAATGTGATCCTGTCTTTTACCTTGAGCCAATGGAGCATCCTTAGGGATGGGGAGATGGATTCCCAGGGTTTCTTTCCAGTGACTATTCTTGCTGCTGTGTTTTGGACAATTTGAAGGCGCGCAATCTGGTAATCCGGTAATCCTATGTAGAGTGAGTTTGCGTAGTCGAGCCGTGAATTGATGATCGTTCCTACTACTACCGCGTTTCCCCCCTTGTAAATATCATCCCCGAGGATATTTACAAAAGTCCTGGCGGAAGCCCTAGCCCCCCTCAAGTTGGAGGGGATATCGATCGTCCCATACTTGGACGACCTTCTTATATTCTCCAACACAAGAGAGCTATTAGAAAGGGACCTAGTAAGGACAAGGGGACACCTAGAGGGTCTCGGGTGGATCCTAAACAGGGAGAAATCAAATCTCATCCCCTCTCAGTCCCTAAAATTCCTGGAGTATACCATCGACCCCAGACAGGAGAAGATCTTTCTTCCAGAGGAGAAGATAGAGAAACTACAGAATGCTGTAAAGAAGACGCAGACAAATCTGCTGATATCTGTCAGGTTTGCCATGTCAGTCCTAGGTCTCCTCACTGCATCTATACCAGCAGTGCAGTGGGCGCGTCTCCACGCAAGGGACCTCCAACAGACAATACTAAAAAGTTGGTCCTATGGAGAGTCCCTGGAGAAACTGATCAGGATACCTCCTCAGGTCCAGAGGAAGCTCTGGTGGTGGAGGAATCGCTCGAACCTCGACAAAGGTCTTCTTTGGTGCTTCCCAGTAGACAAAAGACTAACTACGGATGCCAGCTCCTGGGGGTGGGGTGCCCACCTGGAGGGACAGATGGCCCAAGGGGACTGGACAGTCGAGGAAGCCAGGAGATCCTCCAATTGGAGGGAACTAAGAGCTATCCTTTTGGGGTTATGGGCCTTCGAAAGTATAGTCCGGGGCCACCATATCCAGGTCCTATCAGACAACGCCACGGCGGTGTCTTACATAACAAGGCAGGGCAGCACAAGAAGCAGAGTCTTGCTATCTCTGGCCGGTCAGATCCTGTCTTGGGCGGAAGACAATCTGAAATCGCTAACAGCGGTACATCTGAAGGGGGACCTGAATTATGTAGCAGACTGGCTGAGCAGGGAAAGAATCCTAGAGTCAGAATGGAGTCTGAGCCCAGAGGTGTTTCAAAAGCTGACAGAAAGGTGGGGGTCTCCGCAAATAGACTTGTTTGCTTCCCAGAAAAACAAGAAAGTGAAGGCTTTCTTTTCGCTAAGCAGACAAGGCCAGTCAAGGGGCTTGGATGCGCTAGCACAACCGTGGGAGTTCCACCTGTGCTATGCGTTTCCCCCCTTGCAGTTGATCCCTCTAGTTCTGAGGAAACTACAACAGGAGTCCACGAGTATGATCCTAGTGGCTCCCTTCTGGCCCAAGAGAGCTTGGTTTGCTACAATACAGAGGATGGCGGTGGAACCCCACTGGGTTCTTCCACTGCAGGAAGATCTCCTAACCCAGGGACCTCTTCAGCATCCAAACATAGAGCACCTCAATCTGACTGGGTGGCTACTGAGGAGCAAATCTTGAGAAAGAAGGGACTTTCAGACAAGCTGGTCTCTACTCTCCTAGACAGTCGCAAAGCGACTACTAGGGCGATTTACTTCAAAATGTGGAAGCGTTTTAATTCCTGGTGTCTGGAGAAGAGATTTCCACCCCAGAAAATTGCGTCGATCCTGGAGTTCCTCCATGACGGAATGGAGCTGGGGTTGGCAATCAGTACCCTGAAAGCCCAGGTGGCCGCTCTGTCGGTGTTTCTTGAGAGACGTTTATCTCAAGAGGCACTTATTATTAGATTTTTTAAAGCTCTGTCTAGAGCAAGACCAGTTCCTTTCAAGGTTTTCCCAAAATGGGACCTATCCCTAGTGTTACAGGGCCTGACCAAAGGACCCTTTGAACCACTGGAAGAGGTAACCATCAAGCTATGGTCACTTAAACTTGTTCTTTTAGTAGCTGTGACAACAGCCAGAAGGGTGAGCAAGCTGCAAGCCCTTTCTATAAAGGAACCTTTTTGCTTTATTTTTCCGGACAGGATAGTGTTAAAAACAGACCCAGGGTTTCTCCCGAAGGTGGCATCAGTTTTTCACAGAGAGCAGGAAATAATCCTCCCAACATTCTGTCCCTCACCATCTAGCCCTAAAGAGAGGGTCTTTCACAGTTTAGATGTGAGGAGGTGTCTCTTACATTATCTTGAAATCACAAAGGAGTTTAGAAAATCAAACTCCCTATTCATTTTGTTTTCAGGACCACGTAAGGGCTACGGGGCTTCTAAAAATACGATAGCTAGGTGGTTAAGAATGGCCATCAGTGAGGCCTATAAAGCATCGGGAGTTGATCCTCCCTCTGGGGTAATCGCCCATTCCACACGTGCTGTAGCAACATCTTGGGCAGAAAGGGCAGGGGCATCCCCAAATCGGATCTGTAGAGCGGCAACATGGACCAGCTTCTCCACCTTCACGCGCCACTACAGACTGGACCTGCTATCAGCAGCGGAACAATCATTTGGCAGAAAGGTTCTGCAGGCGGTGGTCCCACCCTAGAGTCTCTCTTATCTCTCTTATCATCTCTTATCATCTCCAGGTGCTGTCCTGAAAGACGAAGGGAGAAAACCTTAGTTAGACTTACCGGTAACGGTATTTCTACGAGTCTTTCAGGACAGCGCCGATGACCCACCCTAACTGTATATAAAATGTGGTGTTGTTCTGCTTATCTAATTTCAGCATGGCTGGAGGTACTCTACGAACAACTGAGGCCATGGTGGAAGTATCCGGTCTTTAAAGAAAAAAACTGCAGTGTTTCCTGGGAAAATGGGTGGAGCTGCGCTCTCTCCAGGTGCTGTCCTGAAAGACTCGTAGAAATACCGTTACCGGTAAGTCTAACTAAGGTTTTTTTTTTTTTTTTACCAAAAATATGTAGAAGAATACGTATCGGCCTAAACTGAGGAAAAAAAAAAATTTTGATATATTTTTTGGGGATATTTATTATAGCAAAAAGTAAAAAATATTGCTATTCTTTTCAAAATTGTCGCTCTATTTTTGTTTATAGCGCAAAAAATAAAAACCGCAGGGGCGATCAAATGGCACCAAAAGAAAGCTCTATTTGTGGGAAAAAAAAGACGCCAATTTTGTTTGGGAGCCACGTCGCACGACCGCGCAATTGTCAGTTAAAGCGAAGCAGTGCCGAATCGCAAAAAGGGGCCTGGTCCTTTGGCTGCCAATTGGTCCGGGGCTGAAGTGGTTAACAGGATATAATCCACAATTTATTATTGCTTTAGATATGTAGACACGTGTCTATTTTTGTCTACTCATGACATTCTATACCAAGATGCCATAAACGGTATGTCATACTCAAATTGGTTACACCAGAAATATCCAGCAATGCTCAGCTTTAGATGAGGAATCATACCAAAGCAATTCATCAAAGTCATTCACACATACTCTATTTATTATGATTAATCATAAAAGCAAATATGTTTTGCAAGCTTGCCATAAATATAATATAACACCTGTGAATGGTGGGAAGACAGCGCTGTCTAATATTTGTGAACGAATTCTGAACTAAAATAAAATAATAAAAAATTCTCTGCTGCAACTTAATGTGAGATACACACAATACAATACAAATAGAAAAATTTGCTGCGCTGAAAATTATATACGTGATATATTAACCAAGTGATAATAATGATTGCAATGTGATCAAAACTCTGCTAACAAGCATTAAAGCGGTGTTTCAGCTTAAAATTTTTTTTTTTTTTTAAAAGTCAGCAGCTAAAAAAAAGTATATATAATAAGTAAACTTACCCTCCCAGGGAGCCCGCGATGTCGGTCGTGGAGGCCGAGATGTCCCTCGGCAATCCGGATCCAGCGCCGCCATCCTCAGTAAGGGAAACGGCTTCCTGTTTCCTACTGCGCATGCGCGAGTGTCATTTGTGAATGGGGAAAGCGATGTGTTGTGGGACACAGTTCCCATAACACACAGCGCCCCATTCACTAGAAGACGGAAGGAGAGAAGATCACCACGGCGCTGGAAGAGGCAGATTAGGACGATCTGCCTAGCAACAGCCATTTCTGGTAAGTAAAAAAAAAAATAATTTTTTATTTTTTTTTTCATTTTAAATTGTTATTAACATTTTTTTAATGTTTTTTTTTTTCAGGGTGTCCCACCACTTTAATCGATCATTATTAGCTCAAAAAACATTAAATATCAGCGTGACAAATATCGGTGAAGAAAGGTTAATAAAAAATATATAAAAACCCAAACTCAAAAAACAAATTTCATAAATATATAAAAATGTGAAAAAGAATAAATAAAATAAAAATATGCACAAAGTCCACAATTTATGGTAAATAGTTCCACAGTTAAAACTTAGATGGTGACGCTGCACTTTTTTAACTGTGGACTTTTTACCATAAATTGTGGACTTTGTGCATATTTTTATTTTATTTATTCTTTTTCACATTTTCATATATTTATGAAATTATTTTTTTGAGTTTGGGTTTTTATATATTTTTTATTAACCTTTCTTCACTGATATTTGTCACGCTGATATAAAAAATTTTTTGAGCTAATAATGATCGATTAATGCCAAATGCTTGTTAGCAGAGTTTTGATCACATTGCAATCCTTAATATCACTTGGTTAATATATCACGTATATAATTTTCAGCGCAGCTAATTTTTCTATTTGTATAATATAACACCTATAAGTGCCGAATTATGAATTTGAAATAATATTCCAACAATCCCCCCTGAATTATGATTAATCATATCAAATTAATTTAATACATTCAAAACATCATTCATGTCACATTTACACATCCTTGTATCAAATGATCAGACACAATATTCCTCAGAACTGAAGCAGCTAGAAATAACGATCATTCTAAATGCTATACTCTTTACTTTTAACTCCTCTTAGATCTATCTATTCAAAATCTTAAAATAATGGTATAGATATTTTAAAAAAATATAACATAATGATGCCTCATATCAATAATTATTCATAATAATAATAATTATTATTATTATTATTAAAAGAAATAAATGATGCAATAATATATTTCCATATTTGTGATCAAATAATATTTTAGCTCTTTGGAAATATACTTTACACTCTAAAACTTGTCATAACTTTTCATATTTCTTTTAATAGAGATATGTTTCTTAAATTAAGAACAAAAGATGTTCTATTAACTATAATGAGTGTGCAGTTGTTACCTAAAAATATTCAATATATGAATAAGGAAAAATAAATAAAATTGATAATGATAATCCTAACTTAATATGAACATTAATATCAGAATAATAGGATTATCAAAAAATGTATATGTGGACAAATGTTTGAGTCCTAAATTATTTATCTATAATAGATAGATAAAGTTTCTTCTGATTCATTTTTTTTCTTCATGAAATGTCTTTAACCACTTCAATACTAGACACTTAGACACCTTCCTGCCCAGGCCAATTTTCAGCTTTCAGCGCTGTCGCAATTTGAATGACAATTGCGCAGTCATGCTACACTGCACCCAAACTAATTTTTTATAATTTTGTTCCCACAAATAGAGCTTTCTTTTGGTGCTATTTGATCACCTCTGCGGTTTTTATTTTATTTTTTGCGCAACAAATAAAAAGACCGAAAATTTTGCTAAAAAAAACAAGTTTTTCTTTGTCACTGTTAATTTTTTTTGTAAATAAGTACGTTTTCTTCTTCAATGACGAGCACTGATATGGCTGCACTGATGGGCACTGATAAGGCGGCACTGATGGGCACCGATGAGGCGGCACTGATAGGTGGCACTCGTAGGTGGCACTGATGGGCACTCATAGGTGGCACTGATGGGCACTCATAGGTGGCACTGATGGGCACTCATAGGTGGCACTGATGGGCACTCATAGGTGGCACTGATGGGCACTCATAGGTGGCACTGATGGGCGCTCATAGGTGGCACTGATGGGCACTGATAGGTGGGCACTGATAGGTGGGCACTGATGGGTGGCACTGATGGACACTGATTGGTGGCACTGATGACACTGATGGGTGGCATTGCTAGGCATCCCTGTTTTATAAAGTAAATATGAGGTGCCAGTCAGTGCCTATTTGTGGGCACTGATTGGCATATTTTGGGCATTTTTTTTTTACATGTGGATGGCCATGGGGGATGTACCTGGCCATCCACATGCTGGGGGCTTCCCTGGTGTTCTAGTGTGGGCATCTGAGGGGGGGGCTGCGCTGATAAACAATTGGCCGATCGGCTCTCCTCTACTCGCGTCTCTTAGACGCGAGTGAGCAAAAGCCGATAAACGGCTTTTCCTGTTTACATCGTGATCAGCCGTGATTGGACACGGCTGATCACGTGGTAAAGAGCCTCCGCCGGAAGCTCTTTACCGAGATCGGTGTGTCAGACTGACACACCGCTCCACCGATCGCCGCGATGCGTGCCCCCACGGGCGCGCAGCGGCTGTTATCCTGAAGGACGTCATATGACGCCCAGTCAGGATAACGAAACCACTTCCCGGATGTCAATCTGCTATTGACCGGGCGGCAAGTGGTTAAAATTTCTTATTAAGTTCTGTTAGGTTAGAAAAACCTTGCTGAATAAAATAAAATAGTCATAAATATGAAGTATAAATCTTTTGTCCAATATTCTTCCGAAAGGATCCCTTCTTTAACTTTGGATTTCCTGATATTCTCTTTGCTCTTCATATGAACTTGTTATCCTACATATTTATTTGATTTTAGATGCCATATCTGTAAAAGAGACGCAGTATCATTAATTAGGCATAAAATATTTACATTAAATTCTTGTAACTTTTTTCTTTTTTTTTTTTCAACAAATGTTAAAACATTATTGGCCACTACCTGTGTGAATTTGTTAAACTATATGTAAAATAATACTGTCTTGTATTTCCTTCAAAGAGGACTTCTGTATGACAATGTACTGTCCTTATCCTGTCTAAGAAGGCCTAAACTATAAAACATGTACTGTGAAGTTTAGGTATGACAGGACGCAACCCCTCCTTTTGGTCATGATACAAATCCTTGTTTTCACAAACAAAGAGAGGTTTTATATCACCCAGAGATGACAATGCACTATGCCTTTGTTCTCATCTCTAAAAGATTAGAAATATGCGTAACTGTATTCTGTGTTGAAGCTCGTATTCTAGTGTTAAGCCCCATACACACGGTCGGACAATCCGCGGACCAGGTCCGTCGGACCATGTCCGTCATACTTTGTCCGATGTTGGTTTTGCGTACACACGGTCGGACAAAGTTGTCGGAAAATCCGATCATTCTGAACGTGGTGACGTTTGTTGCCTACGACGGGACTACGTAGAGGCTAGTAGCCAATAGCTTTGGTCTTGTAATGTGATCTGAGCATGCGTGGCACTTTGTCCGGTCGGACAACCGTACACACGATCGGATTTGGTGTGATCGGACCGTGTTGACGGCAAAGATTTCCAGCAGGAGATAAGACTTTGTCCGTCGGTCAAACCGACGAACACTGTCCGATGGTGCATACACACGGTCTGATTTTTCAACAACCTTGTCCGATCGGACAGAATCCATGAAAAAGTCCGACCGTGTGTATGGGGCTTTAGACTGTTCTGCAGTAACAAGTACTGGTTCTATGTCCTTCTCTGTTCTTATGCTGGAAACCTGAGATAAAGACTTCTCAGATACAGCTGTATAAACATGTGCTGGTGTACATTTCTAAAGATGTCTTCCTTTTACATCTATCTGAATGTATTTGGATGATAAAGCTCTGAACCATAGAGGATATGTTTTACAACGTTCTTTAAAACTATCATCCTCAAAAATATCTTTTAGTGAGTGGTCAGGTGTTTGTACAATGATTTTGTTTGATTTTACTATGCTCTCTGTAGCTTTAATTGCATGGTAAACACCAAAAGTTTTTTCCAAAAATAATAAAACTCTGGAGAAATTGGCAATTATTTTATCCTTACCTTTTAGTAATTGAGACAACGTTACTGAGATGGCATTCTCAGATACATGAGTTTTCAAAACAAAAGATACTTCAGAACAAACCTCTACTGTATTTAATGCTGAAGCATTCTGCAAATCTTTTTTCAACATTTCAAAGGCATCTTTCTCATTTGGACCCCATTGGTCAACTATATTACCTTTATTTCTCAAAAGATTATATAGTGGATTAACTTTTTCTGTGAAACAGTGTACAAACTCTTTGCAATGATTTATTTTATGCAAAAAATTATGCAATGCCTTATGAGTTGTTGGAGTTGAGATTGCAGTGATATCTCTAACTGTTTCTTGCAACAATTGTCTCTTTCCTTGACTAATTTGCATGTGAAGGTATTTCACTTGACTTTTCATCAGCTGAACTTTTGTTGTGTTTACTTTTAAACCTTCAGCTTGTAACATCATAAACAACTCAGACAAAAGAGCCATATGTTCATCGATATTCTGAGTACTCAGCAAAATCGTACCCACATGCTGATAAATACAGTCTGGCCCAGAAAATGTTGAGTATTTTTGCTATAGTTTTGCTATAGTTTCATGAACTATACCATCACCAATACCTAGGCCAGGTATTAATCGAGTGAACGTATAAGTCTCTTTTCTGAATGTGAATGCGAGTTTGTACTGACAACTATTCGTTAAAGGAACGGAAAAATGGCTATTAACAATTTCTAGTACAGAGAACCCTTTGTCTTCAGCATTCAAATTTAACTATATGTTAGATTTAACAGGAAGAACTGGGTTATTTGTGATGTGTTTATTCAGTGTCCTTAAGTCAACTGATAAAGAATATGAATTATCAGTATTTTTGATAGGCCAAATACAGTTATTTACCACTGATTTAGCTTTCTTTACAATTCCAAGTTGTACAAACTCTTGAATAATGGCAGAAAGTGGACCAATTGATTCTAGTGGTAACTCATACTGACTAAGAGGTTCTGGATCTTTTCCCTCAATATTCAATTCGGTATTTTTCAAAGTTCCAATGTCATTTTTATACTTTGATCACAAACTTGGAAAACGTTGTACCACTTTCTTTAAAGCACAATTACCATTATGTTCTATAGACATATTGGTAATGGAACCAACATTACTGTATACAGAGGGATCAATTAGCACTGATTTGGGTCTAGATGGATCTTTCCAAATACTTTTATTAGCCAAATCAATCACCCACTTTTGTTCATTGATTACATCAATGCCGAGTATATTCTCTGCTTTGTGACAGACCCAAATGTTAATATTAGTTTTCACTAATCCAGGTACTTCAAATGTTACATTAGATACCCGTCTAGCAGTGGAATTACCTGTATTATTAAAACCTACTATATTACATATAGGAGAATTGGTTTTCACAGATATGTTTTTTCTTTGGTAAGGCTAATCTCAGATCCACTGTCAATGAGACAATTAATATTGTTACCATTTAGCAAACATTGTATATATGGTCTACCATTCTCATCCAATATAATTGGTGCTGCATATTGTAATGTCAGAGAAATTGAATCTCGATGTGATTCTATTTTTGGAAATGGCAATAAACCCTCTCTTTCAGTGACAGTGTTGTCTGAACTGCTGTTAACAGTCAAATTACTGATCTGTTTGACTTCTGTGGCATAAGGCAATTCAGTCAAAATTTTATCTTGACATGAAAAAACAGGTTGCGCAAAAGCAGATTTTTCATTCTCCATATATTTAGTTTTTATTTGTGAGTCTCTCTTAAATGTACAGCAATGTTTTCTCATATGGTCAGATCTATGACAGTAAAGACCCGTAATAGACTTTCCTTGCCTCACTTGTCTGCACCTGTCCTTGACATTCCTGCTAAGATCTGTCATTTCTGACATGTCTGCAGCCTGACTATTTTTGTCACATTGAATTATAGCTACCTCATGTGTGAGATTGCTTTGATTCAATTGTCTCCTAATTTTATCAATGAAGCTTACTGTATAATTAAAATTTTGACGTTCCTGTGCTATGGCTACTGAAGTTGGGTCAAGGTATTTAAATATTTTTATGAAAGCTATTTTTAAACCTGGGTCATTGTCATTGTCTACTCCAAATATCATTTTATAAACCTTGCAAAATTTTATTTTAAATTCAAATGTATTTTCTTCTGCAGTAGTCTGTAATAGATTTAACATTTCTATGGTCGGTATTTGCTCACCAGTCGTACATAGCAATAATTGTCGCAATCTATCTGTCACGTAATTTTGTTTTTCCTGACCTTTGTCATCAATAACAGGTGTATTAATTTGTTTAGCAAAATTAACTGGAACCCACAACTGAAATATGTAATTGCGTTGAACATTTGACAGATTAAAACGATCCGCAAACATTTCAAATAAATCCAAATTGGAAAATACAGTTGCCTCAAAGTCATAAATAGGATAATCTTTTAAAACTTTAATTTCTACTTCATCAGTAGCATCAACATTCTCCATATCCAAATTTTCCGGAATATAAGAAGGTAGCTTTGACTTGGATACAGTCTTTTTGTCATCTGTAGTTATTACAGCAACCTGTAGTTATTACAGCAATCTGTCTGTTATTTTGTAACTCTGGCAAAATAATTTTTTTAGATTCTAATTGTTCTTCAAGATTCTCTATTGTAATTACAAAAAATTTCAGTTTGGACAACTAAGAGACTCTTGGGACACATTTTCATGTATTCCTGTGTTCTGTACATTGTTTGTTTTCTGTCTGCTTTAGTGTACACACATTTTTGGCAGGTAAAATATTAATAATCATCTTATTAAATATTTGCACCAACTTAACAGTAAATGTATTTTTCTCTATCTGCACATTGGCTTGTAAACATTCATTGTACATATATGCCCACGAGTGACTGTCATTTGGATAAAAAGACACATCTTTAAACTCTAGTTTGCTTTCTCTCGCTATATCATCAATAAATTCCATAACTTTGACTCACTGTATTTAGAAGAAATTCTTGTCTTCAACCGTCTGTTACTGGACTGTTGTCCACATCTGATGCAACACAAACGCCTCTTGGTTGATAGGTTCTGAACCGTCTTTTTTTCTCGAGACTTGAATATTCGCAAAACTGCGCTGATCTCTCCTCCCTCAGCAAGGATTGAGATTTCCGTAAAAATAGAGAAATTACAGAAGTTTTTCTTGCTCGCCACTGAAGAACAATATTAATATCTAATATTCTTGTATCTCAGAGGCGTTTCCGGATGAATAGCATTGATGGTCAAACTGACTTAAATCAAAGTGTGAATTTATTGTCACACAGTTGGCATCATAAATACAATGTAAAAAGTATAATAGTTCAGTGTGGGTAAAAGTATATGAAATGGAATAAAAAGTTATAAAGCTGTAATAAGCTTATGAAAGCATGTGTGCTTCATGGCTGCTGCCTTCTGTCCATGCTGTCTCGTGTGTCCTCCAAGAAGAAGCAGGAAATTACGTTCTTAGACTTCTGGCAGAATTCAGCTGTCCCAACTTATCAGTCTTTGTGTGAATATGTCAGTATCATACCTCCTAGAGGGTGTGAGTGTGTCTGTGTGCCCTTCAGTATAGAAACGTTGGCTTTATATGTTTCATGTGAACGTCATAACCTCCCAAAAACTTAGAACCTTGTATGGCACACATTAATTTCTGCTAACTTCAGCAATATGCTATACAAAAGTAGATACTAACTCAGAGAGTCATATGGAGCTTGATTGACAAGCCCACATGTAACACTCCATACTTGAAGTAAGGTGCTGGTCATGTAATGTCATAACCAAACATCTACATAATATAGACACAGACACATATTACCAACTTTACATTAAGTAACTATATACTAATACTTATTAATATGACTGAGATTACTCCTAAATTTAACAGGATATAATCCACAATGTATTATTGCTTTAGTTACGTAGACACGTGTCTATTTTTGTCTCCTCATGACATTCTATACCAAGATACCATAAATGGTATGTCATACTCAAATTGGTTACACCAGAAACATCCAGCAATGCTCAGCTTTAGATGTGGAATCATATCAAATCAATTGATCAAGGTCATTCACACATACTCTATTTATTATGATTAATCATAAAACCAAATATGTTTTGCAAGCTTGCCATAAATATAATATAACACCTATAAGTGCTGAATTATGAATTTGAAATAATATTCTAACAACAATAAAACATTGCAGAATAGAATACAGTAAAAAAGAGCAGAGCAATAGAGAGAGAATAGATATTGTTTTTATTTTTTTTTGGGGGGGGGGGGGGGCTCATTGGGTAGGGGTACTCGGGAGCAAATACGGAAAATGCCTCTCATGCAGCCAGCTTACTGCATTTGGATTGGGAAGGTGAGGTGGAGCACTGTCTGGAAACAGAAGAGCTCTGACGATCTCTTCCTGGAATTTAAGGAAGGATCCAGTCCGTCCTGAAGCTCTGTATAGCACATGAGCGTTCAGCAAAGCCAATTGAAATAAATAAACAGACACTTTTTTGTACCAGCGTCTTGCCTTACGGGCAACTAGGTACAGCGCCAACAACTGGTTGTTGAGGTCCACCCCTCCCATATTTTGGTTATATTTGTGTACACAGAGGGGTTCCTCCACAACACCAGTCGCTGTAGTAATTTGGACCGTCGTGTCTGCATGAAGGGAGGTAAGAACAAAAACATTCTTATTATTCCTCCACTTCATAGCGAGCAAATTATTACACTTAAAGCAGGCTCTCTCCCCCAGCCTAAGATGGGAATCTACAAGTCACTGGGGAAAGCCCCAGTGATTAGATTGCACGGTGCCACATGCTCCAATCTGATGATCAAACAAGTGTCTAAAAAGTGGCACGCTTGTTTCCTATGTAGTCAGGGCAGTTTGTCGGCTCTAAGTGACTATCTCTTCCCTTGTAAATCATAAAACTACATGTATAGCCTGTGGCCCTGTCACAGAGCTTGTACATCTTGACCATGTATTTGGCACGAGAAGATACTGTTTGAATGACAAGCGGTCAGGAAACGTAATCAGGGACTCGCCAACGCAGACAACTTGATTGGGAGTAAACAAGGCTGCAAAATGTTGGTTGAAGTGGTTTACGAAGTCAACAGAGTTCATTGTTGTTGAAGTGCATGAACTGCAAGATCTGCTCGTATCGTGCCCTGGCCATGGAAGCAGAGAACACTGGCATATGGTGAATTTGGTAAGGGGACCAATATCACCGCAACTCACTCTTTTTAGTTATGCCCATGTTGAGGGATAGGCCCAAAAATGTCTTAAATTCGGAAACCGTAATTCGTTTCCAATCTCTGGCAAGGGAGGACTGGGGATTAGTGGCGATGTATTGACCAGCATACAAATTGCTTTGGTCCACAATAGATCTATAGAGATCTTCGATAAAAAACAGCAAATAAAAATCAAGTGACGTAAAATCAACTGTTTCCACCTGAATGCCGGGTTGGCCAGTGAATGGGGGAAGTACAGGTGCTGCAGAAGTGGTGGGCTCCCAATTAGGATTGGTGAATTCTGCAGGAAGGACACTATGGGCACGACGGGCCTGTCTTTGTCTTCTTGGTGGCAGCGGGACACTACTTGTGCTTGCCACCTCGCCAGCTCGAACTGCACTCATGGGACTCTCCACATCACCACGTGTTACTGCAGTGCTGGTTTGACCAGGACCAGGGTGTACTAGGCTGCTGGTGCTTGCCAGTTCACCAGAAGGACTAGCGGCGCTAGTACTTCTCTGCTCCATAGGAGAGCCCTGCGGTTCTTGCACCTCAACAGCAGAAGATCGGGGTCTGGTACACCTGACCTTGGCAGGGATCACAACTCCGTCCTCAGAGCTATCTGTCATGAAGCCGCTGTCGTCTACAGGATCGTATTCTGAGCCTGAATCTGACAGATGAGTGACTTCCTCTTCACTATCTGTCATGCTCAGAAACATGTAGACCTCTTCACTAGTGTACCTTCGATTTTGCCATTTTGGGCTCTAAATTTACTGGTACACTAGTGAGACTAACAGGTAAAAAAGCTCCTAGGCTGTCAGCAACTATATCAAAATGCTACCAGGGGGGTACCCTAGACGTAAAGGGGCCTACCACTAACTACCCTACCACTTATAACAGTCACAAATGACACCAATGCAGTAATCAGTAAAAAAAAAAAATGCTATTGGTGTCACTGTGACAGGGAGTGCAGGGATGGTGATCGGGGGGGTGATTTGGGGGGGGGGGGATTTGTGTGCCTGCGTGTTCTACTGTATGTGTAGTGTTGGTGCACTTACTTGATGTCTTTTCTCCTTGCGCGCCGGACCGAAAAGACCAACACGAGGGGAGATGACATCACTTCCTCTGCTTCTGTTTACATTACAGAAGCAGAGGAAGCATTCCATTCACCAGGAGCCATCGCGAGGGGGTGGCCATAAATCACTGTTTGTTGAGGGGTGGGTATACCAGGATCAGCCAGGTATTTCAGGTGATACGCAGGTCCAAATGACACAGCACAAGCACTGTGCTGTATACCAGGCTTTAAGGGAACAGTATCTGTATTTTATTCTTTTTTAGGTTAACAAACGCTTTAACGTTAAGCAATACCCTGTTTCACTTGTCAATGCATGTAAATACACTAGCTCTATGGGAAATCTTGGGAAATCTATGGGAAATCTTGGTCAGCTGGACATGGCACTGCTCACGAACCATAAGTGACAGGGACATCAAACTTGGTGACCCAAGACTGCGACATGATAGATTACCTAGACAAGCTGGCCAACCCCAAAATCGGATATGTTGTAGTCCTGCGTCCCTGTCACTTCTGGTTTGGGAGCAGTGCCATGTCAGTGCCTAGATTTCCCATAGAGGCTAATGTTAAATTTTATAAATCGTTAGCAGTGCCATGTCAAGCTGACCTAGATTTCCCATAGACGCTAATGTTAAATGTTATAAATCGTGAGCGGTGCTATGTCAAGCTGACCAAGATTTCCCATAGACGCCAATGTGTTCGTACTTACGTGTGTACATAAAGTGAGGGTACGTAAAGCAGGGTGTGCCTGTATATAAAAATGCATATATACAACAGTGCTATAAGAGGCCTGCTTGAAAATGAAACAAAACACTGAGGGTACTTTGGTTAAATTAGGTTTTATCAAAAAGATTTTTGAAGGAGACTGTATCTTACAAAAGCAAAGCATCAAGGAATTACAGTCAAAGGTATTTCAAAGTGATTAATTAACATAGCCTTGTAATATTCTGTTTGAGGGTAACATACCAAGTATCTCTAACCAAATATTTAGGATGGGCTACTTTTAAAAATGTTAATCGCCCATGCCACTGTTTGGCTCTAAATAGGTGCAAGTTTTATCCATAACATATGATTAATGATGTTTATTATTTGTATAAATAATTGCAGGAAGAAAATCCCCATTAAATTCCCATAGATAGACATGCGTATTGTTAAACCAGGTGTGTAGAACTATACATAAATCTTTTCCAAGTCAAGTCTATTATGGACAATTTGACCCTATGTTTTATACATTTGAAAATACTGTAACTGGTTGTGTATAGTCACTCAGAAAATATATTGTACTATACTTATTTTAATATGCTTTTGAACTATCAGAACACCTCAAATGCATGTTTTAAACACTAAGGCATGAATACCATGCAACTTCAAAAAAATGTATCAATTGTATCTCCTGAAAATTGTTTTTTTTTTCTTGAAAGCTTTTGTGTAATGTATGTGTTAATGGATGCATTTATATGTTGCTCATGTTTTGTATTGGTATAGAAACATTAACTGTTTGTTTTTTTTTTCTTCTTTTTATGCTTATTTAACCAGGGCACTCACAAGTCTTCAGGCGAATCTCTCCCTGCTTAAGTACTTAAATATTGGCATGCATTGCAAGTTTGTGCTACTTTGTTACTGCTTACCATCTGGTATTGTGATATATTTTTCCAAGAAAAGTGACAAAAAAGTAGCTGGATAATATTAAGATTAAAGGTATATGAGTATGTTGAGAAATCACTCAAACACAGATCTTGATGATGCCCCACATACTTTACGCTCAGATCTATGCAGTCAAGGGATTTCAATACTAAGACCATCACGCCATTCTTTGTCTCGTATATCCAATGCCTTGGAAATTAGCCAGTCACCTACCAGAGCTTTCATTCATGAGCCACACAATAGCCAGTGCTCTGTGTCGGACACACTGACACCTTGTACAAATATTATTTGTAATGAAAGTTCATGCTGCAAGCCTGTTCCTTCAGAACTCCCTAGCAATCCATGTACCACCAATCAGGAGAAATATCAGCCATCTTTTGATCATTTGTGTTTAACAAGCAAGAGAAATGAGGAGGAAGTCTCAGAAGACAAGAACACTGATGGACAAAGTTATGTGCATAGTTCTCAAACATTTCCTGATCAACAGAATTCAAAACTTTCAGAACGAATGCATGAATTATCTCTTGGAGTAACTATTCACAAAAGCAACCCCTTTTCTGAGCAAGAATCACATTTATCTAACATATTTTCTAGTCCTGATGTGCTTCCACCTCCTTCTGTTAATTCTTCAGACCAGTTTTTCAGTTTTGTAATTTTTCATGCCCCTGAAGACCAGGAGATAGCTAGCAGGGTTTGTAATGTTTTAGAACACCATGTGGTTGGGAAAGGTACAACTTTTTGTGAGGGGTTTGAGACTCCAGGAGTTAATCCTTTAATGTGTCTTGAAAATGCAGTGGAAAACAGTGCGTATATTGTACTTTTAGTCACTAATGCTTTTTTGAAAACCAGATGGGGTGACTTTCAGAGTGCTACAGTAATGATGAATTCTATAGAAAATGCTGACAAATCGGGGAGTGTCATTCCTTTTTATCCTAAATTAAATAAACCAGATGGTAAGATTCCAATATGGATAAAAACCATGATTCCCTTGGATGAAAGCTCTTATATTTTTGAAACTAAAGTGCGTAACACATTCAAGGCAGAAGTAATTAGGAAACAGAATAAATTGTGGGAAGAAAAAGTGAGAAGAACTACATCAGATTTTCAACAACCACAAAATATTTCCCTACAATGGTTGATGAGTGATGCCACTGCTGTGTTGCCACAACAAACCCAACCTCAATTTGCTGTATTTCATGGACAGACTCCAGTTATTCAGATCAGCCATGCCGGGAATGTGCAGATAGGGAATCAAAACAACATGAACATACAGTTTTCACCAAATGAGCCACAAATGGATTGGGATACAAACATGTATCACGATGCTGGGAATGAAACTCCAAATTGAAAAAGAGAAAAGTGTCTGAAAGTGTTAAACATACAAAAACATTGTAATTATTTTTTAAATGACTTGATTTGTTCTAGTCTTGGAGGATAAGGGTATTGATTGTAAAACCTTATTTCACTTGGGAAAAGTCTTTCCAGTGTTCTTGTACTTTTTACAACGTACCTAAAATCACCCTCAGCAGCACAGGAATTAAAGCACAATTTAAGACATTACTTTGTTTGATTTTTAGATAGTGTAGAGAAGGGTTAGAATTCCTGGTACATTTTTATTTCTTATTGTGAACCCATTTGGAAATTTTCACATTCTCCCTGTTACACCAGGGCAAAATTGGTAATGTCACTGGAACAGAAAGGCACAGACAAAAACATACACTTCACACATGCTCTAATTTTTGTGGCTGTTTTTACCTTCATTGGAGAGTTCCATTGAGAACTACAAGTCCTGTCATGGTGGCAAATTGGACTTGTAATTCATAATGGATTGCTTTTGTCAGGCAGAAGAGCCTGCTCACGCTGTCAGAAGAGGTGATGGTTTGGGGGTGTGGGGGATCTACTTGCATTATGTTACATGTTACAATCTAAATATAGAAGTAACAAGATCTAAAAGGTGAAGTTGGCCTTAAAGTAGTATTAAACCCAAAAAATAAAGTTAACCACTTGGCGTCCGCACTATAGCTGAATAATGGCTACAGCACGGACCTGAATTTCCAGGAGGCCATCATATGACGGCCTCCCCTTTGCACACTCTCCGCGCGCCCCCTGTGATCACTGAGTCACCGATCCCGGCCCCTTACCACATGATCAGCTGTCAGCCAATGACAGCTGATCAGGTGTGTAAACAAAATCTCGGTAATCTTCTTTTTTTTTTTTTTTTTTTTTTTTTTTTTTCTCCTCACGCTGACAGTGTGAGGAGAAAAAAAAAGCCGATCACCGGCTTATGTGCAAGGGACATCGCTGCCTCATCGGTACTAATCAGTTCCCCCTGCCAGTGCTACCTATAAATGCCCACGAGTGCCACCTATCAATGCCCACCAGTAGTGCCTCACCAGTGCCACCAAGCAGTGCTGCCTATCAGTGTAACCTACCAGTGCCCATTATTGCCACCCATCAGTGCCCATCACTGCCACCTATTAGTGCCACTTATCAGTGCCACCTATCAATACCCTTCATTGTCACCTCTCAGTGCCCACCAGTGCTGCCTTATTGGGGCCCATCAGTGCAGCCCATTGGTGCCCATCAGTGCAGCCTCATCAGCGTACATCAATGAAGGAGAAAAATTACCTGTTTGCAAAAATTTATAACAAAATATAAAAAAAAAAAAATAAATTTTTAATTTTTTCAACAAAAACCGCAGAGTTGATCAAATACCACCAAAAGAAAGCTCTATTTGTGGGAAAAAAATGATAAAAATTTCATTTGGGTACAGTGTTGTATGACCACGCAATTGTCATTCAAAGTGCGACAGCTCTGAAAGCTGAAAATTTTGTCTGGACAGGAGGGGGGTTTAGGTGCCCAGTAAGCAAGTGGTTAAATAAAGGCAAAAAGAAGAAAACTAATGTAGCCACTACATCTATGGATTGGTAAACTGCAGTATATTACATTGTGAGTCAACAAAAAAAAAAAAGCAGGCATTAGGGAACATAATACATATCACCAAAAAATCTAAAAAAAACAAATTTATTCACCAGTTTAGGCCAATATGTATTCTTCTACATATTTTTGATTAAAAAAAATACAATGAGCGTGTATTGATTGGTTTGCGCAAAAGTTGTAGCGAACTACAAACTATGGAATAGATTGATGGACTCCTTTTTTTATTTTTATTGTTTATACTGGTAATGGGGCGATCTGTGCTTTTTAGTGGCACTGCGACATTGCGGCGGACAAATCTGACCCCCAAATGACACTTTTTGGGGACCAGTGGCATTATTACCGTGATCAGTGCTAAAAAAAAAAATGCACTGATCAATGTATAAGTACAATTGGTGTGGAGTGTTCCTTTTCCAGCAGGTGGAGCCTCGGATACCCAGGTAATAGCAAAGGTATATTGTTATTATATTGCATATTGTGGGGTTATCCTTCACCATTAGCTTCACATCAACATTGCACCACAGCTGTGTCAAGGGGACTGAGCCAAGTCAGTGGGGGTTTAATAGCCGAGTACAGGCCCAAACAAATTCAGCAGCTCCTTCGGGGGTCAGTGCTACACTTCTTTTCAGGACCTCTCAAGCTCCATCAGGTTGGATGGGGAGCGTCGGTGCACAGTCTTTTTCAGATCTCTCCAGAAATGTTCAATCGGGTTCAAGTCTCGGCTGTGGCTGGGCCACTCAAGGACATTCACAGAGTTGACCCATAGCAACTCCTTTGTTATCTTGGCTGTGTGCTTAGGATCGTTCTCCTGTTGGAAGATGAACCTTTGCCCCAGTCTGAGGTCCAGAGCGCTCTAGAGCAGGTTTTCATCAAGGATGTCTCTGTACAATGCTGCATTCATCTTTCCATCGATCCTGAATAGTCTCCCAGTTCATACTGCTGAAAAGCATCCCCACAGCATGATGCTGCCACCACTATGCTTCACTGTAGGGATTGTATTGGCCAGGTGATAAGCGTTGCTTGGTTTCCTCCAGACATGACATTTGCAATTCAGCCCAAAGAGTTCAATCTTTGTTTCATCAGACCAAAGAATTTTTGTTTCTCATGGTCTGAGAGTCTTTCAAGAGGAGTATCCATTAAAAAAAAAAAAAAGTCAGCAGCTACAAATACTGCAGCTGCTGACTTTTAATAATCGGACACTTACCTTTTCCAGGGTCCAGCGATGTGGGGGGTTGAAGCTCCGCTCATCCCCCGATCCGCTCGGCGGTGCTGGCATTGCAACTGTGGGCACGGCACCCACTGCGCATGCGGCACCGCACGCTGTGATTGGCCGTGCAGTCATCTGGGACCTGTCACGTGTCCCAGATGACTGACAGGAAGGAGGGAGCCCTTCCTGCGCTGAGGGGAAGTGATGTCACCAGCCCAGGCACTGAAGGAGGCAGACTACGAGGGACCCCATAGCAACAGGCATTTTAGAGGTGAGTTAAAGAAAAAAAAATCAAATTTTTTTTTTTTTTTTTTTTTTTAGGAATTTTACACAGAGAAACATTGGAGCTTTGTCAGAGTGACCATCGGGTTCTTGATCACCTCCCTGACTAAGGTGCTTCTACTCTGATAGCTCAGTTTAGCCGGGTGGCCGGCTTTAGGAAGAATCCTGATGGTTCCAAACTTCTTTCATTTACGGATGATGGAGGCCACTGTGCTCATTGGGACCTTCAATGCTGCAGAAATGTTTCCTTCATGGCAGCACACACTGGGTTGTGGCTCCGCCCCCACAACCTGACAGGATTGGATTAACTATAAATTTGAAGGGGAGACCCCCCGCTGCATTCTTTTTTTTATCCTCACCTGACAGGTTGGACGGACAGGATTCTCCTATTTCCGATAAATCAGCCTCTACCGCATTCGCCCCAGCAGGTTCAAGCCTCTCCTGTTTGGAAGTCCCTGCCTGTACAGTCTCTAAAGGAGCTTCTATGGAGGGAACCCCCATTCTGGTGGTCTCAGGAGGCAACGGAAGTCTGGCAAGTAATAAAGCTTTAAAGAAGCTTTTCTAATTTTGCAGTGGGCTCCATTCATGTATTCCCTCTGTCATTTTCCATACTCTTTACTCATTCACCAAAGTCCTGTTACCAAAAAAATGGTGCAAGTACCTGAAACTGCACCGTTTCGTACAGTGGGCTTGCTGGCCCTTGCTGTCCTCCGGACATGGCCGCCGCTCCTCCCGCATTGCGTGTGTCTGGGGAAGGGTAACGCCGCTGTATTGCCTAGGGCGCTGTGCCCTCATCCAAGATGGCGCCCGGGTTCTCGGGACGCTTCTGCGCATGCGCGAGCGTCATTCGGGCGCCGCTATGGCGCCAGTTTTAAATAGCAGAGTTTCCCCTTCACAGTGCCTGTGTATGTGTTCCAGAGGAGAAACGCAGCTGCCGCTCTGCATACATTTCCATTAGAGAAAAAAGACTCAGGTAAGTCCCCGGTGGGGAACTTTGGTACTGATTATAATTAAATAATTAAAATAAATTGGAATAAACTAAATTTAAATATAATTGTTTAAAAAGAAATAAATATAAAAAAAAAAAATTTTTTTTATATAAAAATAAATATTAAAAATATAAATAAATACACTAATTAATATACATGTATACATGTATACATATATACAAGGTCCGTTATCTTTTTTTCCCAGACTGCCCTGTCACTCCCTTTCCTTCCGATGGAGCCCACTGCCCGCGCAGACCACCATCAGCAGACGAGGTAAGAGGCTGCACCGAAAAGGGTAAGTATTGAAGGGGAGCAAAAAAGAGTGCCAGACCGTTAAAATGCTGCATTTTTCTTGGCAGCCCTACGGGATCAAGAGCCGCAAGCTCCAGGCACGGGAGAAGGTCTAGTGGCCGTGGTCCCCCTCTCGCCACCGAAGGCATAGCCATTCGCGCCACAGCCATTCACGCCACCACGGCTCCCGCCGTAGTCGATCATACCACAGGCGATCTCCTTCACCTCATCGCCAGAGCCGCCATACCCGACCTGCAGCTAACGCTTGCTGGGTTTGCGGCGCACCAGCATTGCCAGATAAACTCGCATGCCAATCATGCTTCAATGAAGCAACAAAGGAGAAGGAGTCAGATGCTAGGATGGCTACAGACCTTATAAGAGAGTCTGTGCGCGAAACTATATTAGAATCGACTACACCAGCAGCGGATGGAGCAGCACCCAGTACATCATCGGGGGACCTCCATCGCACCCAAGCATCAGAGTCTTCCTCAGAAAATGAGGATCAAGAGATGTCTGCTGGGTTTGATTTCTCCCTGGTTGATCCTTTTGCTAAGTCAGTTAAGGAGGCAATCGGCTGGGAGGAGGACGCGGCAGAACCAGTACAGAAAGTGAGAAAGTACTTCCCAAATTTAAAAAGGGACCCTGAAACCTTCCCTTTCATAGGGGAACTTGAGGACCTAATTAAGGATGAATGGGAACGAGCAGATAAGAGGTCCAGCCTCACCAACAGACTGGCCAAGATGTATCCTTTAAAGGAGACAAAGGTGAAACCCCTTATTAATGCCCCCACAGTCGACTCCTCTCTGATGCGACTCGCTCGGCATGTTACCTTACCAATTGAGGACGCTGTCTCCTTCCGGGACGTCCTCGATAGGAAAATTGACTTAGAGCTAAAAAAAGCCTATTCCACGGCTGGGGGCGCCTGTAGGCCAGCTATCGCCACGGCAGCTGTAGCAAAAGCCATCTCGGGCTGGGCGTCCAGGATAGAGAAAGATCTTCAAGACGGCGTTGAAATAGAAAAAATAACTTCCTCCCTTCAGGAAATCAAGCTGGCTGGTGACTTTTGTAGCGGAAGCTTCAGTTGACATAATAAGGTCATCATCAAGAGCTATGTTGGCCTCAGTCACAGCTAGAAGAGCTCTGTGGCTCAAACCTTGGATGGCTGACGCCGCATCTAAAACAAACTGGTGTAGAATCCCATACGATGGATCCAATCTATTCGGGGCTAAGTTAGATTCTGCCATCTCAAAGGTAACAGGAGGGAAGTCAGGATTGATTCCCTCCGACAGAAGACCCAAGGTCCAGAAGGGGCCATCCTACAGACGTAACCTGCCAGATAAATACCGGGAAGCTAAGTCCTATCGCCCGGGCAGGGAGTTCAGAAGGGACTGGAAAAACACAAGGCCCTCCTTCCTGATGATGCAGAAATCCAAGACTAACCCGGCAGGGGACCAGCAGAAGTCTTTTTGAAAATTCGCCCGTCCACCCGGCAGGCAAGAAGGTGGGCGCCAGGCTCAAGAACTTCACACAAATCTGGACAACTTACATAGAAGACCGATGGACACTGTCCACCATCAAGTTTGGACACAAATGGACATTCATGGACAGAGTACCAGGCAACCACTTCCAGCAAACGAGATTACCTTATTCACTGTCCAGGAGGAAATTACTAGTAAAATACATAGGGGAACTGAGACAAAAGGGAGCAATCCTGGAAGTTCCTCCAGATCAAAAAGGGAGAGGATTCTACTCCCCCTTGTTTCTAGTAAAAAAGAAAACAGGGGACTTGCGCCCCGTATTGGACTTGAAAAAACTCAACAGATACATCAAAATAGAAGCATTCAAGATGGAAAGCCTCCAATCCATACTATCAGTAGATTTATCAGACGCCTATCTTCATATTCCCATTCACCCCGCCTTTCAAAAATTCCTCAGATTTGCCATCAACCAATGTCACTTCCAGTTCCGCTGCCTCCCATTCGGCATCTCGTCAGCCCCCAGGACATTCACCAAAGTCCTGTTACCGCTGGTCGCGCTCCTCAGGGAGAGGGGTCTACGAGTCCATCATTACCTGGACGATATACTACTACTAGCCGAAAACCGGGAAATGCTGATTCATCATCGGAAGATTTTACTAACAACTCTCCAGAACTTCGGGTGGTTGATCAATTGGAAGAAGAGCAATTTACAACCCTCCCAGAATATGGTATTTCTGGGGGCAGATCTGAATACCAAATTAAACAGGGTACAACTCCCCCAGGAAAAAATACTACCATTAATACAAAAAATGAGGAGACTATTGACAGCAGCGCATCTTCCAGCCAGAGCCTGTTTGAGTGCCCTGGGGTCCATGTCCGCGACCATTCCTATGATACAATGGTCCCAATGGCACATGAGACCCCTGCAGAACTCCTTTCTAAGGCAGTGGAATGGAGTATCAATGCGCCAGACCATTACCATCTCCAGGTCAGTGAAGCAATCAGTGTGGTGGTGGACACACCACACAATCTCAGGAAATACAGACCAATAGTTCCTCCAGAGCCCGTAGTGGTCACTTCAGACGCCTGCCAGAGGGGCTGGGGAGCCCACTGTCGAGATCAAGGAGCGCAAGGTCAATGGCGCTTCCAGGCTCAGGGTGTAGTGTCCAACATACTGGAGCTCAGGGCAGCATTTCAGGCTCTTATGGCCTTTTTTCCAATACTGAAAGGGAGCAATGTGCTTATCCGGATGGACAACAGGGTGGCAGTAGCCTATGTCCAGAAGCAGGGAGGCACCAGGAGTGTCACACTGATGGAGGAAGTTCACCCCATCCTGGAATGGGCACAGATACACCAGACAGACTTGAGGGCAGTATATGTTCCGGCAACTCAGAATATCTTAGCCGACTACCTGAGCCGAGAGACTCTGTCAAACAACGAGTGGTCCCTGAGCTCAGAAGCCTTCCACCTTCTTACGGAGGCTTGGGGAATGCCAGAAATCGACCTAGCGGCAACACCTGCGAATGCCAAATGTCAGAGATTCCTCTCAAGAGCCCCATTTCCTTCAGCCGAGGGAGTGGACTGTCTAATACATCCATGGAGTTTCAGACTAGGGTACATATTCCCTCCGACTCCGCTAATTGCGAGATTCCTGTCCAGGCTTCGGAGGTCCTCAGCTACGGTGATAGCAGTGATCCCACTCTGGCCAAGGAGACCATGGTTCACGACTCTATTACAGCTCAGCCTTCAGCCTCCAATCCCTCTTCCGATAACCCCGGACTTACTATCCCAAGGCCAGTTCTGGCATCCAGCCCCAGAGAGACTCCATTTGACAGCTTGGAAGTTGAAAGGGCTCGGCTAAGGGATCAAGGGTGCTCTCAGGAGGTAATATTCACCCTGATGCAGGCCAGGAAAACCTCTACTAACACCATCTATGCAAGAGTCTGGAACAAGTTCCTTGTCATGGCCCAGCAGAAGGGATGGAACCCAGCCTCTCCAGGCCCCCCTCAAATCCTAGAGTTCCTCCAGTCAGGGTTAGACAAAGGACTGAACTCAAACACCTTGAAGGTACAGGTGTCCGCCCTATCAGCCAAAACAGGCATTAGATGGGCCTTTCACCCTCTGGTAATCCAGTTCCTGAAAGCCTGTCTCAAAATTAAGCCTCCTAGGAAACCAGTCTTCCCAGCTTGGGACCTCTCGGTAGTCCTCAATGCCTTATCCAACCCTCCTTTTACAGAACCTATCTCATTGTGGGACCTAACTCTAAAATTATCCTTCCTCATCGCAGTGACATCAGCAAGGAGAGTGTCTGAGATCCAGGCACTGATGTCATCAGAACCCTACCTGGTTATTTTTCCCGATAGAGTGGTTCTAAGGCCTTCAGACCACTTCATACCCAAGGTGGCTACCTCCTTCCACTACAATCAGGACATTGTCCTCCCGTCCTTCATCAACGATCAAGGCGATCCTCACCCTCTGGATGTTAAAACAACCATCATCAGTTACCTGACAGCCACAACCTCCTCTAGGAAGTCAGACTCCCTCATGGTCATCCCACATGGAAGCAGACGAGGGCAAGCGGCTACCTCACGCACTATCTCTGCATGGTTAATAAAGTCCATTAAGAAAGCTTACTCCATCCAACATCTGGCGGTTCCTGAAAACATCAAGGCTCACTCCACAAGGGCAGTGGCTACATCCTGGGCAGCATATTGCAGAGTATCACCGGAGACGATTTGCAGGGCAGCAACATGGTCATCCAGACATACCTTCATTTCACACTATAAAGTGGACTCTGCTCACTTAGCTATGGCAGACTTTGGTAGATCCGTGGTTAGAGCCAATTCTTCCGCATTATAAGGAATAAAAATTATTTTTCTTGCACCCACCCGACTGGCGAGTTATTTCCCAGTGTGTGCTGCCATGAAGGCGTCAGGAAAATGGAAAATTGTATACTCACCTTTCCGTAATTTTCCTTTCCTGACGCATCTTCATGGCAGCACACAGATTCCCTCCCCGTGTTTTGTAATGATATACACAGAGAATGCAGCGGGGGGGGGGTCTCCCCTTCAAATTTATAGTTAATCCAATCCTGTCAGGTTGTGGGGGCGGAGCCACAACCCAGTGTGTGCTGCCATGAAGATGCGTCAGGAAAGGAAAATTACGGAAAGGTGAGTATACAATTTTCCATTTTCTGTACCCTTCCCTAGATCTGTGCCTTGATACAATACTGTCTCGGAAGTCTACAGACAATTCCTTGACCTTCATGGCTTGATATGTGCTCTCTAACACACTGTTAACTGTGGGACCAGGTGTGTGCCTTTCCAAATCATGTCCAATCAACTGAATGTTTCACAGGGGGACTCCAGTCAAGTTGTAGAAACATCTCAAGGATGATCAGTGGAAACAGGATGGACCTTAGCTCAATTTTGAGTGTCATAGCAAAGGCTGTGACTGCTTATGTACATGTGATTTTCGTTTTTTTATTTTTAATTTGCAAAGATTTCAAACAAGCTTCTTTCATGTTGTCATTATGGGGTATTGGTAGGGGCACTGTGAGTGTGTACACGGCGGTGCTACTCTGGAGGTTTATATGTGAATTTTAAAAGTTTTTATCTTGTAAGTGTAACTTCTCTATTTGGGGGCTTGGAATAAATTGGTATACAGAGTACACTATGGTCTCTATATTTATTATTTTCATATCCTGAACTCATGGGATCTTGAGCAAAGCTGGGAGGTGGTTTGTTTCCTTTGGATGCAGGTGTGCTGAGTTACCATTAGGAAAAAGCTATCTGGAGTACCATTGGTTGGGAAGAGGAAAAGAGAGCAAAGAACTTGTGGGGAGATCCGCTTATGTGTTTTGAATTCATCTGGGAGGTGAGCGCGCATTTTTACTGGTGGAGAATAATCACAGAGGTGGAATTGTGTGGAGACACCGAGAGCATAAGAAGAGTTTTACATTTACCTTATTGAATGGACTATTTATTATTTAGAATTTATTGCGATTAGGATATTGTATTATTTATATTCACAGCGCTACATTTATTCATTATTATTTCATTATGGGGTATTGTTTGTAAAATTTAGAGGAAAATAATTTAATCCATTTTGGAATAAGGCTGTAACATAACAAATTGTGGAAAAAAAGAAGCGCTGTGAATATTTTTTGGATGCACTGTATCTTACCGCTATTGTTAAAAAAAACTCCTCGACTTATGAAAATCCTTGACCTCCTCACTTTTGGTGCGGCTACGTCAGTAAACAAAATGAAAAAGTAAGAAATGTGGCGCTTGCAAAATAAATGAACAATACTAAAAATCACAGTTAAAATGCACTACGATTAAATTATGTGGAATAAATTAACAACGTATATATAATTAAATATATAGAAAAATATATAAAACGAGTGCTTGAAACATTTAAAAATTCTTAAAAAAAATGATTCATAAAACTCTAAGGAAAATGTGGCGCTTTCATCCAGGCCCAGAAACCAATCCTAAGGGGGAGGAAACTCCAAAGAACGGTTCCACAGAAGCGTCTACTTAATAATAACAATGTTCCAGTATATATAGCAACAATGTATTGGACCGTGCTATATTAATAAGTATGAGATAATTCAAATAAATCAATCCAAAATGAGGAAATAACACATAAATACGTGAGGTGAATAAATAAATAAATGATAAAGTGTATGAATAAATATAGGTGGTGAAAACGCCCAACACGATGCGTGAATTAAAAAAATGGGTATACAAATAAATTAATTACTGAATGTTACACAAATAACTATGTGCTAATAAATGTGCAAAAATACCAAAAATGCAATTAATGCAAAGATTAATCGACAGGTGCAAAGAAAGGGGGGGGTTCATCCAATTAAATTAATTTCTGAATGGTAAGCAAATAAATATGTGCTAATATATGTGCAAAATGCAAAAAATGCAATTATTGCAAAGATTATAGACAGGTGCAAAAAGTGGGGTTCATCCAATTAAAAACTGCAAAAATAGCAAAAAAATGTGCAAACAAGCATGTGAAAAAGAAACAAACCCAACCACCTAAAAATGTAAAAATCCAAATAGTGACTGAATTAATAAATGAATGTCCAGTGTGTTCAAAATTAATATACTACAATAAAGTGTCCAGTGTTTAAAATTAATATACTAGAATAAAGTGTCCAGTGCAATCAGGATTGCCATTAACAATAGAACTCCCATACACGATACAATCGACAGCTCCTGTGTAATGGTTCCTCCTACTCAGAGTGCACTCTTTGTGTGGTGGTAGTGATCTCTTCCATGCAAGAAAATGCTGTAAAAATGTTTTCCCCAGCCTCTTACCTTTTAAGCAAGAGGATAACAGCCTTTCAGTGACAGGAAGAAAAGAAGACAAATCTCTTCCTTGTGGTTTCTCCGGATACGTGTCCTTACTGCCCTCTTAGATTCTCTCCATAGGTGCCGCAGACATAGGGGCAGAAAGAGGGAGACATTCCATTGTGTAGAGTTCAAAAATAAATTTTTTATTTAGGAATAAAATGAACTTACAGTTGGAAATTAAAATTACAAGCAGCGGTATTAACAAAGCCCGACCCCGGCCGAGATCGTACTTAGGTCACCTGACTCTGACTCCTCACGCGTATCGCCACGCCCACGTGGCTTTCTCAAAGGAATTCCTTTCTATTGTTAATGGCAATCCTGATTGCACTGGACACTTTATTCTAGTATATTAATTTTAAACCCTGGACACTTTATTGTAGTATATTAATTTTGAACACACTGGACATTCATTTATTAAAGCGGTTCGGCACCCATTTCATTTAGTAAATCTCTTTGCCTTCCAAATCAGGCAAAGAGTACTAAATTAAATTTTTTTTTTTTTTTTTTTTTTTTTTACTTACCTTGTAATTGAAGACTTCCGGTCTTCTCACTCTGCGGCGGCGGGCGGGGTCTCTGCGTCGATCGTCGTCACGCCGCACTGTCTCCTGGGATCTGGTGTCATTGATCCCAGGAGTCAGTGCGGGCATCTTCCGAAATCTCGCGAGATTTCGGCCACATCTTCAGAAATCTCCCGAGATTTCGGCCGCATCTGCCGAAATCTCGTGAGATGTCGGCAGATGTGCCGTTACTGCGCACGCGCGAGTAACGGCGGTGCATGCTGGGCCATCTAAAGTTCCTGTGGGTGTTTCACATGCCCACAGGCAAGATGGCCCCCAGCACAAAAGAAGAAGACGAGGATCTTCATCGGACGAAAACCGGCGGCGATCGAGATGGAAGATGGAACAGGTGAGTCCCCCAATAAAGGTAAGCATCCTTTATATCCCGTCTAAAAAAAAAAAATTTTTTTTACAGAGTGCATAACCTCTTTAATTCAGTCACTATTTGGTTTTTTACATTTTTAGGTGGTTGGGTTTGTTTCTTTTTCACATGCTTGTTTGCACATTTTTTTGCTATTTTTGCAGTTTTTAATTGGATGAACCCCACTTTTTGCACCTGTCTATAATCTTTGCAATAATTGCATTTTTTGCATTTTGCACATATATTAGCACATATTTATTTGCTTACCATTCAGAAATTAATTTAATTGGATGAACCCCCCCCCCCCTTTCTTTGCACCTGTCGATTAATCTTTGCATTAATTGCATTTTTTTTATTTTTGCACATATATTAGCACATAGTTATTTGTGTACCATTCAGTAATTAATTTATTTGTATACCCATTTTTTTAATTCACGCATCGTGTTGGGCGTTTTCACCACCTATATTTATTCATACACTTTATCATTTATTTATTTATTCACCTCACGTATTTATGTGTTATTTCCTCATTTTGGATTGATTTATTTGAATTATCTCATACTTATTAATATAGCACGGTCCAATACATTGTTGCTATATATACTGGAACATTGTTATTATTAAGTAGACGCTTCTGTGGAACCGTTCTTTGGAGTTTCCTCCCCCTTAGGATTGGTTTCTGGGCCTGGATGAAAGCGCCACATTTTCCTTAGAATTTTATGAATCATTTTTATTAAGAATTTTTAAATGTTTCAAGCACTCGTTTTATATATTTTTCTATATATTTAATTATATATACGTTGTTAATTTATTCCACATAATTTAATCGTAGTGCATTTTAACTGTGATTTTTAGTATTGTTCATTTATTTTGCAAGCGCCACATTTCTTACTTTTTCATTTACTATTGGTGTGGGAACACTTTAATGGTGGCTGCGGCATTTCTGTTTTTACTTGGTTTTTTGTATTGATCCCCCCCTTGGTGGTTTGCGCATTTGGTCTCCCCCCTGTACGCATACGCCAGTAAACAGCTGTTCGCGTGGCTTTACTGCGCATGCGCAGACACTATTTTCGGGTGCAGAAAAACTTTACACTAAGGCGGACGAAGGCGGCAAGTTGCTTAATTAAGGCAGCCCCGCCCCCGCCACGCACCTAGGCTGTTCTATTAACCCGTACCGAAGGAAAGTGGGAGGGGAGATAGAGTGGTGCTTGGAGAGGGGGACGGGCCCCATGCATAGCAGTGTGTGTGTGTGTGTGTGTGTGTGTGTGTGTGTGTGTGTGTGTGTGTGTGTGTGTGTGTGTGTGTGTGTGTGTGTGTGTGTGTATGGGAGGTCGAGGAAAAACATAGAGCTGTGCCTGTGATCTGTGTTAAGCCTTTGCATAGAAGACATTCCTCATCAATATGAGCATCCACACTGCATGATGTACATCATGTGAAGGGCTGTGCAATCTGTTCAGGAACGAAAATGGCAGCCTGACACACGGAGCCTCTGCTTACACAAATCTGTCTGTGCACAGCCCTGAAATGGGAGGTCAAGGAAAATTTTTGAGAAGTGTCTGTTCTCTGTCAAGTGCTGGGGGCTTGATCGCCTCTGCTGTTTTTCCTTAGGGGCCAAAGAAGGTGAGTGTTAGTTTACCTGTAGCCCTCACACTGGAGACTTGTACACCATCAACAGTCCCCCCTTCTCCCCGAGGACAGAGCGCATGTGTGATCCGTTTTGGGGTCACTGGTAGGCCGGCGAAGGAGAGGGCTCCTGGGTGGACGTGGGAGAAGGAGAGGGCTCCTGGGTGGACGTGGGAGAAGGAGAGGGCTCCTGGGTGGACGTGGGAGAAGGAGAGGGCTCCTGGGTGGACGTGGGAGAAGGAGAGGGCTCCTGGGTGGACAATGGAGAAGGAGAGGTCCCTGGGTGGCCGTGGGAGGAGAGGTCACCTGGGTGGCCTGGGAGAAGAAGAAGGCCCCTGGGTGGCCGGGGAGGGCACTTGGGTGTTTGGAGGAGGAGAGGGCCCCTGGGTGCCCATTTAGTGAAGAAGAGGGCCCCTGGGTGGACGTTTGGAGGAGTAGAGGGCACCTGGGTGTTTAAAGTAAGAGAGGGCCCCCAAAGTGAATGGGGGAGGAGGAAAAGACCCCCAGGGTGGTTGGCAGAGAAGGAGTGGGCCCCTGGCTGTTTGGTGGAGAAGGAGATGGCCCCAGGGTTGGCCAAAATTGGAAGAGCTGGTCCTTGGGTGGTTGGAGGAGGAGAGGGTGCCACCTTTCTCCCCCGAGGACAGGGACACCCTTCTCCCCTGGGGACAGAGTCCCCCCTTCTCCCCTGGAGGACAGGGACACCCTTCTCCACTGGAGGACAGGTACCCCCCTTCTCCACTGGAGGACAGGTACCCCCCTTCTCCCCTGGAGGACAGGAACCCCCCTTCTCCCCCCAGGACAGGGAGTCCCTTCTCCCCAGGGGACGGAGTCCCCCCTTCTTCCCAGAGGACAGGGACCCCCTTCTCCCCTGGAGGACAGGGACCCCCGTCTCCCCTGGAGGACAGGGACCCCCTTCTCCCCTGGAGGACAGGGACCCCCTTCTCCCCTGGAGGACAGGGACCCCCTTCTCCCCTGGAGGACAGGGACCCCCTTCTCCCCTGGAGGACAGGGACCTCCTTCTCCCCGGAGGACAGGGACCCCCTTCTCCCCCGAGGAAGGGATCCCCTCTCTCCCCCGGGGACAGAGTCCCCCCTACTTCCCTGGAGGACAGAGTCCCCCCTACTTCCCTGGAGGACAGGGACCCCCCTACTTCCCTGGAGGACAGGGACCCCCCTACTTCCCTGGAGGACAGGGACCCCCCTTTTTCCCTGGAGGACAGGTACCCCCCCCTTTTTCCCTGGAGGACAGGTACCCCCCCTTTTTCCCTGGAGGACAGGTACCCCCCCTTTTTCCCTGGAGGACAGGTACCCCCCCTTTTTCCCTGGAGGACAGGTACCCCCCCTTTTTCCCTGGAGGACAGGTACCCCCCCCTTTTTCCCTGGAGGACAGGTACCCCCCCTTTTTCCCTGGAGGACAGGTACCCCCCCTTTTTCCCTGGAGGACAGGTACCCCCCCTTTTTCCCTGGAGGACAGGTACCCCCCCTTTTTCCCTGGAGGACAGGTACCCCCCTTTTTCCCTGGAGGACAGGTACCCCCCTTCTCCCCTGGAGGACAGGAACCCCCCTTCTCCCCCCAGGACAGGGAGTCCCTTCTCCCCAGGGGACGGAGTCCCCCCTTCTTCCCTGAGGACAGGGACCCCCTTCTCCCCTGGAGGACAGGGACCCCCTTCTCCCCTGGAGGACAGGGACGCCCCCTTTTTCCCCCTTGAGGACAGGGACGCCCCCTTTTTCCCCCTTGAGGACAGGGACGCCCCCTTTTTCCCCCTTGAGGACAGGGACGCCCCCTTTTTCCCCCTTGAGGACAGGGACGCCCCCTTTTTCCCCCTTGAGGACAGGGACGCCCCCTCTCCCCTGGAGGACAGGGACGCCCCCTTTTTCCCCCTTGAGGACAGGGACGCCCCCTTTTTCCCCTGGAGGACAGGGACGCCCCCTTTTTCCCCTGGAGGACAGGGACGCCCCCTTTTTCCCCTGGAGGACAGGGACGCCCCCTTTTTCCCCTGGAGGACAGGGACGCCCCCTTTTTCCCCTGGAGGACAGGGACGCCCCCTTTTTCCCCTGGAGGACAGGGACGCCCCCTTTTTCCCCTGGAGGACAGGGACGCCCCCTTTTTCCCCTGGAGGACAGGGACGCCCCCTTTTTCCCCCTGGAGGACAGGGACGCCCCCTTTTTCCCCCTTGAGGACAGGGACGCCCCCTTTTTCCCCCTTGAGGACAGGGACGCCCCCTTTTTCCCCCTGGAGGACAGGGACGCCCCCTTTTTCCCCTGGAGGACAGGGACGCCCCCTTTTTCCCCTGGAGGACAGGGACGCCCCCTTTTTCCCCTGGAGGACAGGGACGCCCCCTTTTTCCCCTGGAGGACAGGGACCCCCCCTTTTTCCCCTGGAGGACAGGGACGCCCCCTTTTTCCCCTGGAGGACAGGGACGCCCCCTTTTTCCCCTGGAGGACAGGGACGCCCCCTTTTTCCCCTGGAGGACAGGGACGCCCCCTTTTTCCCCTGGAGGACAGGGACGCCCCCTTTTTCCCCTGGAGGACAGGGACGCCCCCTTTTTCCCCTGGAGGACAGGGACGCCCCCTTTTTCCCCTGGAGGACAGGGACGCCCCCTTTTTCCCCTGGAGGACAGGGACGCCCCCTTTTTCCCCTGGAGGACAGGGACGCCCCCTTTTTCCCCTGGAGGACAGGGTCCCCTCTTCTTTCCCTAGGACAGGGACCCCCCCTTCTCTCCCGAGGACAAGGACACACTTCTCCCCCGGAGACAGGGACTCCATTCTTTCCGTAGGACAGGGACCCCCTTCTCCCCCGGGCCAGGGTCCCCCTTCTCCCCTGGAGGACAAAGACCCCCCGGGGGAAAGGGACCCCCTCCCCTGGGGACAGGGACCCCCCTTCTTCACCGGACAGGGACGCCCCTTCTCCCCTGGAGGACAGGTACCCCCCTTCTCCCCCGGAGACAGGGACTCCATTCTCCCCCAAGGACAGAGTCCCCTCTTCTTTCCCTAGGACAGGGACCCCCTTCTCCCCCGGGCCAGGGTCCCCCCTTCTTTCCCGAGGACAAGGACACCCTTCTCCCCTGGAGACAGGGACTCCATTCTCCCCTGGGGACACCCTTCTCCCCTGGGGACAGGGACCCCCCTTCTCCCCTGGGGACAGGGACCCCCCTTCTTCCCTGAGGACAAGGACCCCCTTCTTCCCTGAGGACAAGGACACACTTCTCCCTCGGAGACAGGGACTCCATTCTTCCCCGGGGACAGAGTCCCCCCTTCTTTCCGTAGGACAGGGACCCCCTTCTCCCCCGGAGGACAGGGACCCCCCTTCTCCCCCGGGCCCGGGTCCCCACTTCTTTCCCGAGGACAAGGACACCCTTCTCCCCTGGAGGACAAAGACCCCCGGGGGAAAGGGACCCCCTCCCCTGGGGACAGGGACCCCCTTCTCCCCTGGGGACAGGACCCCCCCTTCTTCCCTGAGGACAGGGACCCCCTTATCCCCTGGATGACAGGGACCCCCTTATCCCCTGGATGACAGGGACCCCCTTATCCCCTGGATGACAGGGACACCCTTATCCCCTGGATGACAGGGACACCCTTCTCCCCTGAGGACAAGGACACCCTTCTCCCCCTGGGGCCAGGGACCCCCCCTTCTCCCCCGGAGGACAGGGACCCCCCTTCTCCCCCTGGGGCCAGGGACCCCCCCTTCTCCCCCTGGGGCCAGGGACCCCCCCTTCTCCCCCTGGGGACAGGGACCCCCCCCCTTCTCCCCCGGAGGACAGGGACCCCCCCTTCTCCCCCGGAGGACAGGGACCCCCCCTTCTCCCCCGGAGGCCAGGGACCCCCTTCTCCCCCGGGCCAGGGAGTCCCTTCTCCCCTGGGGACAGGGTCCCCCCCCTTCTTTCCTGAGGACAAGGACACCCTTCTCCCCTGGAGGACAAAGAACCCCCGGGGGAAAGGGACCTCCTTCTCCCCCTGAAGGACAGGGACTCGCCATCTCCCCTGGGACAGGGTCCCCCCTTCTTTCCCAAGGGCAAGGACACCCTTCTCCCTTGGAGAACAAAGCCCCCCCTGGGGACAGGGACCCCCTTCTCCCCTGGGGACAGGGACCCCCTTCTCCCCCAGAGGACAGGGACCCTTCTCCCCCGGGGGAAAGGGACCCCCTTCTCCTCCAGGAAAGGGAGTCTCCCCTTCTCCCCTTGGGACAGGGACCCCCTTCTTCCCTGAGGACAGGGACCCCCTTATCCCCTGGAGGACAGGGTCACCCTTCTCCCATGGAGGACACGGACCCCCGAGTCCCCCCTTCTTCCCTGAGGACAGGGAGTCCCTTCTTCCCTGAGGACAGGGACACCCTTCTCCCCTGGAGGACAGGTACCCCCCTTCTCCCCTGGAGGACAGGAACCCCACTTCTCCCCTGGAGGACAGGAACCCCCCTTCTCCCCCCGGGACAGGGAGTCCCTTCTCCCCAGGGGACAGAGTCCCCCCTTCTTCCCTGAGGACAGGGACCCCCTTCTTCCCTGAGGACAGGGACCCCCTTCTCCCCTGGAGGACAGGGACCCCCTTCTCCCCTGGAGGACAGGGACCTCCTCCTCCCCTGGAGGACAGGGACCTCCTCCTCCCCTGGAGGACAGGGACCTCCTTCTCCCCGGAGGACAGGGACCCCCTCTCTCCCCCGGGGACAGAGTCCCCCCTTCTCCCCTGGAGGACAAGGACACCCTTCTCCCCTGGAGGACAGGTACCCCCCCTTCTCCCCTGGAGGACAGGAACCCCACTTCTCCCCTGGAGGACAGGAACCCCCCTTCTCCCCCCGGGACAGGGAGTCCCTTCTCCCCAGGGGACAGAGTCCCCCCTTCTTCCCTGGAGGACAGGGACCCCCTTCTTCCCTGGAGGACAGGGACCCCCCCTTCTTCCCTGGAGGACAGGGACCCCCCCTTCTTCCCTGGAGGACAGGGACCCCCCCTTCTCCCCTGGAGGACAGGGACGCCCCTTCTCCCCTGGAGGACAGGGACGCCCCTTCTCCCCTGGAGGACAGGGACCCCCCTTCTCCCCTGGAGGACAGGTACCTCCCTTCTCCCCTGGAGGACAGGTACCTCCCTTCTCCCCCGGAGACAGGGACTCCATTCTTCCCCGGGGACAGAGTCCCCCCTTCTTTCCGTAGGACAGGGACCCCCTTCTCCCCTGGAGGACAAAGACCCCCCGGGGGAAAGGGACCCCCTCCCCTGGGGACAGGACCCCCCCTTCTCCCCTGGGGACAGGACCCCCCCTTCTCCCCTGGGGACAGGGACCCCCTTATCCCCTGGATGACAGGGACCCCCTTCTTTCCTGGATGACAGGGACCCCCTTCTTCCCTGGATGACAGGGACCCCTTTCTTCCCTGAGGACAGGGACACCCTTCTCCCCTGAGGACAAGGACACCCTTCTCCCCTGAGGACAAGGACACCCTTCTCCCCTGGGGCCAGGGACCCCCCCTTCTCCCCCGAAGGACAGGGACCCCCTCTTCTCCCCCGGAGGACAGGGACCCCCCCTTCTCCCACGGAGGACAGGGACCCCCCCTTCTCCCACGGAGGACAGGGATCCCCTCTTCTCCCCTGGAGGACAGGGACCCCCCCTTCTTCCCTGGAGGACAGGGACCCCCCCTTCTCCCTCGGAGGACAGGGACCCCCCCTTCTCCCCTGGAGGACCGGGACCCCCCCTTCTCCCCTGGGGACAGGTACCCCCCCTTCTCCCCTGGAGGACCGGGACCCCCCTTCTCCCCTGGAGGACAGGTACCTCCCTTCTTCCCCGGAGACAGGGACTCCATTCTCCCCCAAGGACAGAGTCCCCTCTTCTTTCCCTAGGACAGGGACCCCCCTTCTCCCCCGGGCCAGGGTCCCCCCTTCTTTCCCGAGGACAAGGACACCCTTCTCCCCTGGAGACAGGGACTCCATTCTCCCCCGGGGACAGAGTCCAGTCTTCTTTCCCTAGGACAGGGACCCCCTTCTCCCCCGGAGGACAGGGACCCCCCTTCTCCCCCGGGCCAGAGTCCCCCCTTCTTTCCCGAGGACAAGGACACCCTTCTCCCCTGGAGACAGGGACTCCATTCTCCCCCGGGGACAGAGTCCCCTCTTCTTTCCCTAGGACAGGGATCCCCTTCTCCTCCGGAGGACAGCGACCCCCCTTCCCCCCCCTGGGCCAGGGTCCCCCCTTCTCCCCCGGGCCAGGGTCCCCCCTTCTTTCCAGAGGACAAGGACACCCTTCTCCCCTGGAGACAGGGACTCCATTCTCCCCCGGGGACCCCCCTTCTCCCCTGAGGACAGGGACCCCCTTCTTCCCTGAGGACAGGGACCCCCCTTCTTCCCTGAGGACAAGGACACACTTCTCCCCCGGAGACAGGGACTCCATTCTTCCCCGGGGACAGAGTCCCCCCTTCTTTCCGTAGGACAGGGACCCCCTTCTCCCCCGGAGGACAGGGACCCCCTTCTCCCCCGGGCCAGGGTCCCCACTTCTTTCCCGAGGACAAGGACACCCTTCTCCCCTGGAGGACAAAGACCCCCCGGGGGACAGGGACCCCCTTCACCCCTGGGGACAGGGACCCCCCTTCTTCACCGGACAGGGACGCCCCTTCTCCCCTGGAGGACAGGGACGCCCCTTCTCCCCTGGAGGACAGGGACGCCCCTTCTCCCCTGGAGGACAGGGACGCCCCTTCTCCCCTGGAGGACAGGGACGCCCCTTCTCCCCTGGAGGACAGGGACCCCCCTTCTCCCCTGGAGGACAGGGACCCCCCTTCTCCCCCGGAGACAGGGACTCCATTCTCCCCCAAGGACAGAGTCCCCTCTTCTTTCCCTAGGACAGGGACCCCCTTCTCCCCTGGGCCAGGGTCCCCCCTTCTTTCCCGAGGACAAGGACACCCTTCTCCCCTGGGGACAGGGACCCCCCTTCTTCCCTGGATGACAGGGACCCCCTTCTTCCCTGGATGACAGGGACCCCCTTCTCCCCTGGATGACAGGGACCCCCTTCTCCCCTGAGGACAGGGACACCCTTCTCCCCTGAGGACAAGGACACCCTTCTCCCCCTGAGGACAAGGACACCCTTCTCCCCCTGGGGCCAGGGACCCCCCCCCTTCTCCCCCTGGAGGCCAGGGACCCCCCCTTCTCCCCTGGGCAAGGGACCCCCTTCTCCCCCGGGCCAGGGAGTCCCTTCTCCCCTGGGGACAGGGTCCCCCCCTTCTTTCCTGAGGACAAGGACACCCTTCTCCCCTGGAGGACAAAGAACCCCCCGGGGGAAAGGGACCTCCTTCTCCCCCTGAAGGACAGGGACCCCCCATCTCCCCCGAGACAGGGTCCCCCCTTCTTTCCCAAGGGCAAGGACACCCTTCTCCCTTGGAGAACAAAGACCCCCCGGGGGTAAGGGACCCCCTTCTCCCCGGGGGTAAGGGACCCCCTTCTCCCCGGGGGTAAGGGACCCCCTTCTCCCCTGGGGACAGGGACCCCCTTCTCCCCTGGGGACAGGGACCCCCTTCTCCCCTGGGGACAGGGACCCCCTTCTCCCCTGGGGACAGGGACCCCCTTCTCCCCCGGAGGAAAGGGACCCCCTTCTCCTCCGGAGGACAGGGACCCCCTTCTCCTCCAGGAAAGGGAGTCTCCCCTTGGGACAGGGACCCCCTTCTTCCCTGAGGACAGGGACCCCCTTCTTCCCTGAGGACAGGGACCCCCTTCTTCCCTGAGGACAGGGACCCCCTTCTTCCCTGAGGACAGGGACCCCCTTCTTCCCTGAGGACAGGGACCCCCTTCTTCCCTGAGGACAGGGACCCCCTTCTTCCCTGAGGACAGGGACCCCCTTCTTCCCTGAGGACAGGGACCCCCTTCTTCCCTGAGGACAGGGACCCCCTTATCCCCTGGAGGACAGGGACCCCCTTATCCCCTGGAGGACAGGGTCACCCTTCTCCCATGGAGGACAGGGACCCCCCGAGTCCCCCCTTCTTCCCTGAGGACAGGGAGTCCCTTCTTCCCTGAGGACAGGGACACCCTTCTCCCCTGGAGGACAGGTACCCCCCTTCTCCCCTGGAGGACAGGTACCCCCCTTCTCCCCTGGAGGACAGGTACCCCCCTTCTCCCCTGGAGGACAGGAACCCCACTTCTCCCCTGGAGGACAGGAACCCCACTTCTCCCCTGGAGGACAGGAACCCCCCTTCTCCCCAGGGGACAGAGTCCCCCCTTCTCCCCTGGAGGACAGGGACCCCCTTCTCCCCTGGAGGACAGGGACCCCCTCTCTCCCCCGGGGACAGAGTCCCCCCTTCTCCCCTGGAGGACAAGGACACCCTTCTCCCCTGGAGGACAGGTACCCCCCTTCTCCCCTGGAGGACAGGTACCCCACTTCTCCCCTGGAGGACAGGAACCCCCCTTCTCCCCCCGGGACAGGGAGTCCCTTCTCCCCAGGGGACAGAGTCCCCCCTTCTTCCCTGAGGACAGGGACCTCCTTCTCCCCTGGAGGACAGGGACCCCCCTTCTCCCCTGGAGGACAGGGACCCCCCTTCTCCCCTGGAGGACAGGGACCCCCCTTCTCCCCTGGAGGACAGGTACCTCCCTTCTCCCCTGGAGGACAGGTACCTCCCTTCTCCCCCGGAGACAGGGACTCCATTCTCCCCCGGGGACCCCCCTTCTCCCCTGGGGACAGGGACCCCCCTTCTCCCCTGGGGACAGGGACCCCCCTTCTTCCCTGAGGACAAGGACACACTTCTCCCCCGGGGACAGAGTCCCCCCTTCTTTCCGTAGGACAGGAACCCCCTTCTCCCCCGGAGGACAGGGACCCACCTTCTCCCTCGGGCCCGGGTCCCCACTTCTTTCCCAAAGGACAAGGACACCCTTCTCCCCTGGAGGACAAAGACCCCCCGGGGGAAAGGGACCCCCCTCCCCTGGGGACAGGGACCCCCTTCTCCCCTGGGGACAGGACCCCCCCTTATCCCCTGGATGACAGGGACCCCCTTCTTCCCTGGATGACAGGGACCCCCTTCTTCCCTGGATGACAGGGACCCCCTTCTTCCCTGGATGACAGGGACAACCTTCTCCCCTGAGGACAAGGACACCCTTCTCCCCCTGGGGCCAGGGACCCCCCCTTCTCCCCCTGGAGGCCAGGGACCCCCCCTTCTCCCCCGAAGGACAGGGACCCCCCTTCTCCCCCTGGAGGCCAGGGACCCCCCCTTCTCCCCCGGAGGACAGGGACCCCCCCTTCTCCCCCGGAGGACAGGGACCCCCCCTTCTCCCTCGGAGGACAGGGACCCCCCCTTCTCCCTCGGAGGACAGGGACCCCCCCTTCTCCCTCGGAGGACAGGGACCCCCCCTTCTCCCTCGGAGGACAGGGACCCCCCCCTTCTCCCTCGGGGGACAGGGACCCCCCTTCTCCCCCGGGCCAGGGACCCCCTTCTCCCCCGGGCCAGGGAGTCCCTTCTCCCCTGGGGACAGGGCCCCCCCCTTCTTTCCTGAGGACAAGGACACCCTTCTCCCCTGGAGGACAAAGAACCCCCCGGGGGAAAGGGACCTCCTTCTCCCCCTGAAGGACAGGGACCCCCCATCTCCCCCGAGACAGGGTCCCCCCTTCTTTCCCAAGGGCAAGGACACCCTTCTCCCTTGGAGAACAAAGACCCCCCGGGGGACAGGGACCCCCTTCTCCCCTGGGGACAGGGACCCCCTTCTCCCCCAGAGGACAGGGACCCTTCTCCCCCGGGGGAAAGGGACCCCCTTCTCCTCCGGAGGACAGGGACCCCCTTCTCCTCCAGGAAAGGGAGTCTCCCCTTGGGACAGGGACCCCCTTCTTCCCTGAGGACAGGGACACCCTTCTCCCCTGGAGGACAGGGACACCCTTCTCCCCTGGAGGACAGGTACCCCCCTTCTCCCCTGGAGGACAGGAACCCCACTTCTCCCCTGGAGGACAGGAACCCCCCTTCTCCCCCCGGGACAGGGAGTCCCTTCTCCCCAGGGGACAGAGTCCCCCCTTCTTCCCTGAGGACAGGGACCCCCTTCTCCCCTGGAGGACAGGGACCCCCTTCTCCCCTGGAGGACAGGGACCCCCTTCTCCCTGGAGGACAGGGACCCCCTTCTCCCCTGGAGGACAGGGACCTCCTTCTCCCCTGGAGGACAGGGACCTCCTTCTCCCCTGGAGGACAAGGACACCCTTCTTCCCTGGAGGACAGGGACCCCCCCTTCTCCCCTGGAGGACAGGGACGCCCCCTTCTCCCCTGGAGGACAGGGACGCCCCCTTCTCCCCTGGAGGACAGGGACGCCCCCTTCTCCCCTGGAGGACAGGGACGCCCCCTTCTCCCCTGGAGGACAGGGACGCCCCCTTCTCCCCTGGAGGACAGTTACCTCCCTTCTCCCCCGGAGACAGGGACTCCATTCTCCCCCAAGGACAGAGTCCCCTCTTCTTTCCCTAGGACAGGGACCCCCCTTCTCCCCCGGGCCAGGGTCCCCCTTCTTTCCCGAGGACAAGGACATCCTTCTCCCCTGGGGACAGGGACCCCCTTCTCCCCTGGGGACAGGGACCCCCCCTTATCCCCTGGATGACAGGGACCCCCTTATCCCCTGGATGACAGGGACCCCCTTATCCCCTGGATGACAGGGACCCCCTTATCCCCTGGATGGCAGGGACCCCCTTATCCCCTGGATGGCAGGGACCCCCTTATCCCCTGGATGGCAGGGACCCCCTTCTTCCCTGAGGACAGGGACACCCTTCTCCCCTGAGGACAGGGACACCCTTCTCCCCTGAGGACAGGGACACCCTTCTCCCCTGAGGACAAGGACACCCTTCTCCCCCTGGGGCCAGGGACTCCATTCTCCCCCGGAGGACAGGGACCCCCCCTTCTCCCCCGGAGGACAGGGACCCCCCCTTCTCCCCCGGAGGACAGGGACCCCCCCCTTCTCCCCCGGAGGACAGGGACCCCCCCTTCTCCCCCGGAGGACAGGGACCCCCCCCTTCTCCCCCGGGGACAGGGACTCCATTCTCCCCCGGGCCAGGGACCCCCCTTCTCCCCCAGGCCAGGGAGCCCCTTCTCCCCTGGGGACAGGGTCCCCCCTTCTTTCCCGAGGACAAGGAAACCCTTCTCCCCTGGAGGACAAAGAACCCCCCGGGGGAAAGGGACCTCCTTCTCTAGGGACAGGGGCCCCCTTCTCCCCCTGAAGGACAGGGACCCCCCATCTCCCCTGGGACAGGGTCCCCCCTTCTTTTCCAAGGGCAAGGACACCCTTCTCCCTTGGAGAACAAAGACCCCCTGGGGGTAAGGGACCCCCTTCTCCCCTGGGGACAGGGACCCCCTTCTCCCCCAGAGGACAGGGACCCTTCTCCCCCGGGGGAAAGGGACCACCTTCTCCTCCGGAGGACAGGGACCCCTTCTCCCCCAGGAAAGGGAGTCTCCCCTTCTCCCCTGGTGACAGGGACGCCCCTTCTCCCCTGGAGGACAGGTACCTCCCTTCTCCCCCGGAGACAGGGACTCCATTCTCCCCCAAGGACAGAGTCCCCTCTTCTTTCCCTAGGACAGGGACCCCCTTCTCCCCCGGGCCAGGGTCCCCCCTTCTTTCCCGAGGACAAGGACACCCTTCTCCCCTGGAGACAGGGACTCCATTCTCCCCCGGGGACAGAGTCCAGTCTTCTTTCCCTAGGACAGGGACCCCCTTCTCCCCCGGAGGACAGGGACCCCCCTTCTCCCCCGGGCCAGGGTCCCCCCTTCTTTCCCGAGGACAAGGACACCCTTCTCCCCTGGAGACAGGGACTCCATTCTCCCCCGGGGACCCCCTTCTCCCCTGGGGACAGGGACCCCCCCTTCTTCCCTGAGGACAGGGACCCCCCCCTTCTTCCCTGAGGACAGGGACCCCCTTATCCCCTGGAGGACAGGGACCCCCTTCTTCCCTGAGGACAAGGACACACTTCTCCCCCGGAGACAGGGACCCCCTTCTCCCCCAGAGGACAGGGACCCCCTTCTCCCCCGGGGCCAGGGACCCCCCTTCTCCCCCGGGCCAGGGAGTCCCTTCTCCCCTGGGGACAGGGTCCCCCCCCCTTCTTTCCCAAGGACAAGGACACCCTTCTCCCCTGGAGGACAAAGAACCCCCCGGGGGAAAGGGACCTCCTTCTCTGGGGACAGGGACCCCCTTATCCCCCTGAAGGACAGGGACCCCCCATCTCCCCTGGGACAGGGTCCCCCCTTCTTTTCCAAGGGCAAGGACACCCTTCTCCCTTGGAGAACAAAGACCCCCCAGGGGTAAGGGACCCCCTTCTCCCCTGGGGACAGGGACCCCCTTCTCCCCCAGAGGACAGGGACCCTTCTCCCCCGGGGGAAAGGGACCACCTTCTCCTCCGGAGGACAGGGACCCCCTTCTCCCCCAGGAAAGGGAGTCTCCCCTGGTGACAGGGACCCCCTTCTTCCCTGAGGACAGGGACACCCTTCTCCCCTGAAGACAGGGACCCCCTTATCCCCTGGAGGACAGGGTCACCTTTCTCCCATGGAGGACAGGGACCCCCCGAGTCCCCCCTTCTTCCCTGAGGACAGGGAGTCCCTTCTTCCCTGAGGACAGGGTCACCCTTCTCCCTTGAAGGACAGGGACCCCCCCGAGTCCCCCCTTCTTCCCTGAGGACAAGGATACACTTCTCCCCAGGCGACAGGGACCCCCCTTCTCCCCTGGAGGACAGGGACCCCCCTTCTCCCCTGGAGGACAGGGACCCCCCTTCTCCCCTGGAGGACAGGGACCCCTCTTCTCCCCCAAGGGACAGGGACTTCCTTCTACCCCGGAGACAGGGACACCCTTCTTCCCTGAGGACAAGGACCCCCCTTATCCCCTGAGGACAGAGTCCCCCCTTCTTTCCCGAGGACAGGGCCCCTCTTCTCCCCAGGCGGACAGGGACCCCCCCTTCTCACCAGGAGGACAGGGACCCCCAGCTTCTCACCAGGAGGACAGGGACCCCCCTTCTCCCCCGGAGGACAGGGACCCCCCTTCTCCCCCAGAGGACAGGGACCCCCCTTCTCCCCAGGAAGACAGGGACCCCCCTTCTCCCCAGGAGGACAGGGACCCCCCTTCTCCCCAGGAGGACAGGGACCCCCCTTCTCCCCAGGGGACAGGGACCCCCCTTCTCCCCAGGAGGACAGGGACCCCCCCTTCTCCCCAGGAGGACAGGGACCCCCCCTTCTCCCCAGGAGGACAGGGACTCCCCTTCTCCCCAGGAGGACAGGGACCCCCCTTCTCCCCCAGAGACAGAGTCCCCCTTTTTTCCCTAGGACAGGGACCCCCTTCTCCCCCGGAGGACAGGGACCCCCCTTCTCCCCCAGGCCAGGGAGTACCTTCTCCCCTGGGGACAGGGTCCCCCCTTCTTTCCTGAGGACAAGGACACCCTTCTCCCCTGAAGGACAAAGACCCCTGGGGGAAAGGGACCCCCTTCTCCCCCCAAGGGCATGGACCCCCTTCTCCCCCGGGACAGGGAGTCCCTTCTCCCATGGGAACAGGGTCCCCCTTCTCCCCTGGGGACAGGGACCCCCTTCTCCCCTGGAGGACCGGGACCCCCCTTCTCTCCTTGGGGCAGAGTCTCCCCTGAGGACAGGGACACCCTTCTCCCCTGAGGACAGGGACACCCTTCTCCCCTGAGGACAAGGACACCCTTCTCCCCCTGGGACAGAGTCCCCCCTTCTTTCCAGAGGACAGGGCCCCTCTTCTCCCCAGGAGGACAGGGACCCCCCGCCTCCCCCGGGACAGGGAGTCCCCTCTCCCCTGGGGACAGGGACCCCCCTTCTCCCCTGGGGACAGGGACCCCCTTCTCCCCCGGAGGACAGGGACCCCCTTCTCCCCCAGGAAAGGGAGTCCCCCCTTCTCCCCTGGAGGACAGGCACCCCCCTTCTCCCCTGGAGGACAGGCACCCCCCTTCTCCCCTGGAGGACAGGGACCCCTCTTCTCCCCCAAGGGACAGGGACTTCCTTCTACCCCGGAGACAGTGTCACCCCTTCTCCCCTGGGGACAGAGTCTTCCCTGAGGACAGAGACACCCTTCTTCCCTGAGGACAAGGACTCCCCTTCTCCCCTGGGGACAGAGTCCCCCCTTCTTTCCTGAGTACAGGGACCCCCTTCTCCCCTGGAGGACAGGCACCCCCTTCTCCCCTGGAGGACAAGGACCCCCCTTCTCCCCCAGGGACAGGGACTCCCTTCTCCCCCGGGGACAGAGTCCCCCCTTCTTTCCCTAGGACAGGGACCCCCTTCTCCCCCGAGCCAGGGAGTCCCTTCTCCCCTAGGGGCAGGGTGCCCCCCTTCCTTCCCGAGAATAGGACACCCTTCTCCCCTGGAGGACAAAGACCCCCGGGGGAAAGGGACCCCCTTCTCCCCCGAAGGACATGGACTCCCTTCTCCCCCGGGACAGGGACCCCCTTCTCCCATGGGGACAGGGACCCCCTTCTCCCCTTTGGACAGGGACCCCCCTTCTTCCCCTGGGGACAGTGACCCCCTTATCCCCCAGAGGACAGGGACCCCTTCTCCCCCAGGGGACAGGGACCCCTTCTCCCCCAGGAAAGGGAGTCCCCCCTTCTCCCCTGGGGACAGGGACACCCTTCTCCCTTGGAGGACAGGCACCCCCTTCTCCCCTGGAGGACAGGCACCCCCCTTCTCCCCTGGAGGACAGGGACCCCTCTTCTCCCCCAAGGGACAGGGACTTCCTACTACCCCGGAGACAGGGCCCCCCTTCTTCCCAGAGGACAGAGTCCCCCCTTCTCCCCTGGGGACAGAGTCTTTCCTGAGTACAGGGACCCCCTTCTTTCCTGAGTACAGGGACCCCCTTCTTTCCTGAGTACAGGGACCCCCTTCTTTCCTGAGTACAGGGACCCCCTTCTCCCCCTGAGGACAGGGACCCCCTTCTCCCCCAGAGGACAGGGACCCCCTTCTCCCCCAGAGGACAGGGACCCCCTTCTCCCCCAGAGGACAGGGACCCCCTTCTCCCCCAGAGGACAGGGACCCCCTTCTCCCCCAGAGGACAGGCACCCCCCTTCTCCCCCGGAGGACAGGCAGGCACCCCCCTTCTCCCCCAGAGACAGGGACTCCCTTGTACCCTGGAGACAGGGACTCCCTTGTACCCTGGAGACAGGGCCCCCCTTCTTCCCCGAGTCCAGAGTTCTCCTTCTCCCCTGATGACAAGGACACCCTTCTCCCCGGGACAGGGAGTCCCTTCTTCCCTGAGGACAAGGACACCCTTCTCCCCTGGAGGACAGGGACCCCCTTCTCCCCCCGGAGGACAGGGACCCCCCTTCTCCCCCCGGAGGACAGGGAGTCCCTTCTCCTCCCCCGGGGACAGAGTCTTCCCTGAGGGCAGGTACATCCTTCTCCCCTGAGGACCGGTACACCCTTCTCCCCTGGAGGACAGGGACCCCTTCTCCCCTGGAGGACAGGGACCCCCCTTCTCCCCCGGGCACAGAGTCCCCCCTTCTTTCCTGAGGACAGGGACACCCTTCTCCCCTGGAGGACAGGGACCCCCCTTCTCCCCTGGGGACAGAGTCTCCCCCGGGGACAGGGACCCCCCTTCTCCCCCGGGGACAGGGACCCCCTTCTCCCCCGGGGACAGGGACCCCCCTTCTCCCCCGGGGACAGGGACCCCCCTTCTCCCCCGGGGACAGGGACCCCCTTCTTCCCCGAGGATAGGGACCCCCCTTCTCTCCTGGGGCCAGAGCCCCCCCTTCTCCCCCGGGACAGGGAGTCCTTTCTCCCCTGGGGACAGAGCCCCCCCTTCTTCCCTGAGGACAAGGACCCCCCCTTCTCCCCTGAAGGACAGGGACCCCCCTTCTCCCCCGGAGGACAGGGACCCCCCCTTCTCCCCCGGAGGACAGGGACCCCCCCTCTCCCCCGGAGGACAGGGACCCCCCTTCTTCCCTGAGGACAGGGACTCCCCTTCACCCCCAGGGAGAGAGTCTTCTCTGAGGACAGGGACACCCTTCTTGCTTGGGGAAAGGGACCCCATCTCCCCTAGGGACGGAGGCCCATCTCCCCTTGGGATGGGAAACCTATCTTTTTAATCTGAAAATTTGTTTTTATTGTACAAAAAAAAAAAGGCAATAAGTATAAAATTACAACTTCCGGATTAGGAAAACTTTTCCAGTACAATAATGGCTGTACAATACAGAAATCTAACCAGTATGTAGTTTTCTTATTGCACAGCATGGTATACTTTTTGCACAGCAAGGAAGGGTTTGTTATTGGCATAACGTAATAAACTAAACTTCAATAAAATTAAAACTAAAACAGATTTCTATTGTGTGTGCAGTCCTTTTAACCAAAGTATGTGTATGATAGACTGATCATCACCTCCTCCTGTCCACCAACCCCCCGGCAAGGCACACCCTCCAAGATGAACCGCTCACATCTGAAGCAATCTATCACGGATCAACTGAGCTGGTTCCACCGCAGGGGCTTCTAGCCATTCATGTTAGATTTCTGTAAATTTGACACTCGCATTACTGTGCTGATATGCATATCTCTCCCTAATCATTATAGCATTAACCTGTTGTATCCATGTATCCTGTTGATGTACAAGTGAATGTGAGAGAGGGCCTAGAGGTAGAGATGTTACGTGCTTACTATATTCCAGAGGGTAGTGTTGGGGGCATTAGTGGTAGGTTGACTAAAGCGCATAAAGCCAAGGTAAATATAGTAACAAGTCCTAGTTGCAATCTCGGAACACCCAATAAGAGGATAGTGTGCGACTGGTCTAAACTACATTGCATGTTCAATGCCAGAAGCCTGGGGGACAAGATGGGTGGACTAGAGATACTGTTGTACAAGGAGGATTTGGATTTTGTGGGAATTTCAGAGACCTGGTTCAACAGCTCTCATGATTGGCTGGCAACCATTCAAGGGTATACCCTTTATCACAGGGATAGAGAGGGTAAAAAAGGGGGAGGGGTATGCCTATATATCAAGAATGATGTACAAGTGAATGTGAGAGAGGACATCACTACGGGAGCTAGGGAGGAGGTGGTATCCTTATGGGTAGAGCTCCAAAGGATGAAGCTAAGGGGGAAATATTACTGGGAGTATACTATAGGCCCCCTAACCCAGGGCTTGACAAATTTGCTTGGAATCTAGGAGCCAGCTAAAAAAGTTAGGAGCCAGGTTTTTTTTTTTTAACAACGACTGACAGGTGGCACTGGGGACAGGTGGGCATGTGTGTTGTGTGTGTTTCACTGTGTTAGTTTTCACTCACGTTTCACTGACGCTGCAGCACGGAAGCTCTCCCTCCTCACACGCTGTCTTTGTGTGAGGAGGGAGAGCCGGCGATGAGAGATGATCTCATATGTTTACATATGAGATCACCTCTCGTTGGACAAGCCGATCGAGTGCTAAATGGCCACTGTGATTGGCCATTTAGCACGATCTGTGATTGGCTGTGTCCAAGGGACACGGCCAACACAGAACTTCCCCGATGGGCGCTTGCGGCGGTGCGCAGAGGGGAAGTAAACAGGAGGACGTCCAGGGATCCCCTCCCAGCAATTGGCGTCCACGCTGTGGACGTCTTTCATTTATAGCGTGGGCGCGAAGTGGTTAACTAAAGAATGTGACTGCTTTTATTTCCGCCATATCCCTGCTTATTTACCGCCATATCCCCGCTAAGGGTCCGATCAGGTCCGCCTGAAAAACTGACAGGCAAACCTGATCAGACAGCCTGTGTGAAAGGGACCAAGCAGGGAGATTACAAATAATACATTTTTTTTCTTAATTAAAATTAACAGTTTTTTACTTTTAGAAAAGAAATAAAAATCAAAGCTATTATAAACAAAAAGGCTATATGAATTTAAACCAGCCACCACCACACTCACCGTTAGGTAAAAGGCGCCAGATGACGCCCGCAATCACTCCCTTCTCTTCTCTACTTTGGGAAGGAGATGGTTGGGCAGTGAAAACAGGTAGGGCTTTGAAGCGCCATTAACATTGCATTGGCATTGTTAGAGGTGTTGCAATACCAAACGGCCACCACAAGATGGTGCCATATTACAGAAGGACTTCAGAAGGCCGCAAAGTTGCGGCCTAAATTTCTGGCTGGCACGGCCCGATGCGATCGCACGGCGGGGTTGGGGTCCACAGGGAGACAGGATACCGCAGTTGTGTCGCCCCAGGCGCCAGGACCCCACTTCTAGTCGCAAATGCGACCTGGCGACCGGGGTTTGTCGAGCCCTGCCCTAACCTGAGAGAGGAGGGAGAGACAGATCGCCTATAACAAGTTGGATTAGCAGCAAGGATGGGAAGTGTTATCATAATGGGGAATTTTAATTATCCAGACATAGACTGGGTGGAGGGAACCACGCATTCGTCTAAGGCTCGCAGTTCCTAAATGTCTTGCAGGACAATTTCATGGTTCAGATGGTAGATGCACCAACTAGAAATAAAGTGTAACTGGTTCTACTGATTACCAACAATACAGACCTGATCACAGATGTGGAAATACAGGCAATTTAGGAAACGGCGATCACAGGTCAATCGGCTTCAGTATAAATCACACAAATAGGAAAACATAGGGGAATACAAAGACACTGAATTTCAAAAGAGCCAACTTCCCTAAACTACGAACCTTGTTAGAAGGCATGAATTGGGTTAGCCTAACATCAATAGTATGCAAGCTCTTGGAGGGGATAAGGAACTATATACAAGATTTTAGTAATGAAAATGGTATCATTAGCAGTAATCAGCATGGATTCGTGAAGAATTGTTCTTGCTAAACCAATCTATTAATCTTCTATGGGGTAAACAGTTCAGTCTCTGTATTTTGCAGATGATTCTAAGCTAAGCAGGGCAATAACTTCTCTGCAGGATGTGGAAACAGTGCAAAAAGATCTGAACAAATGAATAGGGTGGGCAACTACATGGCAAATGAGGTTTAATGTAGAAAAATTAAAAATAAGGCAAAAATATGAATGGAATCTATACTCTGGAGGAATCTAGGATGGAAAAGGACCTGGGGGTCCTAGTAGATGATAGGCCCAGCAATGGCATGCAATGCCAAGCTGCTGAAAACAGAATATTGGCATTAAACGTGGATGGTGAGCGGAGAAGAGGAGCCTGTCCAGTCTGTATATATGCCTGCTGTTTACAAGTCATCTTGAGGTGAGAGTTCTGTGAGCACATTTGTGGATTATACATTATCAGCCACCCACTCCCCTCAGTGGAAAATAGGAGAAGATTCTATTGCATAGAAAGAGACTGTTTACTTACTCCTTGACTTTAGCCTTCCTGTTTGGACTCATATTTTATATAATCTTTATTGATATAATCTTTATTGATTTGTCCCTTAGGCCCCTTTCACACTGGGGCGGTTTTCAGGCGGTACAGCGCTAAAAATAGCGCCTGTACACCGCCTGAAAAAACTGGCCCCATTCACTCCAGTGTGAAAGCCGGCGGGCTTTCACACTGGAGCAGTGCGCTAGCAGGACGGTAAAAAATGTCCTGTTAGCAGCATCTTTGGAGCAGTATAGGAGCGGTGTATTCACCGCTCCTATACCGCTCCTACCCATTGAAATAAATGAGACACCGCGGTAATACCGCGGCAATACTGCTGCAAAGCGCCGCTACGGCGGCCCTTTGCCGGGGATTTTGACTTTTTTTCGGCCTCTTGCAGGGAGATAAAACCGCACCGCGAGCGGCCGAATCCCGCGGCTAAAACGACGGTAAAGCAGCGCTAAATATAGCGCTGCTTTACCGTCACCGCAGCTCCCGCCCCAGTGTGAAAGGGGCCTTATACACTTTATTGATTTGTCCCTCAACCAGTGCTTCTTAGCCTTTGGCTATTTTTCACCTTGCTGGCACGTATTCATTTATTTATTTACTGCACTATATTTGAATTTTTTTCATCCATTGTTTTATTACGTGTTTCATAATGTTTAGGTGTGTGTTTTAACCATATGCGCAAAATCACTTTACTTTTAATACTACTGTTTGTGTGATTGTGTACACTATTAGATTTTGCTGCTGGTTTTTATGCAAGAATTTTCATTTTGCACTATTTTGGCACTTTAGCTGTTTTACTTGCTAATTCACCTTTATTTATTTTTTATTTTTTTTCCATTAATAAACATTTATTAAGGGGCGATGTGATACAGCTTAGACAGCATAAAATGCAAGTGGCGTTGTTAACATTTGATAACAGAAATACAAAAATAAGTCGGGCAGTGCTGGTCCTCATGAATATTGAAGTTAAATAGTGTGTCCTAATTCCTCCTTCCAAAACCTCCTCGTCTGCCTCTGCCTCTATTTCCGCCTCTGTTTGATGAATTCCTGTTGTTGCCTCTGTCAAATGATCTGCCTCCTCTACCACGTGGACCTTCTTGGTCTCTCCTTGATTCTTGAAGCGCTGGGAGCTCAGTTGCCACAGAAAACTGCCAACGCCTTGAATCTTTCCAGGAATCTTGAAAAGTCTTTAAAGTGTCGTCCTTAACATCAAAACAAACACCCATGGCATCTTTTAGGAGGCACATCTGGTAAATTTGGGAATCAATTTCTTCTCCCATTTGTTCTTTAATTGCACGCCAAACATAGTTCAAGGTATGGATGGCAACTGAGTTATCAATAAAACTGTGATATAGCCATTTTCCATATTAAGAAGCGATCGTTGTTTCAAGGATGAAGCGCCAGAAATCTGTGCTAAAGCTGCTGCAAGCGCATTTAATGCTCCCTTCTTTTCAATAAGTTCTTCTGCATATACTTTAAAATGCACCTTTATTTATTTAATTTGATCATTAAGCACTTTATTTATCTTGTGATTACTTAATATTTATATATTTATTTGTGTAGTTATACTGTACATTCCTAGTTCCGTTATTTGCGTAGCGCGAAGGTCACCTGTTCACAGAATATTCTAAGTTCTATAAAGATTTACAATTATTTATACGAAAATTAATCCTGAGGAAAATGTTTCATAAACATGATGTTCCACTCAATTTTACTCCACAAGAGAGTCGGGCACTCGACCAACTTGTGGCACTTCTAGAAGAAAATCTTCAAGAAGCTTTGGACTCAGTTTATCAAACTGTCGATCCGAACAAACCCAAACTAAAAAAGAAATCGGACTTCTGTCCTGCACCCAGCACAAATCCAAATGCAGCAGCTTTCCTCAATCTAGTTAATAGAGATCTGGAAAAACTAAAAATTCGGACTACTAAAACAACAAATTCAACTAAAAAGGAACTAAGAGCCATTAGAGAACTCGCAGAGAATAAAAACATAGTTATTAAAGCGTCCGATAAGGGCGGGAATATAGTCCTCCTGGACAACAAACAATATCTTCAAATGTGTAATGACATTTTAAAAAAACAATATTGGTATCGACGTATGCCCTCGGGCATTGTCAAGAAGTAACATGATGACTTTTACCGTCTCATCGACTCAGCTGTACACCATAATGTCATCACGACACAACTATGGACTTATATTAGAAATAACTTCCCCAAAGTGCCCACGTTCTATGCACTTCCTAAAGTCCATAAGAACAAGAAAAACCCTCCAGGTCGACCCATCATCTCTGGAATAGGTTCGATCAGTGACGGTCCTAGTCGCTTAATTGATGATTTTCTGAAACCTTTTGTACTAGCACTCCCCTCATATGTTAAAGACACCACTCATTTTCTCCAGATCATAGATGGCCTTACAATTCCCAGTGAAGCACTTTTGGTAACAGTGGATGTAGAAACTCTATACAGTTCCATACCCCACACTAGGGGAGTGGCAGCTATGAGACACATCATACAGAGAGACAGCAGAGTTGATCCAGCCTATGGTGAGTTCATCCTCACCTTACTCGAATATATTCTTGAACACAACATTTTCACCTTTAACGGCTCCCACTACCTCCAGGTGCAGGGGGTGGCGATGGGGACATGCTGTGCCCCATCCTACGCCAACCTGTACCTGGGGGAGTGGGAGCAGGCCTTCCTAGACGATGAAGACTTGTCGATGTACACGGACCACATCCTTGAGTGGCACCGGTACATCGACGACATCTTCATCGTCTGGGACGGCCCCATTCCCCTTTTGGAACAATGCCTTCTAAGAATGAATAGGAATACATTTAATTTAAATTTCACAATGTCCTACAATGCCAACCAGGTTCCCTTTTTAGATGTGGAAGTATACAAAAACAAAGAGGGACATCTTTTAACCCGTCTATATAGAAAGCCCACTGCCGGCAATGCTATTCTGCACGCCAGCAGCTTCCACCCTACACCTCTTCTTAATTCCATACCCTATGGCCAGTATCTGCGCATTCGGCGGAACTGCTCAGATGACTCAATTTTCCAAATCGAAGCAGATAAATTACGAGATAGGCTTCTTCAGAGGGGGTATTCCCATGCCTCCCTCAAGAGGTCATATCAGCAGGCATGCCTCCAAAGTAGGAACCAGTTACTCTACTCTAAAAAAGTCAGAGAGGATACCAACCCTCTGTGTATCATTTCAAAATTCAATAATCAACAAAAACGAATGAAACAAATAGTAGAAAAATACTGGCACCTCCTAACGTATGACCCCCTGCTAGGACAATTTGTCCCCGACAGACCTCTTTTTACATTCAAAAGGGCAAGATCCATCAGAGATCAAATCACTAGCAGCGAATTTAGCACAAGTACCAATCAACACTGCAAATATAAGGGCACTTTTATGTGTGGCTCTTGCCACTACTGCCGTTATATGGCAGTAGACAAAAATCCAATCTTACCTAACGGTGAGAGATTCCTAGCGAAACACTTCGCAAATTGTAAGACCATAGGGGTAATTTATCTTTTGACATGTGACTGTTCCTGTTTTTATGTTGGAAAAACTAAGTTGGAGTTTTGGAAACGTGCTTATAGACACATACACAGTATGCAGACCTGTAACCCTGATCTCCCTCTAGGTCGGCATGTCAGTACGGTACACATGGGCAAATCTCCCAAAATTAAATTTTTAATTTTTGATCGTGTACACCCAAACCCAAGAGGAGGAGACTTGAATCCAACTTGAATCCAGATGGATCTATAGACTCCGGGCCACCCAGGCACCAGGACTCAACGAATCCATCTGGTTCAAACCATTTTTGGATGGCTTCTCCTCTGGAGGCATGGAAAAATTAACGCAAACAAAAAAACATCTATTCCAACATGTTAAGATCTTAATCCACAGTTTATGATTTAACAAATCTGCGCTAATGCTTCACCGACTGGCACTATACGACCCTCCAGCTAAGCCGGACTAATTGTCTCTCTCTCCCTAAGATAGGACTTTTTTGATTCAATGCGACCACTACTATCCCACATAAAGGTCTTTTTAAACCATATGTGACTACTATCCACCTATAAAAAATTGTTTAATGATTTGGTACTGTACTGTATTAATACCACAATTTATGAACTTGATATGATGAATGCTTTTGTTTTCCCTCTCTGTATGAAACGCTCTTTAAAAACTAATGTAACTGTCATCTGTACGGATTAAGTTGATTGATGTATATTCTGGCATTTTGGAGCATCTTCAATCTCCACATATGATATGATAAAGATCTATTTACATAATGACATATTTTCTGTGACTTGATGCAATTTTTTGTATTTATATACAATATATACTACACTGCAATGAAAATGATCATGCACTTATCAGCATTTCTCTCTGTGAATTAGAGATCAAACCATTTTGACAAAATCTGTTGTATCCACCATAATTTATTAGCAGATTTGGTTAACCTCTGCTTGACAATAAGACTAAATATGTCTTCTGTACAACCGCCTTTGTAAAAAATTTTTTTTTTCCATATCCACATCCTCCAGAGGTTCTAGAGCTGCCGCTCTCTGGGCTAATGAGCTGCTTTGCGGGGAAGCCCGGCACGTCAGCCGCCCGCCTTAATAGGCGGTGCAGCGTCTTGTGGGGGTGGTAGGACGTCTCGGCGTCCTCCCCTCCACTCCGGCCTCTCATGCGGACATGCGTGGTCCGCCGATGGAGCCATGACCTCCATCATGCTCCTCCCGGCGGACCTGCGCAGTACGCCTGTTGAAGCCCTACGTGCCGGCGAGAGACCTGGGCGTGGCCGCGTGACGTAGCGCGACCTGATTGGTCGCGCGGGAACGTGACCACGCGCAGACCACTCGGGGGGCCAGTGTCATCGAGGCCTTTCTCCTCCCCCCATCAGACACAGCTGTCTTGAAGACAGCTGATTGGGGGCGGGAGATTGAAAAGTCCAGACAGCCCCAGCACTCAACATTGGCGTCCTTTGCACGCCGAAGGATTGAGCGGCTGGCGAACATTCTTACTACTAGAAACCTTATAAGGTATGCTTGTTTGACTGCATAGATTTGATGCCTTATCCAGGTATACCCTGTTTAGTTTTATTTCAGCACTGATGCAATTTCAACAATGCTGCTATATTTCTGTGCCCTTTACATGCCTCTGTATATGCTAACCTTGGTTCACTGTTACAAAAATCACCAGGTCTTTTGGCTGCTTTTTTATGGCACCTCTCCTAACCCAGAGATTCCTTTCAATATTGAAAGCCCTGAGGGAGTACTCTTCCTGATATTAAGAACCTTACACGGCATGTTTTCAGTAATTTAACCTGGTGTATACTCCCTATAACACCCTACATATAGACTGTTTGACAGGCACTCAATATTATTCTATAGCAAACGTATATTTAAAATTAAAAAAAAACAATAAATATAAAACACTCCAACTGTAAAAACCTTATCACATGACCCCAAAAATTTTTTCACATTTTAATAGATCAGTTTACATAGAAGTACTATCTCTACATTTCAATCTTCTTGCAGATTGCTGTCACACCCACAAGACCTCTGTGGCTTTAGCCACTCTGGGTGGATTCCAGAGGACAGGTATTATTCAATCATAAGATTTTTACCTTATACATTGGATCTATATACGATGCTATAATATGACTATTTTTCTCCCACAAAGGACCCCGGTATCATTTACTGACCCCAGCAACCCCGCTTTGCATGCTTCCGATCCCGCTTGCGGCAGCCTAATAACATCATATCTCTCCGGACAAGGGCTCTCTAGCTATCTAGAAAATCCTTTCAAAAAAATCTTGGCTTAAATACCCAATTGAATCTTTTGAATTTTTTGCCTCGGCCTGGATCCCAACACAGAGAGGGCTGATATCAGTGGAAAAAATGCTCTTTGTTTTTAATATGACGAAACTTTTTCAATCAATATAAGATACATACATGTAAGTCTTTGTCATGTACATCCATTCTGCCTTTTAGAGTATATCATTCTGGCTTCCTGTTATCCTTATGACCTTTCTCCATCCACCCTATGCCTCCTGCCTTTTTCCATTTTGCATTAATTCTCTTGCCATACTGCAATTATATGTAACGTTATACTAAAATTGCATTTTCTATATCTAAAATCAAGGTCCACATCTGGTATCTATGACCCCTGAAGGAGGACACCTTTCTCCAAAACGCGTCGGGTCTGATATCATACATTATATTGATGCAACCTTTTTACTGTAAACTCTTTGTGTAAACCTTTAAATACTTTTTATAATTCTTTTTTGATCTATTATAAATAAATATTTTTTGTTACTATATACATTGTAATAATTTGGGTAAAACCTAGTAGTGCCTATAAAGTCCACAAACAAGGGGAAAATCATACATTTTTTCTTGTTCACAGAATATTGGCATGCATTAAAAAGGGGATCAACTCCAGAGATAAAACGATAATTCTCCCGCTCTACAAGACTCTGGTCCAGCCGCACCTAGAGTATGCTGTCCAATTCTGGGCACCAGTCCTCAAGAAGGATGTACTGGAAATGGAGCGAGTACAAAGAAGGACAACTAAGCTAATAAAGGGTCTGGAGGATATTAGTTATGAGGAAAGGTTGCGAGCACTGAACGTATTCTCTCTGTAGAAGAGACGCTTGAGAGGGGATATGATTTCAATTTATAAATACCGTACTGGTGACCCCACAATAGGGATAAAACTTTTTTGCGGAAGGGAGTTTAACAAGACACGTGGCCACTCATTAAAATTAGAAGAAAAGAGGTTTAACCTTAAACTACGTAGACGGGTTCTTTACTGTAAGTGCGGCAAGGATGTGGAATTCCCTTCCACAGGCGATGGTTCCAGTAGGGAGTATCTATAGTTTCAAAAAACTATTAGATAAGCACAACGACCGCAACATACAGGGATATACAATGTAATACTGACATATAATCACACACATAGGTTGGACTTGTGTCTTTTTTTTTAACCTCACCTACTATGTGACTATGTAACTATGTGTCGTAGGCACCTGAGACGAGAGCCAATATCGTGCTATCAATTTCTTAGCTAGATATAATAGTCTGAGTAGAGCAATGTAGGTATGTGGGGAGTATAATTCCTCTTCTAGATTACCAAGCAGACAAGTAACCGGACACAGTGGTAATTGTAAGGGACCTCCTGTGACAGCTCTTATCGGATTTCACCCCAGTGTGTGCTCCCCCTACATGGATACATGGATGTGCTACCACTACACAACTGACCCCTCTGTGTGCTCCCACTACACGACTGACCCCTATGTATGCTCACACTACACGGGGAACCACTCTGTTTGCTCCCCCTACATGTCGGCATACTCTGACCACCTCCTGTATCCTGTCCGCATCCTCTGACCATCACCTGTACCATTTCCACATCCTCTCACTGCGTCCTGTATCCTGTCCGCATCCTCTGACCATCACCTGTACCATTTCCACATCCTCTGATCGCCTCCTGTATCCTGTGCACATGTTCTGACCACTTCCTATACCATGTCTGCAGCCTCTAACCACTTCCTATATCATGTCCGCAGCCTCTAACCATCTCTTGCACCATGTCTGCAATCTCTGACTATCTCTTGTCTTTTATCATGTCTGCAGTCTCTGAGGGGAAGTCTGGAGAGGAATCAAGAGTGAGAGCGCCGCCAGGATGGGGATTACTGGAGGAGTCAGACGTGTATTGACTGTGGAGAGGAGACTATAGAATAAAACCAGATCCAATAACCTGGAGCCGTCTAACAGCCCTGCACGGTGCACCTGAGAGGGGGTCAGTGACAGAGCCGTCAGGCCAGTCTGGGGGGGGGGTCACTGATGTAATGGGGGAAGTAAATTAATGTAAGGGGGCACTGATATAAAGGTTTCCCCTTAGATCAGTAACCCCCCCCCTTACCTTAGTGTATTCACTCTGCAGAAGGTGGTGTCTAGTCACCAGAGTCTCCCCCACCCCCCCCCCCCCACATCACCGTTCCCGGTAGCATTCCCCTTTACATCTAAGGGAACTCGGATGTAAAGGAAAATGCTGCAGAGCATGATTTAAGGAGGAACTCTGGTGTAAGGGGTGCTCTGGTCACCAGAGACCACCTTATATCAGAGTCCACTGCATTTACATCAGAGTTCCCACTTACATCAGGGTCTGCAGCATTGCTCTTTACATCAGAGTTCCCCTTTACATCAGGGTTCACAGAGTTCCCCCTTGCACTGTAAGATTAAAAGGGATAGAGGCCCAGAGACATGTCCAGGGAACACAGAAGATACATGGGTTAGATTAGAAGGGATGGAGGCCTAGAGACATGTCCAGAGTACACAGAGGATACATGGGTTAGATTAGAAGGGATGTATGTCCAGGGAACACAGAGGAGGCCTCCATCCCTTCTAATCTAACTCATGTGTTCCCTGGACATGTCTCTGGGCCTCCAACTCTTTTAATCTTACAGTGCAAGGGAGAACTCTGTGAACACTGATGTAAAGGGCAATGCTGCAGACTCTAATGTAAGTGGGAACTCTGATGTTAATGGAAATGCAATGGACTCTGATATAAGGTGGTCTCTGGTGACCAGAGCACCCCTTACATCAGAGTTCCTCCATAGATCATGCTCTGCAGCCTTTTCCTTTACATCTGAGTTCCCGTGCACCGCAAGGGAGAATCCTGCAGACTCTGATGTAAAGGGAAATGCCGGAAACTCTGATGTGGGGGCGGGGTGAGTTTACTAATCTACGGTGAAAAATTTATATGCGTGCCCCCTTACATTATTGTATTTACCTTCCCCCATTACATCAGTGACCCCCCCCCGACTGGCCTGACAGCGCTGTCACTGACCTCCTCATAGTTGCACCGTACAGGGCTCAGTTAGACGGCTCCAAGTTGGTGGCTCTGGTTTTATTCTATAGTCTCTTCACCACAGTCCATACATGTCTGACTCCTCCAGTAATTCCCATCCCGGCAGGGCTCTCACTCTTGATTCCTCTCCAGACTTCCCTTCAGAGACTGCAGACATAACAAAAGACAAGATATAGTCAGAGATTGCAGACATGGTACAAGAGATGGTTAGAGGGTGTGGACATGATATAGGAGGTGGTTAGAGGCTGCAGACATGGTACAGGAGGTGGTCAGAACATGTGCACAGGATACAGGAGGTGGTCAGAGGATGCGAACAGGATACAGGAGGCAGTCAGAGGATGTGGAAATGGTACGAGTGGTGATCAGAGGATGAGGAAGGGATACAGGAGGTGGTCCGAGTATGCTGACATGTAGGGGGGAGAAAAACAGATTGGTCCCCACTGTAGTGGGAGCATACAGAGGGGTCAGTTATGTAGTGGGAGCATATCCATGTAGGGGGAGCACACAGTGGGGTGAAATCCTGATAAGAGCTGTCACAGGAGGGCCCTCACACAGGACACATGGCAGGCAGGACGGTGAGGTTGGCACACACAGGGTGATCAGGCAGGGCGATGAGGTTGGCACACTCAGGGTGATCAGGTTCCTGTTCTTAGGGGAGGTGGGGTCCTGGTCCCCAGGGAAGATGGGGTCCCTAGGTGAGATGGGGTTCCTGTCCGTAGGCAAGATGGGTTCCCCATCCCCAGGGGAGATCGGTCTCCATGACGATGATGATGGTGTATAAGTCTCCAGTGTGAGGGCTACAGGTAAACTCACACTAGGCTTTTTTGGCCCCTGACCAGTGGCGGTGCGTGCATAGAGGGCGCAGGAGCGCCGCTCCCTCTCTCCTGCACCGCTCTATCACCAATAGATAGATTCATGCATTGAATGAATCTATCTATTGTCACCGATGCCGCCCCCTATTCAGGTGTCCGGCCCCTTGTCGGGGCGCCGGGCATCTGAATTACAGCGGGGGGGTGTTTTTGGAAGCGCCCTATTAGAGCTGTAAGCTCTAATAGGCAACCTGATTAGAGCGGTGGGCTCTAATAGGCTTCCATAAGTGTAAACAGCGCTTCCCTAACACAGACCCGCCTCTCAGCCAATCAGGTTGCCGGGTCTGTGTTACCTGTCACCTGATTGGCTGAAGTCACAGGCGCTGTGATTGGACGCCTAGGCGTCCAATCATTGCAGAAGACAGGAGGAGCGCGGGAGAAGATATCGGGTCGATGAGGAGACACTGCTCGCCGCCTGACGCCGTCACCAGCTGCACACCGAGACAAGGTAAGTGCCGGTAGATGGCGGGCAGAGGGCACATTGGCAGCATTTAATGGGCACAGTGACAGCACTTGGGGCACGGTGGCAGCGTTAGATGGGCACAGTGGCAGCACTTGGGGCACGATGGCAGTGTTTGGAGCACAGTGGCAGCATTTAATGGGCACAGTGGCAGCATTTAATGGGCACAGTGGCAGCATTTGAGGCACAGTGGCAGCACTTGGGGCACAGTGGCAGCGTTAGATGGGCACAGTGGCAGCACTTGGGGCACAGTGGCAGTGTTTGGAGCACAGTGGAAGCATTTAATGGGCACAGTGGCAGCATTTGGGGCACAATGGCAGCACTTGGGACACAGTGGCAGCGTTAGATGGGCACAGTGGCAGCATTTAATGGGAACAGTGGCAGCATTTAATGGGCACAGTGGCAGCGTTTAATGGGCACAGTGGCAGCGTTTAATGGGCACAGTGGCAGCGTTTGGGGCACAGTGGCAGTGTTTAATGGGCACAGTGGCAGCGTTTGGGCACAGTGGCAGCGTTTGATGGCACAGTGAGGCTGTTTGCGCCCCTCAAAAATTTTGAGCACCAGCCGCCACTGCCCCTGACTGGAGGAAAAGCAGCAGAGGCAATCCAGCCCCCAGCACTTGACAGAGAACACAGACACGGCTCTATCATTTTCCTTGACCTCCTATATATTTATTTTGCAGGGCTGTGCAGACAGATTTGTGTAAGCAGAGGCTCTGTGTCAGGCTGCTGTTTTCATTCCTGAACAGATTGCACAGCCCTTCACATTATGTACATCATGCAGTGTGAATGTGTTCTATGCAAAGGCTTTTGACACAGATCACAGGCACAGCTCTATGTTTTTCCTCGACCTCTCATACATACATACATACACACAGTGCTATGCACGGGGCCCGCCCCCCTCTCCAAGCACCGCTCTGTCTCCCCCTCCCACTTTCCTTCGGTACGGGTTAATAGAACAGCCTAGGGGCGTGTTAGTGGCGGGGTGCTGACGCTGACATAATTAAGCAACTCGCCGCCTCACTCGAATCTAATTTTTCTGGACTCGAAAATAGCATCTGCGCGTGCGTGGTAAAGCCGTGGTGAAGTCGCGCATGCAGGGTAAAGCTGCGCGAACAGCTGTTTACTGACATAGCCGCACCAGAAGTGATGAGGTCGATGATTTTCATAAATTGAGGATTTTTCTTATAACACCGGAGGGGCTTTCACAGAGGCTTCAGCTGACCCTCCAGTGAGGAATCAGTGAGCAAACAAGGAAGAGGCTTTAACACCTTCCCGCCCAGCCTATACTAAAATGACAGGCAGGCAGGAGCGTTGTTGTTCTAGGAGGACATCATATGATGTCCTACCAGAACGCACCTCTCACAGAGCCTCGCATCGGTGCGATCTGTCACCGGCTGTGTCCACCGCACACAGCCGATGACTGATCACTGCACCACCCAGTGTCATGTGATTGCTGTGACCAATCATAGCAATTAAGGATGGCCTCAGGCGTGTTCGCACACTCCACGTGCAGAGCCCGCCAGGAAGTTGGCACGGCGCTGTGCTAATCACAGGCAGTGAGGCATTGTCCCGATGTGCGGCTGCAGGGATCGGGAAATGTCTCACTGCCTGTGATTAGCGCAGCACCGTGCCGACTTCCTGGCAGGCTCTGCACGTGGAGTGTGCGAACACGCCTGAGGCCATCCTTAATAGCAATGGATGACTTCCTGGCCTAAATTGTCGACAAAATTTGATTTTTTGGGTTTCTTTTAAAAGAGAAAGTAGAAAATTTTGTTTGTTTTTTCAAAATATTCGCTCTTTTTTTCGCTTATATCACAAAAAAAATAAAAAATTAAGTGGTGAATAAATACCACCAAAAGAAAGCTCTATTTGTGTGAACAAAATGATAAAAATTTAATTTGGGTACAGTGTAGAATGACTGAGTAATTGTCATTCAAAGTGAGAGAGCACTAAAAGATGAAACTTGGTCTGGGAAGGAAGGGGGTGAAAGTGCCCAGTATTGAGGTGGTTAAATACCACCAAAAGAAAGCTCTATTTGTATGAATAAAATTATAAAAATTTCATCTGGGTAAAGTGTAGCATGACCGCGCAATTACATAGTTACATAGTAGGTGAGATTGGAAAAAGACACAAGTCCAACCTATGTGTGTGATTATATGTCAGTATTACATTGTATATCCCTGTATGTTGCGGTCATTCAGGTGCTTATCTAATAGTTTCTTTGGAACTATCAATGCCCCCCCACTGAGACCACCGCCTGTGGAAGGGAATTCCACATCCTTGCCGCTCTTACAGTAAAGAACCCTCTACGTAGTTTAAGGTTAAACCTCTTTTCTTCTAATTTTAATGAGTGGCCACGAGTCTTGTTAAACTCCCTTTTGCAAAAAAGTTTTATCCCTATTGTGGGGTCACCAGTATGGTATTTGTATATTGAAATCATATCCCCTCTCAAGCGTCTCTTCTCCAGAGAGAATAAATAAGTTCAGTGCTCACAACCTTTACTCATAACTAATATCCTCCAGACCCTTTATTTGCTTTGTTGCCCTTCTTTGTACTCACTCCAGAAGGACTGGTGCCCAGAACTGGACAGCATACCCCAGGTGCGGCCGGATCAGTCTTATAGAGCGGGAGAATTATCGTGTTATCTCTGGAGTTGATCCCCTTTTTTATGCATGCCAATATTCTGTTTGCTTTGTTAACAGCAGCTTGGCATTGCATGCCATTACTGAGCCTATCATCTACTAGGTCCTTTTCCATCCTAGATTCCCCCAGAGGTTCTCCCCCCAGTGTATAGATTGCATTCAAATTTTTTGCCACCCAAATGCATTATTTAAAATTTTTCTACATTGAACTTCATTTGGCATGTAGTTGCCCACCCCATTCATTTGTTCATATCTTTTTGCAAGGTTTCCACATCCTGCAGAGAAGTTATTGTCCTGCTTAAAGCCGGACTATACTTTAAAAATTTTTTTTAAAAGCCAGTAGCTACAAATACTGCAGCTGCTGACTTTTAAAAAATGGACACTTACCCGTCCCTGGTTCCAGCGGTGTCGGCAGCAGAAGCCGATCGCTCGCTCGGCTCTCTGCTGTAGCCGGCGCCATTCTCGGTGAGGGAATCAGGAAGTGGCTTCACTTCCCGATTCCCTACTGCGCATGCGCGAGTCGCGCGGCGCAATGAGAATCTTCAGCGCTGTCTGCCGGGACACGTGTGTGTCCCGGCAGACAGCGCGCCGGGACAGGAACTTGCGTAAACTCCCGTGGGAGTTTATGCCGGAAGTGGGTGCAGATACCTGTCTTAGACAGGTATCTGCACCCCCCTCCCCCCTGAAAGGTGCCAAATGTGACACCGGAGGGGGGGAGGGTTCCGAAAAGCGGGAGTTCCACTTTAGGGTGGAATCCCGCTTTAAGGCCCATACACACGATCTGATTTTTTGACAACCAACATGCAAATTAGCTGTTTTGGACCAACATCCGACCGTGTGTACGCTCCATCGGACCAACTTTTTCCAGGTTTCATCTGACTTTTGTTGGCTGTGCGAACGGACCAACTTTCTGCCAACAAAAGTCCGATGGACCAAAGTCCGACCGTGTGTACACAAAACCAACGGACTTTTGTACAAACCAATGCAGAACCAATGCAAAAGATCAGACAACAATACAGAAGTTGACCAAAGGTGGCTGTAAAGAGCAGAAAAACCAAGTGATTTGGTGAAAGTTGGCTGAAAAAGTCCTGCCGTGTGTATGCAATACCAACTTGGGGCCAACGCCCTTTGGACAAAAATCCACGGGAAAGTTGGTCCACGGTCCGATCGTGTGTATGAGGCTTTAGCTTAGTATACAGAGATTGAACTGTTTACCCCATCCTCCAGGTCGATTATGAACAAATTAAATAGGATTGGTCCCAGCGCACAACCCTGGGGGACCCCGCTACCAACCCCTGACCATTCCGAGTACTCCCCATTTATCACCACCCTCTGAACTCGCACTTGTAGCCAGTTTTCAATCCATGTACTCACCGTATGGTCCATGCCAACGGACCTCAGGGCCTTCACTTGCCACTCTGCCACACATAGATCCTTCTCACGTATTGACCTGGCCTACGTGGCGGCACCTGTTCTCCCCAGAGTTTGGAACATTGCCATTCTCCCCAGGGTAATCTCGGACCATGCCCCGCTGCTGCTGTCTCTGGACTTGGCGGTGGCTCCGAAAGTCTGGAGACTTTCCAGATTCTGGGTGACGGACGCGGAAGTAGAGCCTCAGTTTCATGATACGCTAAAGCAGTACTGGAGGGGTAACCCTGGGATGGCCACAGTAAACTGTGTGTGGGAGGCCTTTAAGGCCTCCTCGCACGGACACTACCAAGCAATTATAGCTGCAGTGAGGAGGAGGCGCAGAGCTGAGCTCACTGGGGTGGAGGCGGAGGCCATTAGACAAGAGGCCCTTTATGTTCGTACCCGGGATCCGGAACATTACACTCGGCTCCAATCTTTGACCCAGCGGACCCTCCTTCTGCGCACATCTCTGACACAAAAGAAATTGCTCCACCAAACCCAGCGTTTATTTGAACAGGGGGAGAGGACAGGTCGCCTCCTGGCCTGGCTCTCTAGAGAACAATCTGGTGTTATGACCATTGCACAGATCCGCAGCCAGGACGGGACTCTCCTTTCCACCCCCCAGGACATTAACCAATGATTTGCCACCTACTACCAACAACTCTATAGCTCCCGAGTGGCATACGACCAGACAGACCTAACTGACTACCTAGAGGAGATCGACATCCCCGTCCTCACTATTGCTTCCGCAAACAAGTTAGATGCCCCTATTCAAATAGAGGAGATACAGAAAGCGTTTAAAATTATGCAGACAGGCAAGACACCGGGCCCGGATGGGTTCCCGGTTGAATTTTACAAGGCCTACATGGATGACCTAGCCCCCAGACTCCAGTCGATCCTGTCTCAAGCATTGCAGACTGGAGCCCTCCCAGACTCGATGAGTGATGCAGTGATAGTGGTTATCCCTAAACCAGCTAAGGACCCCACCCAATGCTCCTCATATCGCCCTATATCCCTCATCAATGTAGACGCCAAAATACTTGTGAAGGTCCTCGCCAACCGCTTGAACACTGTCATCACAGCCCTAGTCCACCCGGACCAGACGGGCTTCATGCCGGGGCGCAACACGGATATAAATATCCGGCGGCTCCACCCAACCATAGCGGCCGCGGATCCTGATGGTCCCGGAGTGGTGGCCTCACACAATGCCGAGAAGGCTTTCTACTCGGTCGAGTGTGGCTACCTTTGGACGGTCCTTTCTAGATTTGGCTTTGGCCCTCAATTTTTGGCATGGCTACGGATGCTATATGCACATCCTAGAGCCCGCATCCGTACTAATGGAACCCTATCGGGTCCCTTCTCACTGGAGAGGGGAACTCAGCAGGGATGTCCGCTATCCCCGGCGTTATTCGCCCTGGCCCTAGAGCCGCTAGCGGCTCATAATTAGAAGAGACTCTGGGATTAAAGGCATAAGAGTGGGCCCACTAGAAGAAAAACTGTCCCTATATGCGGATGATTCCTTATTATATCTGGCGGATGCCTCTACCTCTCTAAGGGCTGCCTTGACCCAGTTTGATGCCTTGAGCTGCTATTCAGGAGTTCGTATCAACTGGGACAAGTCGGTTCTGTTCCCGCTTCATCCGTCCTTGCCCTGAGTGGAGTCCCGCACACCTTTGCGTTGGGTTGACGAGTTCGTCTACCTAGGTGTAAAAGTGGGCCCCACGACAGAGGGTTATCGCCATAGGAATGTCCTCCCGGTCTTGGAACTCCTGACCAAACGTTGCACCTCCTGGTGTAATCTCCCCCTCACACCAGTGGGCAGGGGGAACTTAATCAAAATGGTATATTTGCCCAAGTTGCTGTACTTTTTTAGGCAAACTCCCACCCCTATCCCCCGATCCTTCTTCCGGAAGCTAGACAGTATAGTGACAGATTTTATCTGGGCAGGTTGTCCCCCCCGGATAGCAAGGCACACCCTCTATCTCCCCTTGTCCAGTGGGGGCCTAGCCCTTCCAAATTTTCTTATATATTACTGTGCGGCGGTTCTGGTGATGGTCAGGTGGTGGTTCTCCCAACCTAAACAGAACCCGGCTGTCACTCTCGAGGCTGCGATCCTAGGCTCATATGCCGCTCTCTCTAACCTTGTCTTTAGAGGCTGTAAGGCTCACCCCTCTATGACAGGACCTATGAAGACCACCATAAGGGTGTGGCAGTGCTCTAGGGCACTCAGGGGAGATCCTGTAGCTATCTCCCCCCACACTCCGCTGTGGGGTAACCCCCTGCTTACCCAACTGAGCACCGTACCTGACCCAGCGATTTGGGCCAAGCGGGGTGTTCTTACCCTGAAACACGTAATGCCAAAAGGCAAGATTCTGACATTCCAGGAGCTGAAGCAATCCTTTAACCTCCCATCCTCCTTTCACTTTAGATATGGCCAGCTCCGGCATGCCCTCACAGTGCAATTTCTAACCCCAATCATTCTCGAGTCGGACTCGATTGAGCGGCCTCTCGGGAGTGATGGGAAAGCCCCTCTCATCCCTATATATGTACCGTACGGTCACTCATGATACGGACACCACGACTATCCTGAGTAAATGACAGAGAGACATTCCTAATCTTGATAGGGACACATGGGAGGAACTGGTCACTGCATACGTCCCCTCTATGATTGCATCTAGAGACCGATTTACACAGCTGAAATTCTTACACAAGGCATACTATACACCACAGAGACTTGCAAATATCTACCCTTCCCACAGCCCACTGTGTACAAGGTGCTCCCTTGAACACGGCTCCTTCTTCCATATGGTCTGGACTTGCCAAAAAATGTGCCCATACTGGCGGGAGGTGGCGGATGTACTGACAGAGATCACTGGAGCTCCGATAGAGCCAGACCCCCTCCTATTTCTACTCAGCTACCTGGAAGAAATAGAGGGAGATAGATACACCAAACTTTGTGTGACATTCACCCTCTTTTATGCGAGGAGAGAAATCCTCCTGAGCTGGAGGGGAACGGAGCTCCCTACAAGAACATCATGGCAAAGCACTATAAATAAGGTCCTCCCTCTTTATAAAATTACCTATGAAAGTAGAGACTGCCCAGCGAAATACAACAAGATTTGGGCAAAATGGGTCGAGGCCTGTGGATGACCTGGACGGACCACATGATACCAGCTGACTGGGATATGTACTGTGTGACCCTTGGCTTTCTCCCCCCTCCTCCTCCTCCTCTTCCCCCCCTTCTTCTCATCCTCCCCTCTTCCCCCTCCTCCCTTGCCCCCCTCTCCTTCTCTCTCCATTTTTTTCCCGCCAGCCCCCCTCTCCCTCTTAATTGGGGAGGCGGGGTGACCATGGGATAGTCACCCACCTGCAATGTAATAATCTGTTTATTTTTATTTTTTTTTACTACTAGAGCCTCCACTGCTATACTCTTCTCTAGTTAAAAACTGACTATACCTTGCTTAGTCTTGTATTGTATCTTGCTATTTTTGTACCTTTATTTTCTAAATAAAACCTTAAAGCAAATCCATCTCCTCCGTGTTCTTTGTTCCTAAGATTTTATCCCAATTTATGCCTTCTAGTAAGGTTCGTAGTTTAGGGAAGTTGGCTCTTTTTAAATTCAGTGTCTTTGTATTCCCCTTATGTTTCCTATTTGTGTGATTTATACGGAAGCCAATTGACCTGTGATTTCCCCGTATTTCCACATCTGTGATCAGGTCTGTATTGTTGGTAATCAGTAGATCCAGTAACGCTTTATTTCTAGTTGGTGCGTCTACCATCTGACCCATAAAATTGTCCTGCAAGACATTTAGGAACTGGCAAGCCTTAGATGAATGCGCAGTTCCCTCCGCCCTGTCTGGATAATTAAAAATCCCCATTATGATAAAACTTCCCATCCAGTCTGCTAATCCAAATTGTGATAGGAGATCGGTCTCCCCTTCCTCCCTCAGGTTAGGGGGTCTATAGCATACTCCCAGTATTATTTTCCACTTAGCTTCATCCCTTTGGAGCTCTACCCATAAGGATTCCACCTCCTGCCTAGCTCCCGTAGTGATGTCATCTCTCACATTCACTTGTACATTATTCTTGATATATTGGCATACCCCTCCCCCTTTATTACCCTCTCTATCTTTGCGATGAAGGGTATACCCTTGAATGTTTGCCAGCCAATCATGAGAGCTGTTGAACCAGGTCTTTGAAATTCCCACAAAATCCAAATCCTCCTTGTACAATAGTATCTCTAGTTCACCCATCTTGTCCGCCAGGCTCCTGGCATTGGTGAACATGCCACGTAGTTTAGACCGGTCGCATATTATCCTCTTATTGGGTGTTCCGAGATTGCAACTAGGACTTGCTACTATACTTACCTTGGGTTTATGTGCTTTGGTCAACCTACCACTAATGCCCCAAATACTACCCTCTGGAATATGTTCCACGCTGCCTATCTCTACCTTTGGACTCCTCTTTCCAGCTGATCTGCACCCTCCTCATTTAGGTGCAGTCCGTCCCTTCTATAGTACAGGTTATTGACCGAGAAGTTGTCCCAGTGCTCCAGGAACCCAAACCCCTCCTTACTACACCAGCTCTTCAGCCACTTGTTTACTTCCCTAATCTCCCTCTGCCTTTCTGGTGTGGCTCAATGTACCGGTAGTATTCCTGAGAATAATACCTTGGAGGTCCTTTTCCTCAATTTAGCTCCTAAGTCCCTAAAATCGTTCTTCAGGACATTCCATCTGCCTCTGACTTTGTCATTGGTGCCAACGTGCACCATGACAGCTGGGTCTTCCCCAGCCCCTCCTAGTAATCTGTCCACCAGATCCTTGATGTGCCGAACCCGAGCACCCGGTAGACAACATACTGTTCGGCGTTTCAGGTCTTTGTTACAGATTGGCCTCTCTGTCCTTCTAAGAATTGAGTCCCCTACCACCAGAATCTGTCTTTCCTTTCCCTTCACCCCCACTCTCACTGGAGGAGTTCTTCCCCCTGGCAGCTAGGAGAGTCACTCAGCTCCAGCAGTGCTGGTCCCTGACTGGTTTCACCAATGTCACTCAATGGAGCGTACTTATTGGGATGGTCCAGCCCTGGATTGGCCTCCCTGGCACTTCCCCCTCTACCCTTCCTGACTGTCACCCATCTACTCTTTGCTAGTGCCTGCACCTCTTTGTCTCCATCTGCCTCTGTGCTGGCCCCTGCCGTGTACGTTCCTGGCTCTCCTTTAGTATGGAGGGACTTCTCAGTGCTGACAGTTGCTTCCCGAGATTTAGGACCTGGGCTTCCAGGAAAACAATGCGCTTACATTTTGCACAGCAGTATTCACCCTCGATCGGATGGTCAAGGGACGCATACATGCCACAAGATGTACAACAAGGTGCCTCTCCATACCCGCTGGGCATCGTACCTATTACATTTAATGAGGATTGGGGATTATACCCTGTCCAAATTACCTAACAACTAGCTTCCTGACACTAATACTCAACAAGACAATACACAGGTACTCAACAAGACAATACACAGGTACTTGCAGACCACTCGCAGAACTACGTTGAATTGTCATTTAAAGTGCGACAGCACTGAAAAATGGTCTTGGCAGGAAGGGGGTGTAAGTGCCCTGTAGGCAAGTGGTTAAACTTTGTTCTTTTATTACAGTCTTTTTTTTTTTTTTACATACCTGTGACCAGAGCAATACAGTGTTCCCATAGTAACACTTTAGTACTCTGGGGAGGTGATCAGATTTATTTTTATTTTTTACACACTATGATTGCTTTTTACAGTAATAATCACTGTTACAGTGCCTTGAAAAAGTATTCATACCCCTTGAAATTTTACACATTTTGTCATGTTACAACCAAAAACGTAAATGTATCTTATTGGGATTTTATGTGATAGACCATCACAAAGTGGCACATAAGTGAAGTGGAAGGAAAAATGATAAATGGTTTTCAAAACTTTTTATAAATAAATAACAGAAAAACGTGGCATGCATTAGTATGCAATACCTTGTAGAACCACCTTTCACTGCAATTACAGCTGCAAGTATTTTTGGGTATGTCTATACCAGCTTTTTTGCCCATTCTTCTTTGCAAAATAGCTCAAGCTCTGTCAGATTGGATGGAGAGTGTCTGTGAACAACAATTTTCAAGTCTTGCCACAGATTCGCAATTGGATTTAGGTCTGGACTTTGACTGGGCCATTCTTTTTTTTTTTTTTGCCACCTCAGTTTTAACTTTCCAAGCGGACCTGAATCAACTTTTACTGTTCATCTCTGTCCGTTTAAATCATCACATCATTGCGGCTTAAGGTCCAAGTTTACAAATCTTTAATCAACAAACATCGTCCGTTTAAATTACGGCATTTTAAAACAACCCACCCCACCCTCACCCCATCGCTGTGTCCATAGGCCTATATTTTTTTTTTTTTTCCCCTCGAGAAGATTTAGACTGAAAAAACTTTAGACTTTGCCCTATACTCGGATAGCCTCTGCATAGCTCCAAGTCTTTTTAAATTTTTTCCACTTGTCCCATTTCTCCACTATTTCTTCCTTGTCATCTTCTACGTTCGTTCTAAGAGACTCCATATTTCGAGTACTCTCGACTGTATCTATCCATTCCCATATACATGGGCTTTCCTGGTTCTGCCAATTCCTTGAAATCAACCGTTTAGCGGCATTAAGTAAATGCGGGACTAAGGTCCTTTCATATTGCTTAGCTTCTCCTCTGGTACCGTGGAATAGAATTACCCATGGATCCTTTTCGAGGTCTATTCCAGTAATTTCCCCGATGTAGTTTATTATTTTCAACCAATAGTTTTTTATCTTGTGGCACTCCCACCAAAGGTGTGCCATCGTCCCCCTCTTCTTACAACCTCTCCAACACTCTGCTGATGTTTCTTGTTGAAATTTACATAATTTTCGTTGGGGTTATGTACCACCTTGATAGGCACTTGTAATTCATTTCTATGGTCCTAGAATCTAGTGCAGATCTATGGGTTAATTTGAAAATTTTTCCAAGTGTAAGTGTATCTATCTGTGTGCCCAATTCCCTCTCCCACTTGTGTATGAATGGCGGCACATCCAATCCGTCTGTCTCCAATAATAATTTATAGATCTTCGAAATCATCCCTTTCGTCTCCAGGGCTGTAAAGGTCCGCTCTAAATGGGATAGGTCTTCACCTGCCCTAATCGGCTGAGGGAGATTTTTCACAAAATGCGATAGTTGAAGGTACCGCCATTCACTTATATCTACTATTTCACCTTTATTTTTTTTAATTCATTTAGTGATAGGATTTTACCATTATATAATATATCCTTCAGTTGTGCGCAATCTTTTTTAACCCATCCCCCTCCCGCTAATTTATTCCCGGGTGCAAAATATTCATTGTTTTTAAGTGCTATTAAGGGTGAGTTGTATTGACCATTAAATTGCTTATATATCTTATCCCATATTTTTAGTGTATTTATTGTCAATATATTAGTGCTTTCACTCAGTGTTCTATATCTTGGGGGGTTCCAAATAACTTTACCTAATTGTGACTTACTAATATTTTTTTCTAATTTTACCCATCTTTTTTCGCTGCATTTTTTGCTCCACTCAGGGATTCTAGATAGAACCGTCGCATAATAATAATTCACCACATCAGGTACGGCCAGTCCTCCTCTTTTTTTTTCCTTCTTTAGTGTATGGAGAGCGATTCTATGCTTCTTGTTTTTCCAAATGAATTTCATTATAAGGAATTTTAATTTTTTAAGGTACGTCAGAGATAAGGGGATTGGGAGCATTTGGAATTTATATGTAATTATGGGTAGCAGGGTAATTTTCGCTGCGTTAATACGCCCCAGCCACGAGAGAGGTCTGTTGGTGTAATCTTTACTCTTTTTCTCGATCTCGTCGAGCAATGGTAAGTAATTAATTTTATATATTTCCTTCATTGATTTCGCTAAGTTAATTCCCAAATACTTAATAGTTCAGAATGAACGATTTTGAGACATTCACTTTGAAATTAGAGATCTCTCCATATTGTTTCAAAATTTTCATTAAATTGGGGATCGACCGCTGTGGATTAACTATGTAAAATAAAATATCATCGGCAAATGCTGCCATCTTATGAACCTCGCCGTCCGCTGTAATGCCTTCTATCTCTGGGTTTCTCCTGATTGTAGCCAGGAGGGGTTCCAGGGACAGAATGAAAAGGAGGGGAGACAATGGGCACCCCTGTCTCGTCCCATTTTTCATGCTAAACAGAGAGGATGTAACTTCGTTTATTTTGACCTTTGCTTTTGGGGAATCGTAAAGAACCCCGATTCGTTGTAATATTTTGGGGCCAAATCCCATAGAAACTAAAGATTTTAGCATGAGTCCCCAGTCTACCCTGTCAAATGCTTTTTTCCGCATCAATTGACAGGAATAGACCTGGGGACCCCGCTTCTCTGATTTTTTGGAGCGCCAACAATGTTCGGATAGCATTATCCCGCCCCTCCCTTCCTGCCACGAAACCTACCTGATCAGGATGGACCAGTGTGCTCAAGTGTCGCTTAACTCTTTCTGCCAAGACTTTGGCATATAGCTTTGTATCAGCGTTGAGGAGCGAGATTGGTCTATAGCTCGAGCACACTGATCCATCCTTCCCTTCTTTCAAAATTACTGCAATACTCGCCGTCAAGGATTCTTCACTCATTCTATATTCCGAGCCTAGTCCATTGAAGTAGGAACATAGTCTAGGAATCATCAGCTCCCGGAATGTCTTATAGTATGTTACTGTAAAGCCGTCCGGTCCGGGACTTTTCCCGGACTGAGAGCTCATCAGGGCCCTTTTTACTTCGTCCTCCGTAAATGGTCTTTCCAAGTCTTCTGTATCTTCAATGGAGAGTTTAAACAGACCCGCGTTTTGAAGGAAAGTTTCTATTTTCTTAATTTTTTCTCCTTTTGTACCTTCCTTTTGTTTAACTGAGTACACTCCTTCATAGTACTCTCTAAAAGAGTCTGCTATGTCCCCTGATTTATATTTGACATCGCCTTCCTTATTTTGTATTTTTTCAATATAGTTTCTTGTCTTTTTTTTTTTTTGTAAGGTTTTAGCTAGATGCTTACTTGATTTGTCTCCCCATAGGTATCTTTCTTTTGCTATTCTGTTGTAAGTTTGCTTTGCTTCTTGTTCCAATAGCTCTTTTAAATCGTCTCTTTTAGAAACTAATCTTAGTAATAGTTCTTTATTTTGACCCGAGGACTGTTTATGTTCCTGTTCAGCTAGACTAATTTCCGCTATCAAATCTCTAATTTTCTTTAAACGTTCTTTTTTCTTCCATGCTCCTTTTGTTATAAAAATCCCTCTGATATATGCTTTATGTGCATCCCAGATATAGGATCCCTGAACCTCACCATTGTCATTTCTGTTAAAGTATTGTTCTATCTCCACTTTGATATGAGCCACCGTTTCCTTATCTCTTAGAAGTTCTTCATTTAATCTCCAGTTGTATATAGGGGCCTGTATATCCGGGAAGCATAACCTCATCGAGACTGGGGCATGGTCAGACAGCGAAATGATCTCTATTTTTGTTTCAACCACTTTATCTAGCAGGCCATGGTCTAATAGGATGTAGTCGAGCCGTGAGTACGTCCCGTGTACGGGGGAGAAAAACGTGTAGTCTCTGATTTTAGGATGTTGAGCCCTCCAAATGTCCACCAGCTGGCTGGAGAGCAAATTTTGTTTAATCGTTTGTTTTACTACATTACTTGTCCCTCGCACACCGGACGTAGAATCTAGCTCTTGGTCCATATAGAAATTTAGGTCTCCCATCAGAATCACATATCCCCTCCTAAAGGCCCTTAATTTAGCGAGAATCGCGCTTAGGTATTGTACTGGCCTTACGTTAGGGGCGTAAATATTTGCAAATGTATATTTTGTTTGACCGATGGATCCCCTGAGAAACAAAAATCTTCCCTCTGGGTCTACTAGCCTGCTCTCTAGACTGAAAAACGTGTCCTTAGAGAAGCCTATGGCCACTCCCCTTGATCTGTTCATGATAGTGTCCCCATAGAACCATGTTGGAAAATAACTGGAAAAGAGTTTAATGTTGGACCCAAGTGAGATATGAGTCTCCTGGAGGAAAACTATGCCTGCTCCATATTTTTTAAGTTCTTCTAAAATTTTTAGACGTTTATTAGGGGTATTAAGTCCCTTTACATTGTAAGATATTAGTTTTATTTCAGTCATCTTAGATCTTTAGTTGAGATTTGTTAAAGAATGACGACAGGATCACAGCGATGTGGGAGCTCCCTTCCCCCCTCCCATTCCCTCCCCCCCACCCCCCCTTCCCCCCCCCAACCCCCCCTAACCCATTTCCCATCCAGACCTCCACCCCCCCTCCCCCCACCCTCCCTGACCCCATCTAGGGTCTCGGAGTTGTTGGAGGCCATGCAACCTTTTGGCCTACCTCGTTTCTCCAATTTTCCCAGGTGAGGTGGGACTCTGACCCCCATATTCCCTCCCCCATATCCCCAAAATTTTTCGGGGTGTATGGGGGGGGGGGGGGGGTCAGCGGGCCAGACCCAAGAGCATTCAGCTAGGAGAGCAGCTATTCCTCCTACTTCAATCTCCCCCCTCCGCCTCCCCTCTCCACCGCCATCTTACCCCATCATATCGCCTCCCCACTCCCCGTCCTGTCACACCACCCAGGTAGATCTGGAACTGTTAAATCAAGTTTATCACAGAATCCTATTAAATCCTCCGGGTGTCTTAGTCGGGCAAATCGCCCGTTTTTAGTCCCAATAAGGCATGCTGGAAACCCCCAGTTGTATTTCACGTTTGAGTCCCGCATCTTTTCTAGCAAGGGTTTTTGCAGCCTCCTTCTTTCAAGTGTTTGAGGGGCAAGATCGGCATAGATCTGAATATCGTAATCTTCGTACTTAAGGGGTGTTTTTCCGTACATTTTAGACCAGATTTCGGCTTTTTCTTCATAGAGCTGGAATCTCAATATAATGTCCCGGGGTCTTCCTGTTTCAGTGGGAATGAATTTGCCAACGCGATGCACCCTCTCAATCTTAGGAACATATTCATCCCCATTTCCCGCAATGGGCTTAAGTATGTTTTTAACGATCTCCCTCAGGTCCTCGCCTCTACGCTCCTGTACTGATCTTATCCTAATATTTTTCCTCCTGTTTCTATTTTCGAGGTCCTCTAATTTGTACTGAGTTTCTCGTTGATTGAGATGGATTTCGTTAACCCGTTCTTTTAGCTTTTGTATTTTCTGGTCCTATATGTCTGCCCTATTCTCTACCGCCTCCACTCTTGTCAATAGGTGGGCCATATCTTCTCTCAAAAGATTTATTTTTCCCTTGATTGCCATCTCCATTCTGAGGAGAATTGCCTCCATTTCCCCTTTTGTAGGTAATTGTGCTGCTCCAGTCTGCTCTTCCACTCTGCTTATTTCCACTTCACTCTCTAGTAAATGATCATCAGCTGATTGATCAGATCTCTCGTCTGTTTTCTTATCCTTCCCTTTCCGTTTTTCCATTGGAGCTTTTGAATGTTGCTCAGTAATATTAGAGTGGGGACTTGTACCGGTTTTCATAAATTGTTTTATGGTACACGTTGTAGTTTTTGGGGTTTTTGGAGGGCCTTTCTTAGAGGTTTTACTCATGTTGCTTTTCCGGACTTTAATAGTTTTTTTCCCCAGTTTGTTGGTTACAAATCCTTTCAGGGGAATGCGTGATTGCTACTTTCCCTTATGCCTCGTACACACGTAGGGACTTTTGCCGGCGGACCTAGTCCAGCGGACAATCCCGCGGGACTTTCCGGCTAGGTCCGCTGGACTTTCCGAGGGTGTGGACTTGCCCACACACGCACGGACTTCTCCAGCGGATAATCCGCCGGCCAAAAGTCCGCGGGACTTTTGAAAATGAACGGACTTGCCCACACACGGAGCAGTCCGTTCATTTCGAACGTAACTTCAGGTTACGTAGCTAGCGTAGGCAGTAAATGCCGCCGCGCTAGCTCCGCAAGCTGGCATGGATTTAAAGGGAATCCCCACGCCGAAAAAAAAAAACGGCGTGGGGGTTCCCCCCAAATCCATGTCAGACCCTCATCCGAGCACGCAGCCTGGCAGGCCAGGAAAGGGGTGGGGACGAACGAGCGCCCCCCCCTCCTGAGCCGTACCAGGCCGCGTGCCCTCAACATGGGGGGTGCCCTGGGGAAGGGGGGGCCGTGCGGCCCCCCCACCCCAAAGCACCTTGTCCCCATGTTGATGAGGACAAGGGCCTCTTCCCGACAACCCTGGCCGTTGGTTGTCGGGGTCTGCGGGCGGGGGCTTATCGGAATCTGGGAGCCCCCTTTAATAAGGGGGCCCCCAGATACCGGCCCCCCACCCTATGTGAATGAGTATGGGGTACGATGTACCCCTACCCATTCACCTAAGGTGTAAAATGTAAAGTACAAAAACACACACACTTTTGAAAAAATATTTTATTGCACTGCTCCGGGGGTCTTCTTCCGTCTTGGGGGTCTTCTCGCCGGACTCCTCCGCTCTCTTCTGCTCTTTTACCTAGCTCTTTCACGAGGGGAGGAGTCCGGCTACCTTCTTCGTCGTCGCCGCCGTCGTCTGGGGGTCTCGATCCGCCTTCGGGGGTCTTCCGGGGGTCTCTTCTGTTCTTGCGGCGGTCGTCGTCTTCCGCGCCGCCGGCGCCTTCTCCTTCTTCTTGTCCTTCTTGTTCTTCTTCTTCTTCCGATGTTGACCCGACGCTCTCTCTGCCCGGAATGCCTGTGCCGATCTGCGCTCGGACTTATATAGGGACATGGGGGACAGGGTCACATGCACATGTCACATGGTGACCCCGCCCCCTTGTGTTGTCACAGTCCCGGAGGATGCTGGGACTGTGACATCGCAAGGGGGCGGGGTCACCATGTGACATGAACATGTGACCCTGTCCCCATGTCCCTATATAAGTCCGAGCGCAGATCGGCACAGGCATTCCGGGCAGAGACAGCGACGGGTCAACATCGGAAGAAGAAGAAGAACAAGAAGGACAAGAAGAAGGAGAAGGCGCCGGCGGCGCGGAAGACGACGACCGCCGCAAGAACAGAAGAGACCCCCGGAAGACCCCCGAAGGCGGATCGAGACCCCCAGACGACGGCGGCGACGACGAAGAAGGTAGCCGGACTCCCCTCGCTCGTGAAAGAGCTAGGTAAAAGAGCAGAAGAGAGCGGAGGAGTCCGGCGAGAAGACCCCCAAGACGGAAGAAGACCCCCGAAGGCGGATCGAGACCCCCAGACGGCGGCGACGACGAAGAAGGTAGCCGGACTTCCCCGCTCGGTAAAAGAGCTTGGTAAATGGCGGGGGAGTCCGGCGAGAAGACCCCCAAGACGGAAGAAGACCCCCGAAGGCGGATCGAGACCCCCAGACGGCGGCGACGACGAAGAAGGTAGCCGGACTTCCCCCGCTCGGTAAAAGAGCTTGGTAAATGGCGGGGGAGTCCGGCGAGAAGACCCCCAAGACGGAAGAAGACCCCCGGAGCAGTGCAATAAACTATTTTTTCAAAAGTGTGGGTGTTTTTTTTTACTTTACATTTTACACCTTAGGTGAATGGGTAGGGGTACATCGTACCCCATACTCATTCACATAGGGTGGGGGGCCGGTATCTGGGGGGCCCCTTATTAAAGGGGGCTCCCAGATTCCGATAAGCCCCCGCCCGCAGACCCCGACAACCAATGGCCAGGGTTGTCGGGAAGAGGCCCTTGTCCTCATCAACATGGGGACAAGGTGCTTTGGGGTGGGGGGGCCGCACGGCCCCCCTTTCCCCAGGGCACCCCCCATGTTGAGGGCACGCGGCCTGGTACGGCTCAGGAGGGGGGGGGCGCTCGTTCGTCCCCACCCCTTTCCTGGCCTGCCAGGCTGCGTGCTCGGATGAGGGTCTGACATGGATTTGGGGGGAACCCCCACGCCGTTTTTTCGGCGTGGGGAGTCCCTTTAAATCCATGCCAGGTCACGGAGCTAGCGCGGCGGCATTTACTGCCTACGCTAGCTACGTAACCTGAAGTCACGTGCTAAATGAACGGACTTGCCGATGAGCGGCAAGTCCGTTCATTTCAAAAGTCCCGCGGACTTGCCCACTAACGGCGGGATTATCCGCTGGACTGCCAAGTCCAGCGGATAATTTGAAAACAAAACTTCAAACTTTAGTCCGCCGTACTTTGGCGCCAAAAAGTCCGCCGGCGCCCACACACGAGGGGATTATCCGCTGGACTTCAGTCCAGAGGATAATCCCGCGGGATTGTCCCTTCGTGTGTACGCGGCATTAGACTCCTTCCCGCCTCAATGGGTTAGAGTCCCTGGTGCCATCCGATTTTCAGGCTCTGGGGGGGGATGTATATCTCAATCTGAGAGTCCTCACGCTGACATTCGATTGTCCAGCTATATGACAAGTAGTTAAATATGGGTCATGAGATCGTCTCATGAGACTCTCCTCAACCTTCAATGCCCCCCCAAGTTCACGAAAGGGCGGGCTAGGGAATTAATCAGTTAGTAACCCAGTGACCAGACAATACCACTTTATTTTCGCCACATTGAGTTGAATATTCCACCCTGGACACCTTATTCACTTTGCCAGCCCCAAGGGGATAGAGTGGTATATTCTATATTATGTAATGCTGACCCCTAGAGAAGGAGCTATTTATGAATTGTCCGCATGTATTTTTAAGCCTGTCTACAGCTGCGTCCTGTATAGGCCAATAGGGGTATATGTCGCAGATAGTTTAAGTCAAACGGCATTTATGGAGCAGATTTTTCTTTATTATATATTTTTTTATTTTTTATATGTTTTTTCCATTATTAATGCGTTTACCCCTAAACACGTTGTTGGTGATAGGCATATACAACAGATATCCGGTATCGCAGTTGGTTTCATTTAAACATCACTGGATGATATGTTTTTAAAGGTAATATAGAAAAGTTCTGCTTACCTATCCAGCAGTCAGTACCGGGTAGAGCCACACGGTGGCGCATTTAATTATTGAGCAAATACTCACGGACCATAGCGGAAAGGAAGGAAAATCCCAGGCTGAGAAGCCAGGGAAGGACGAAGGGCGACGAGGATGGCGGTTCGGCGGCGGTGGGACGGCAGAGGGGTGAGCAGATTGTCCGTTCCTCAGTCTACGACCGGGTGAAGCAGGGCTGCTGTCTCCGCTGATATGCTCGTTGTTCCGGGGTAGATGGGGGGGAGCTCACGGAGTCTCTCACACCCCATGGATCTCCTGCGCTCTCCCTCCTTGCGGCTTGCGCCGCATTGGAAAAGCCCGCTGAGTCAGGCCCCTCCCTCCGTGCTCTGCACTACGTCAGCCTGTCCTGCCCCATTGCTTTCTTTCATGGCTGGGCCATTCTAACACATAAATATGCTTGGATCTAAACGATTCCATTGTAGCGCTGGCTGTTTGTTTAGATTTGTTGTCCTGCTGGAACGTGAACCTCCGCCCCAGTCTCAAAGTCTTTTGCAGACTCTAACAGGTTTTCTTCTAAGATTGCCCGGTATTTGGCTCCATCCATCTTCCCATCAACTCTCACAAGCTTCCCTGCTGGGAAAAGCATCCCCACAACATGATGCTGCCACCGAGTTTCACAGTTTTCTGCCACACATAGCATTTTGCTTTTAGGCCAAAAAGTTCAATTTTGGTCTCATCTGACCAGAGCACCCTCTTCCACATGTTTTCTGTGTCCCCCACACGGCTTCACGCAAACTCCAAACAGGACTTCTTATGGCTTTCTTTCAACATTTGCTTTCTTTTTGCCACTCTTCCATAAAGGCCAGATTTGTGGAGTGCACGACTAATAGTTGTCCTGTGGACAGATTCTCCCAGCTAAGCTGTGGATCTTTGTATCTCCTCCAGAGTTACCATGGGCCTCTTGGCTGCTTCTCTGATTAATGCTCTCCTTGCCTGGTCTGTCAGTTTAGGTGGGAAGCCATGTCTTGCTAGGGTTTGAAGTTGTGCCATACTCTTTCCAGTTTCGGATGATGGATTGAACAGTGCTCCTTGAGATGTTCAAAGTTTGGGATATTTTTTTATAACCTAACCCTGCTTTAAAACTTCTTCACAACTTTGTCCCTGACCTGTCTAGTGTGTTCCTTGGCCTTCATGATGCTGTTTGTTTACCAAGGTTCTTTAACAAACCTCTGAGTGCTTTACAGAACAGCTGTATTTATACTGAGATTAAATTACACACAGGTGGACTCTATTTACTAATTAGGTGACTTCTGAAGACAATTGGTTCCACTAGATTTTAGTTAGGGGTTGTGACGGACCTAGCCGGGACACGGGCTGTTGGAGGGGACTGAGTGCGAGCCTGTTGCCTTGTGATTATGGGCCCTGGCATTTGGGGGAACAGTGCTCTTTGAGCTGCAAGCCTGGGACCCCTGAGCTGGTGATACTTGGATTCAGGTCCATGCTGGCCCCCAATACACATAGAATCTGTATGTGTATTTGGCCTTAGCAAGAGACGCTAATGTCATGACTCATGAACTCCAGCCACCTGTGTTATGTAATTGAGTATAGTCTGGCTTGTAGAAGTGTTTCACCTATTGTTGTATGTGCTAATTAACCCTGCAATTGAATGAAGGAGCCCAGTGTTGATTAAGATAATTAGCTCATGCTAATTAGGTTAGGCTTGAGTCATCTGTCAACTGTATATAAGTGTGACATGTCAAATAAAGATTCATTCCTGATGTACCCTACACTGGTGTTGTCTGGTGACTGGGTAAGCTAAGGGGGTCTTGGATTGTGTGGTACCGGACAGAGGAAGCAGTTACGGCGGACATCTTGGGTACGAGGTCCGTCACAATTGGCTGGCAGCGGTGGGATCGTGCTTCCTTGTCGTGAACACATCCAAACCATCACCTGGATCTAAGGCCCGGATAGCAGAGGTACAGATACATCATGGAAGAGGAATTCGGAAGGAGGTTGCGAGAGATGCGGATACAGCACAGAGGACCAGTATCGGTGCAGGTCCTGCTGGGATGGTATGATACTGTTCGCCTACAACTCTGGAAAGAAGCGCTAGCCTGTGAGCAGCGACACCAGGGAAAAGTTCTCCCCTCCATCCATGTAAGGTACTGGTCGCAGTATGAAGTACGAATGTTGTTATTGGGGGAACAACCGAAGCAGGAGTGGACAGCTGAGTTAAGCAGGCTGATCCGGGCAGAAATGCGTTTGGACGAGAGCTACAGAGCCCTCCGGTGGTATGTAGCCCAAGTGTGCCCGTGGACAGCGGATGACAGGCCCACGGAAGGCTTTGATTATAATGGCCTGGGATTGTTGTACTGGAGGCTGTCCGAGGACCCCGACTTTGGGAGTGATCTGGAGTGGCGTTTGGAGGAAATAATGGAGCACAGAGAGCAAAGATTGAACGTCTCGGAAGTGCTCTGGGCACAGGAAGATTTGGAGTTCCTGGCCGCTCAGGAATGGGAGCTGGAGATTGCCTACATACAGCTGCTAGACACTGCTCAGCAGCAGGGTGGGGCTCCCTTTGCCTGGGACTATCAGGAAATACCAGCAGACAGCTCTGAAATCCTGGCTGAAGAGTCAGCAATGTGGCATAGTAACAGAGTGCTTTGCCCACCTGCCCCCGCAGCTATGGACGCGGAGGTCTTATGGCGGATGCAGCAAGTGCTGACTGACCTTGATGATCCTGTTACTGCACAAAACGAGGTTGGATGGAGGAATATGCCTGTCCAGCAGCATGCCAGAGAATCGGCAGTGGAAACTCTGGAGATTGCTGTCCCCAAACCTGAAGTGCTGACAACAGGGCAGAGCTCTGCTAACTTCTGCCCAGCATCAACAGCAGTATCTGGGGAGTTACAAGGAACTTCCCCAGCAGAAGCGCTGGTCACCGGACAGAGAGTCCAAGACCTCTGCCCCACACCTGTGTCAGCTTTGGAGGCTCAGGGTGAGAAGGTGGAGATCACTTCCCAGCAGCAGATACAGGGGGAGAAGGGAGAGGAGGTGTTTGTTGTCCCTCCTCAACAGTCGGCCAGGGTGGAGAAAGCGGTCTTTCCTCCCCAGCAAAGATCCGTGCACCTGGGAGACAATACCACAGACATGTCATCCCAGCAGCCAGATGAGGGAATGGAAAAGGAAGCAGCCGGCTCCCCTTCCCAATGGCAGCTACACAATTTGGGAGTGGAGGAAGCCAGCCTCCTGCCCCAACGGTTAACCAGAGCGGAGGATGTGGAGTCCCCAGCAGAAGTGCTGGCAACAGGGCAGAGTGCTACCCACCTCTGTCCAGCACCAGCCACAGCTGCGGAGCTCCAGGGAGCTGGGGCAGTCGGCCTCTCTCCCCAACAGTTAGCTGGAGGAGATGATGTAGGGAAGCTCCTACACCCACCTGAACATCTGGCAACGGAACAGAGCGCTGCTGGCCTCTGCACCAGTATACCCCAGGGATGCTGGGTGGTCGGCCCAGATCCCCAACAGCAGGATGGAGTGAGCCCAGTCACCCTGTCTTCTCTCCAGCGGCTGAAAAGACTCCAGGGAGAAGGGCCAGTCCAGGCCTCTCCCCAGCGGCAGATATGTTCTTTGAGAGAGGCAGAGGTTGGCTGGGTGAGTGCTCTGTTTGAAACAATTTGTTTGGGGTACTGTGTGGGTACAGGCATTAGAGCACTGGAACCACTGACTAACTTCGGAGTCAACCCGTCTGGGGTCTCCTCCTGTGTTAGTCTCCTGCCGAAAGGGGAGAAATGTGACGGACCTAGCCGGGACACGGGCTGTTGGAGGGGACTGAGTGCGAGCCTGTTGCCTTGTGATTATGGGCCCTGGCATTTGGGGGAACAGTGCTCTTTGAGCTGCAAGCCTGGGACCCCTGAGCTGGTGATACTTGGATTCAGGTCCATGCTGGCCCCCAATACACATAGAATCTGTATGTGTATTTGGCCTTAGCAAGAGACGCTAATGTCATGACTCATGAACTCCAGCCACCTGTGTTATGTAATTGAGTATAGTCTGGCTTGTAGAAGTGTTTCACCTATTGTTGTATGTGCTAATTAACCCTGCAATTGAATGAAGGAGCCCAGTGTTGATTAAGATAATTAGCTCATGCTAATTAGGTTAGGCTTGAGTCATCTGTCAACTGTATATAAGTGTGACATGTCAAATAAAGATTCATTCCTGATGTACCCTACACTGGTGTTGTCTGGTGACTGGGTAAGCTAAGGGGGTCTTGGATTGTGTGGTACCGGACAGAGGAAGCAGTTACGGCGGACATCTTGGGTACGAGGTCCGTCACAGGGGTATCAGAGTAAAGTAGGCTGAATACATATGCATGCCACACTTTTGTGATTGGCCGTGTCTGTACCATGTGATCACTGGTATGAACGGAAGCCATTAATTGTGTACAGTTCTGCCATGTGATCTGCTGTGATTGGTCAAAGTGATAAAATTGTACTGACAGCGGCCTGGTACACTTATCTGCGAGGTGCGTTCCTGGGAAGATGTCACCTGACATTAACCCAGGATTAGAAAGCTCCCGCCTTGCCATTATTTGTCTATAAGCGGGGCAGGAATTGATTAACCACTTCCCGCCCGGTCAATAGCAGATTGACGTCCGGGAAGTGGTTTCGTTATCCTGACTGGGCGTCATATGACGTCCTTCAGGATAACAGCCGCCGCGCGCCCGTGGGGGGCGCGCATCGCGGCGATCGGTGGAGCGGTGTGTCAAACTGACACACCGCTACACTGATCTCGGTAAAGAGCCTCCGGCGGAGGCTCTTTACCACGTGATCAGCCGTGTCCAATCACGGCTGATCACGATGTACACAGGAAGAGCCGTTGATCGGCTTTTCCTTACTCGCGTCTGACAGACGCGAGTAGAGGAGAGCCGATCGGCGGCTCTCCTGACAGGGGGGGTATGCGCTGATTGTTTATCAGCGCAGCCCCCCCTCAGATGCCCACACTAGATCACCAGGGAACCCCCCAGGACCACCAGGGAAGCCCCCAGCCCCCAGGACCACCAGGGAAGCCCCCAGCATGTGGATGGCCAGGTACATCCCCCATGGCCATCCACATGTTAAAAAAAAATGTTAAAAAAAAACACTGATTGGGCACTGATTGGCACATCATATTTAGTTAAAAAAAAGTTTAAAAAAGGGATGCCCAGCAATGCCACCCATCAGTGTCATCAGTGCCACTCATCAGCGTCCATCAGTGCCACCTATCAGTGCCCATCCGTGCCCACCCATGCCCACCTATCAGTTCCCATCCATGCCACCTATCAGTGCCACCTATATGTGTGCATCAGTGCCACCCATAAGTACCCGTCAGTGCCGCCAATGAGTGCCCATCAGTGCCGCCTATGAGTGCCCATCAGTGCCACCTGAGTGCCCATCAGTGCCGCATACCAGTGCCACCTATCAATGCCCATCAGTGCCATCTATCAGTGCCCATCAGTGCCGCCTATTAGTGCCCATCATCGGTGCCACCTCATCGGTGCCCATCAGTGCCGCCTTATCAGTGCCCATTAGTGCCGCCTTATCAGTGCCCGTCATTGAAGAAGAAAACGCACTTATTTACAAAAAAAATTACCAGTGACAAAGAAAAACTTGTTTTTTTGCAAAATTTTCGGTCTTTTTTTGGTTGTTGCGCAAAAAATAAAAATCGCAGAGGTGATCAAATACCACCAAAAGAAAGCTCTATTTGTTGGAACAAAATGATAAAAAATTTGTTTGGGTACAGTGTAGCATGACCGCGCAATTGTCATTCAAATTGCGACATCGCTGAAAGCTGAAAATTGGCTTGGGCGGGAAGGTGTCTAAGTGCCTGGTATTGAAGTGGTTAATGAAATATAAAGAAAAACATTATTTAAATTGAAACAGCCAAAACTAACCAGTTTAGCAAAGGCGTGAACCCCTAATGTATACAATGGTAATAGACAATGGTATTGTCTCGTCTACCAGTTAGATCCAAACTCTGAGTGTGAGGTGAATGATACCTTGCGGTAAAGGGTTAACCGCATAAAGATAGTAATATGGGTTCTGCTGTCCTCTTCTTCTGACGTGCTGCTCTGCCTAGGAGGGTGTGTGTTTCCTTCTTCCTTCCCTGGCTCCTGGTATCTTTAGCCTTATCTCTCTCGGCAATCGCCGGAGTGGTAGGTGAAAAATAAAGGGGGAGCCGTATAGTGTAGTACGTTTAACCACTTCCCGACCGCCCCATGTAGATATACGTCAGCAGAATGGCACGTACAGGCAGAATCACGTACCTGTACGTGCCATTCTTCAGGCGCGTGGGGGGTCCGATCGGACCCCCCCCGGCCCGCGGGGACGGTCGGGATCGCTTCAGGAGCGATCCGGGATGAGGGGACGGCCAGTGGTTTCTGGCCACCCCCTCGCGATCGCTCCTGGCGAATCAGATGCTTCCTCTGTCTGTGTCAATCAAAACACAGGCAGAGGAAGTGATGTCACGCTCGGTGCGCCGGTCTATGTGACCGGAACGCCGAGGAGACAAGATGTAAAGGTTAGTGCACCAACAGTACACTGACACCAGTACACATAGGCACATATTCCACCCCCCTGTCACCCCCAGATCACCCCCTCCCCCCCCAGTCACAGTGTCACTAATTGCAGTGATCATTTATTTACTGATCACTGCATTTAGTGTCAGTGTGACTGTAATAACTGTCAGGGCAGTTAGTTTTAGGTCCAAGGTAGCCCCCTACCCCCCCCCCCCTAATAAAGGTTTAACCCCTTGATTGCCCCCCAGGTAACCCTTTCACCCCCTTTTGCCAGTGTCACTAAGCGATCGTTTTTCTGATCGCTGTATTAGTGTCACTGCTGTCGCTAGGTAACCATTTTTTTTTTTTTTTAGGTAACCGCCATGTTTATATAGGTTCATAAATAGGTTTATAGGTCAGGTACCCCCATATTACAACCTAAATAAAGGTTTTAACCCCCTGATTGCCCCTAGAGTTAACCCTTTCACCAGTGATCACCGTATAACTGTCACTGGTGACGCTGGTTAGCCAGTTAGTTATTTCGTTATTTAGGTTCCCCGTCAGGTTTTTATATAGTGTCAGGTACCCCCATATATTACCTAATAAAGGTTTTAACCCCCTGATTGCCCCTAGTTAACCCTTTCACCCCCTTTTGCCAGTGTCACTAAGCGATCGTTTTTCTGATCGCTGCATTAGTGTCACTGGTGCCGCTAGGTAGCCAGTTTTTTTTTTTTAGGTAACCGCCAGGTTTATATAGGTTCATAAATAGGTTTATAGGTCAGGTACCCCCATATTACAACCTAAATAAAGGTTTTAACCCCCTGATTGCCCCTAGAGTTAACTCTTTCACCAGTGATCACTGTATAAGTGTCACTGGTGACGCTGGTTAGCCAGTTAGTTATTTAGGTTCCCCGTCAGGTTTTTATATAGCGTCAGGTACCCCCATATAATACCTAATAAAGGTTTTAACCCCCTGATTGCCCCTAGTTAACCCTTTCACCAGTGATCACCGTATAACTGTTACGGGTGACACTGGTTAGATAGTTTGTTTTTTATACTGTCAGGGCACCCGCCATTTATTACCCAATAACGGTTTAACCCCCTGATCGCCCGGCGGGTGATATCAATTAGGTTTTAGGGTCAAATAAGGTCTGCGTCGCCCCAGGTTAGTGCCAGCACCGCAAACACCCACGCACAAAGCATACACCTCCCTTAGTGGTACAGTATCTGAACAGATCAATATCTGATCTGATCAGATCTATACTAGCGTCCCAGCAGTTTAGGGTTCCAAAAAAACGCATTGTTAGCGGCATCAGCCCAGATACCTGCTAGCACCTGTGTTTTCCCCCTCCGCCCAGCCCAGCCCAGCCCACCCAAGTGCAGTATCGATCGATCACTGTCACTTACAAAACACTAAGCACACATAACTGCAGCGTTCGCAGAGTCAGGCCTGATCCCTGCGATCGCTAACTGTTTTTTTGTGGTAGCGTTTTGATTCAGTCGCTAACAGTCAGGAGCTTTTTTACCTGTAAATCTCAAAAAAAAATAAAAAAAATAGTTGTCGTTTTATTGTTCTCTCTCTATTGTTGCTCTTTTTTTACTCCATTCTATTCTGCAATGTTTTATTATGTTTTATCATGCTTGCTTTTCAGGTATGTAATTTTGTTTACTGTGTTTTAGTGTTAACCATTTTTTTGTTTTCAGGTGCGCCATTCAGTTGCAGCGCGGATTTATTTATCTTGACAGCAACAGTGTTTGCTCCCACGATACATAAAGACGCGACTCCAACACTGTAGGAGGTGATTTCACCACCACAGTTAAAAAAAAAGAGCATATATGCCGAAGCATGGGGGCAGCAGGGGGGGGGGGGGGGAGCGATTGGCTCCTAATGCTGCGTACATACGGTCGAAATTCCGACGGAGCCTTGCCCCGTGGAAAAGTGCAACCGTGTGTACATGGCATAACTTTTGTGGGAGGATGCCCCCATGCTTCGGCATATATAAATGGTGCATGTATGCCCATCATTAGAAGTGGGTGGATGAAGGGAGGTATTCTAATGGTGGGCATACCCACCGATCAATCTCTTTTTTTCGTTCAGCCAAGAGGCTGCATGAAAAATAAAGATTACAATATATGTCCAGTATGTTGCTGGACTTTGAATGGTTATACCAGAATGATGCCTGCAGGTTTAGGTATCATCTTGGTATCATTCTTTTCAGCCAGTGATCGGCTTTCATGTAAAAGCAATTCTAGCGGGTAATTAGCCTCTAGACTGCTTTTACAAGCAGTGGGAGGGAATGTCCCCCCTCCCGGATATAAACCGCGCCATTGGGAAATTGGGAAAGCGTTTTATCACACCGATCTTGGTGTGGTCAGATGCTTTGAGGGCAGAGGAAAGATCTAGGGTCTAACAGACCCCAATTTTTTCAAAAAAAGAGTACCTGTCACTGCCTATTGCTATCATAGGGGATATTTACATTCCGTGAGATAACAATAAAAATGATAACAAAAGAAAAAAATGGAGGGAACAGTTTTAAAATAAAATAAAAAAGCTAAATAAAAAAAAAAAAAAAAAAAAAAAAAAAAAAAAAAGCACCCCTGCCCCCCCTTCTCTTGCGCAAAGGCGAACACAAGCGTTGGTCTGGCGTCATACGTAAACAGCAATTGCACCATGCATGTGAGGTATCACCGCGAAGGTCAGATCGAGGGCAGTAATTTTAGCAGTAGACCTCCTCCGTGAATCTAATGTGGTATCATGTAAAGGCTTTTAAAGGCTTTTAAAAATGTATGTAGTTTGTCGCCACTGCGTGTTTGTGCGCAATTTCAAAGCATGTCGTGTTTGGTATCCATGTACTCGGCCTAAGATCATATTTTTTTATTTCATCAAAAATTTGAGCAATGTAGTGTGTTTTAGTGCATTAAAATAAAAAAAAGTGTATTTTTTCCACCAAAAATGCGTTTGAAAAATCGCTGCGCAAATACTGTGTGGAAAAAAAAAATGCAACACCCACCATTTTAATCTGTAGGGCCTTTGCTTTAACAATATATATAGTGTTTGGGGGTTCATTTTCTTGCAAAAAAAAAATATGTTTTCATGTAAACAAAAAGTGTCAGAAAAGGCTTTGTCTACAAGTGGTTAGAAGAGTGGGTGACGTGTGACATAGGCTTCTAAATGTTGTGCATAAAATGCCAGGACAGTTCAAACCCCCCCCAAATGACCCCATTTTGGAAAGTAGACACCCCAAGCTATTTGCTGAGAGCAATGTTGAGCCCATTAAATTTTTTATTTTTTTTGTCCCAAGAGATTGAATAATGAAAAAAAAAAATATATATATATTTTTTTTACAAAAAGTTGTCACTAAATGATATATTGCTCAAACATGTCATGGGCATATGTGGAAATACACCCCAAAATACATTCTGTTGCTTCTCCTGAGTACGGGGATACCACATGTGTGGGACTTTTTGGGAGCCTAGCCGCGTACGTCACCCCAAAAACCAAGCACCGCCTTCAGGCTTTCTAAGGGTGTAATTTTTTATTTCACTTCTCACTGCCAATCACAGTTTCGGAGGCCATGGAATGCCCAGATGGCATAAAAACCCCCCAAAATGACCCCATTTTGGAAAGTAGACACCCCAAGCTATTTGCTGAGAGGTATGGTGAGCATTTTGCAGATCTCGCTTTTTGTCACAAAGTTTTGAAAATTGAAAAAAGAAAAAAAATATTTTTTTTTCTTTACTTTCTTCATTTTCAAAAACAAATGAGAGCTGTAAAATACTCACCATGCCTCTCAGCAAATAGCTTGGGGTGTCTACTTTCCAAAATGGGGTCATTTGGGGGGGTTTTGTGCTATTTTGGCATTTTATGGCCTTCGAAACTGTGATAGGTAGTGAGGAGTGAAATCAAAAATTTGCACCCTTAGAAATCCTGAAGGTGGTGCTTGGGTTTCGGGGCCCCGTACGCGGCTAGGCTCCCAAAAAGTCCCACACATGTGGTATCCCCATACTCAGGAGAAGCAGCTAAATGTATTTTGGGGTGCAATTCCACATATAACTATGGCATGTGTGAGCAATATATCATTTAGTGACAACTTTTTGAAAACATTTTTTTTTTTTTTTTTTTTGTGTTTATTCAATCACTTGGGACTAAAAAAAAAAATATTCAATGGGCTCAACATGCCTCTCAGCAAATAGCTTGGGGTGTCTACTTTCCAAAATGGGGTCATTTGGGGGGGTTTTGTGCTATTTTGGCATTTTATGGCCTTCGAAACTGTGATAGGTAGTGAGGAGTGAAATCAAAAATTTGCACCCTTAGAAATCCTGAAGGCGGTGCTTGGGTTTCGGGGCCCCGTACGCGGCTAGGCTCCCAAAAAGTCCCACACATGTGGTATCCCCATACTCAGGAGAAGCAGCTAAATGTATTTTGGGGTGCAATTCCACATATAACCATGGCATGTGTGAGCAATATATCATTTAGTGACAACTTTTTGAAAATTTTTTTTTTTTTTTTTTTTTGTCTTTATTCAATCACTTGGGACTAAAAAAAAAAAAATATTCAATGGGCTCAACATGCCTCTCAGCAAATAGCTTGGGGTGTCTACTTTCCAAAATGGGGTCATTTGGGGGGGTTTTGTACTTCCCTGCCATTTTAGCACCTCAAGAAATGAGATAGGCAGTCATAAATTAAAAGCGGTGTAAATTCCAGAAAATGTACTCTAGTTTGTAGACGCTATAACTTTTGCGCAAACCAATAAATATACGCTTATTGGCATTTTTTTTACTAAAGACATGTGGCTAAATACATTTTGGCCCAAATGTTTGATTAAAATTGAGTTTATTGGATTTTTCTTATAACAAAAAGTAGAAAATATCTTTTTTTTTCAAAATTTTCGCTCTTTTTCCGTTTATATCGCAAAAAATAAAAATCACAGAGGCAATCAAATACCATCAAAATAAAGCTCTATTTGTGGGAAGAAAAGGACGCCAATTCCGTTTGGGTACAACATTGCATGACTGCGCAATTACCAGTTAAAGCAGTGCAGTGCAGTGCGAAATTGAAAAAAGACCTCTGGTCCTTTGGCTGCCAAATGGGGGATGAAGTCACATGACGCCACGCGTAGGGACACGGAGAGGCATTCATACCTGAAAGATAACGAGTTCGGTGCTCGTTTGGAGATGAGCAAAACCTTTATTTTTATTTTGTGAGTTTTTTACTGTGAGTTTCGATTTTAATGCTTGAATAAACTGCTTACTAAGCTATAATTTAAACGTAATACACTATACGGCTCCCCCTTTATTTTTCACCTACCACTCCGGCGATTGCCGAGAGAGATAAGGCTAAAGATACCAGGAGCCAGGGAAGGAAGAAGGAAACACACACCCTCCTAGGCAGAGCAGGACGTCAGAAGAAGAGGACAGCAGAACCCATATTACTATCTTTATGCGGTTAACCCTTTACCGCAAGGTATCATTCACCTCACACTCAGAGTTTGGATCTAACTGGTAGACGAGACAATACCATTGTCTATTACCATTGTATACATTAGGGGTTCACGCCTTTGCCCCAATACTGCCACTTTGAGGCAGATCTAATACATTCCCCTGGGGAACAGCGCAGCATCACCCCCACTTTTCTATACATTGTTCAGTAGGTACGGTCTGACCTACATTCGGTGCTTGCAGCAGTCCCCCCTCAGTCAACCCTTCCCTCCCATCCCCCACCCTTCCCTCTCCACGGTAGCGCAGGAATACTCTATCACATAACCAGTTTAGCAGCTATAGGATATGCATCCAAACATTTCCTATGCCCTACTTTTCTCACTCTCAACTGCTACTTCCCTGCTGCTATTATCAGCAATTTAAGGCATCGAAAAGACAGCTGGGAAATGCTGCAGTATCTATCTTTCTGGCTTTCAACTACTGGTCCAACAAAATCTGTAGTGTGAATGATGAAAAGAATAACAAGACAGGTTTCTGTGACTGTTTTGTTGGAGACCAACTAATAGTATAACTACACAGTATGTAGAAGCCATGATTTCCATACACTGTATGGTGATAGCAAACCTTTAACAACTGTATGCAGCTTGGAATTGGTAGTTGCATAATATTAGGGAAGTATAGGAAATTTGCATGACCCTACCCACTATCTGAATTTTTTAAAATTCAAAATGCAAGTTAAATATGCAAATACTTTATGTTTAAGAAGGATACTGTGATTCACAGTTTGAATGATAACATTTATTAATCATATCCTGCCAGGCCTATACAAAATAACGACCGGGCGGTGGTTTAACTGTTGTGACTGGGCGTCATATGATGTCCTTCACAACATGCCTCGCGTGCGCGCATAGATCAGTTGTGCGGTGTGTCGCTTGGACACACTGCATCTCCGATCACGGTAAAGAGCCTATGACATAGTCCAATCACAGTTTAAAAAGGAAGTGCTGGTTATCGGCATTCCTCTATTCGCGCTGACAGTGTGTGAGTAGAGGAGAGCCGATAAGTGGCTCTCCTGACAGAGGGGGTTTGCGCTGATAATCAGTGCATTGATTATCAGTGCAGTCCCACCAGTGATGCTAATCAGTGCCCATCAGTGATGTCATTTAGTGCTGCCTTTAAGTACCCATCAGTGATGCAGTTCAGTGCTTCCTCATCAGTGCACATTAGTGAAGGAGAAAAAAATACTTATTTACAAAATTCTGTACCAGAAAAACTTTTTTGGTCTTTTATTTCATTTGATTAGCAAAAAATTTAAAAATCTGTGGTGATTAAATGCCACCAAAAGAAAAAGCTCTATTTGCCTCAAAAAAAGATACAAATTTTGTTTGGGTACAGCACTGCATGACCGCGCAATTGCCATTCAAGGTGCAACAGCACCGAAAGCTGAAAACTGAAAGGCCTGGACAGGAGGGGGGTGAAAGTGCTCAGTACTAAAGTGGCTAAAATATGCTGATTTTTGGGAGTTGCTAACTTGTAAATGTTGCCTTACTTTCACTGGCGTGTGCTTTATATACTCCTACAGGTCATGCAGTTAATGTAACCCTTAAAAAACAATTTCATATTTTGAATGCAATTTTGGTGCTCTTAAAATGCTTGAATTCAGTCATTTTCATTTTATGACATTCTCAGCCCATCTTTTTGTTTTTTTTTTCAGAAAGAAATTTAGTCAATTTTATCATTTCAGGCTTTAATACAAAGTTGATATTTCTACTTGTACAGTATAATATAATCAATACATCACACTTCTGCTGTACCTTCAGTTATAAAGACATTTGCTTTTGGTGATTAAGATGAACAGAGGCTTGAAGCTAATATTTATATCATAAAAGCTGCTTCCATATTGCTAAATGCAATATGCCCTGAACCGGGAACAAATTTCTCACCTTTTTAACTTCTCAAAAAAACAAATAAAAAAAAAAAAAACAACTTAAGCAGTGCAAGTGCCTTTCGCATCATATTCAGAATGCCCTTTTGTTAGGTTTACATGGCTTGCTTAGCTACAGGATTAACAGAATCTTACTGATTGTTCCGCAAGATGAAAAGTCTTGAGCAACAGATGCAATTTTGCATGACACACTTTTGTAGGGTTTTCAGTACTGGCACTAATGTGGGGGGCCAGTGAGAACAGTCTTAGATAGTTGCCAAGTAGCACAGTTCAGTTTTAGATGGGTAGTCCCTAATGCAAAAAAACATATTATATATATTATATATATATATATATATAGGATAGATGGTATGATCCACACTATATATATATATTATTATATATATATAGTAAGTTTTAGTGTTTTATATTTGAGGGTTTAAGCATTTCGTTTAAGTGTTTTTGTTGTCAATTTGTGAGTTTTCCGTTTTTAAGTAGGGTCTAGTATCTTCAGGGCTAATGGGATAATGTTTGTTAGTGTCTAATGATAGTTTTTAGGAATATATATTTTGTTTCAGTAGATTTGTGTTATTATGATGGAGTTAAATAAACGTAGAATATATTTAGGAGTAGGCGTTAGTGTTAGGATAGGTACTTTGTTTTTTTTGAGAGGTGGTTGTAGGGTAGTATCAGGAAATAGGCTGTTGTGGTATATGGTATAAGGTTTTAGGTTGTTTTATGATGGGGAGAATGGTTGGTTTTTGTAGGGTATATTATGGGGGGTTTGGGTGTTTAATTTTTTATGATGGCTGTTTTTCAGGGAGGGGTTGGTTTAGTGTTTAGGGTAATGGTCTTTATTATTGGTAGGTTGGGATTCGCGTAATAGTTGATATGGTATTATTTATTTTTCGGTGGTGTTGTATTTAAGGTAAATAGTAGCAGTGTAGTAATATGGGTTAGTTAGGTCTTACGGTGTTTGTGTTGTTTGGTTAAAGGGGGTTGTTTATGGGGTTCGTATGTGGGTAGTTGTATTAGTTTAAATGTGTATTTGTTTCTTGATAGGTTTTTTTTAGGTGTTAATTTTTGAATTTATGGTGGAGGTCGATATTTTAGTAATTATATTATAGGGGTGTTTAGATGATTAGAGAGGTTAGTTAGTTGTCTGAGCGTAATAGGTGGTTTAGTAAGTTATTCATTAGTTTTGATAGATTCGGGCTTTTGGTGTCGCTGTGTAGCGTTTTAGCAGGTCAGGATGAGGGGCGTTTCCGTTGAGATGGATTTTGTTAGTATTTTATCGTTAGTTAGGGAGGTACTGATGTATAGGTTGAGCGGGTTAGGGTTAAGAGATATGTTTTTTATTAAGTGTTTGATGATCATGTAGGGATTAGACCTAATGGTTGTATTGATATGTTTGTATGGGATACTTAGCTCTAAGTTAGGTCGGGTGATTTTCTAATGTGTCGGTATGCGTTTATTGGTTAGATAGGGTGAGGGGTTACATTAGTATGGGGTATAAAGGGGCGTTTTGTTGTGTCTTGGTATTGGTTAGTTGATTAAGATAACGCTATTAGGAATAGGATCTTTGTTCAGGTTTTAGTATTATTTATATAGATAGTCTGTGGAGATAGTTATAGGTAGACTCTAGTGTTATGTGGTTTTGTGTAATTGTATAAGGGGGATAATGTACAGTATAAATACTCTTATGAGATTTTTTATATAAAAAGGTATAAAGAAGTGTTAACGCGTAGCCTAGTAGTGTGTTTTAAGGTTTGTTTAACTTTATTCTATAGGGAGCTATATTTGATTTTAGGGATTATTTAGGTGTTATGTGCTTTTTTTTTTTAGCGTAGGGTTTTAGGGTATTTTTGTGTTAGTTTTTTTTGTTGTTTTTTAGGGAAGATTTGACGGTTTTTATAGTTAGTTATATGGTGTAGTGTTTATTTAAATTTGTTTGGTTCTTATTATAGCTAGTTAGTTAATTGTTTTAGTAAGTATGTGGTATAGGGTCTTTTTATAGCATATCTACGAATGTTTTAGTGCATATTTTCTATATTTATGGTAGAATGAGGGTGTTTCTAAGGTTATATTATGATGTATTATTGTTTTTTTGTTTATGAGTAGGGTTGTTTATGGTCAGATAGTCTATCTTTTTTTAGGTTATGTTAGGGTATGTCATTAGGTGTTATCTTTATTAGAGATTTTAAGTATCTCAGGCGGTGGGTTTTAAGGGTAGTTTGTTTATTGTAATGCTTTGTGTATTATAAGGTGGTTGAGTTGGTTTCGTTCAGTTTTTTAGTTATTAATTAATTTTAATTAGGATTCAGTCTAGGATTAGGAAGGATTACTAATAGTTTTCGTATATAATAATTTATAGTTTTGTGGGGGTAGGTCAGCTTTTAGGTTATTTTGCTCTTATAGGGGCTTTTTTATAAGCACTATAAGGGGCGGTTATCTGCGTTGCTTAGGGTGGTTTTAAGGGATTGTGTATAGTTCTTAGGTAGGGTATTGGTAGATGTAGGGCTTCGCGTTGGGTATTAGGGTAGGTTTAGGAAGTTAGTGGTTAGTAACGTTAGAGTCTAAGTATTAGTATTGGATATTTTTAGGTTAAATTTGCAATTGGTGTAGGTTAATATGTGATTTTTATGTATGTTTAGTGTCTTTTTAGTTAGTGGTAGGTGTAGGTTTATATTGTTAGGGGATAGGTAGGGTGGGTTTTGTTATTATTAGGTTAAATTAGTATGATTTTATTGTTATTTATTTTTACCGGGGTTCACATTGATGTTTTTAGCCTGGTAAGTGGGTTTATGTAGTATTAAGTATTTAAAGGTGTATTTTAGGGATATTAGCTATGTGTTTGTACCTTTTTTCTTTTATTATTTATATGGTTTTAGTGTTTTAGGTTTGGGAATATATTTTGGTATAGGTTGTATATTAGGGCTTTGATTAGGAGGTTAGGTAGTAGTCTTGGTACGTTATGGGAAAGGTGGGAATAGTTCTAGCGTTTGGTTAGTTAGTTGGTGATTAATTTTATGATTCAGTAGTAATTCGTTATTCTAGGCAGGATTAATTATCTTTTATGTATATATAGTAGGGAGGCGCCTCGGTAAGGATGAGTTGAGCTTTATATTAGTTTGTGTCTAGAGCTTAGCGTAGGGTAGGGAGGAGTTTTTTATGTATTTTGTTGTTTATTTCTATGTTTATTTAGTTTGTTGTTAATAAGGTAGGTATAGTTATTATAGTCTAGTGTCGATCCAAGGTGTTGGTTTGGTTTAGGTCCCCTAGATTCCTTTTTGTTAGGCTTTATTAAGGGTTTATTTTTATTTTATGTTATTTTTTATTGGTAGTTTGTAGGGATGTTTGTGTAGGGTGTTAGGTGACTTTGTTGATGTTAGTTAGGTTTGTGTGAGATAATTAAGGGATATAATAATGTATATTTGTAGCAGTTAGTAAGGTATAGGCATGTGCGGATTTATGACCTCTAAGGTAGTAGGTGTTAGAGTTTTAGTGTTTAATATAAGGGTTATAAGTTCGACTATAGGGCAATTATTAAGTTCCCATATTTGTAGGGAGAAATTAAGCTTATATATTGTAAGTGTATTTATAAGGTTTCGTATATGTTTTGTTTTGGCGTTTCTGTTATTTACTAGGATTTAGTTTATCTCAAATAAGATCTTGCTTAGCTACAGGATTAAACAGAATCTTACTGATTGTTCCGCAAGATGAAAAGTCTTGAGCAACAGATGCAATTTTGCATGACACACTTTTGTAGGGTTTTCAGTACTGGCACTAATGTGGGGGGCCAGTGAGAACAGTCTTAGATAGTTGCCAAGTAGCACAGTTCAGTTTTAGATGGGTAGTCCCTAATGCAAAAAAACATATTATATATTATATATATATATATATAGGATAGATGGTATGATCCACACTATATATATATATTATATTATATATATATATATATATATATATATATATATATTATATATATATATATATATATATATATATATATATATATATATATATATATATATACACACACACACACACACACACACACATAGTATCATACCATCTATTACTTTTACTCTGGATATTACTATAAATTAAATGGTCAATAAAAGAGACTCGTAAAACTAGTTGAGCTGCTATTTTATGTCCCCCACCTGATTCAGTAATAAATATTTTGGTACATTTACGACAAGCCCAAGTTCCTCTGTCAGAATGATATGCTATAAATGTATGTACATACGTATATGTATGTATGAGGATCCTTTTATGATCTGGAGTAGAAAAGTAGTGTGATGTTGACCTGTATATGTAGTTCCCTTCACGCTTAACATCTCCACAGTGAAAAAATAGTATTTGAACAGAGTATGGACAGCAGCACATTTCTTCATTTCATGGACATTAATCTATTTACAAAAGGAACCACAATATAAAAAAGGAGTCTAATTTTAATGTCACTTGAATGAATACAAATACAATACTTAAAGCAAGCTACTGGCATACACTCAAAAGTATTATACAAGCCACACTCTTTGTGGCTGTGGACACTGCATCATGTACATAGAAAAACACAAGTCGGCTGCAGTCAGAAAACTGCCAGATGTTAGTCTGCAGCAAATTTCTGTCTTATCTTCTTCCAAATGAAAGTTTTGTGAACTCTTATAGTGAGCCAAGATCAGTAAGATTTAGAAGGTTGAGGCCTTTTGCAAGATTTAAATAAGGATATGTGTGAGCTGTTAGTAATATGTTTGAACATAATCACGATTTACAAGGAATGTTTCAAGTCAGAGGCAGGTTGTAGTGGCTCTGCAGGTATATTACAATTAATCCATGCCATAGTTTACACCAAGGGCCTGCCTAATTTCACTTTTTGCTTGAGTGTTTCTTTTTTTTTCTTCTTTTTTTTTTTTTTTTAACAAAGGCTCTCTGTTAAGACACAAGCATACATAACTAAATTTTACCGTTTCACAAGAACATTGCTGTTATTCTGCCCAAACAGTTCTACTTTAAAATACTCAAATAACATGAACCTCAGGGATGCCACATTATTTTTTCCTATTCTTCTAATAAAGAACATATATTGTTATGCTATCTGAGAGCACCACTTCCGGTTTGAGATCCATGTATACTTAAGAAAAGGGCTTGAGGTATCAGAACCAAAAGCATTTTGAAATAGAATTGACCCAAGTGTCAAAAATAAGCTCTGCACCACGGAGTTCTGAATGTGAAGTCTGTAGAAATGTTTTCAGTAACCTCCCATTCATGATGCCAGCCCCTTTTTTTTCTTTTTGTAGTTTATAGGATTACTCTTTTTAATAGGGTCAGCAGAGACTGCATCGATATCAGTGGTTGATCATGTTCACTTGTTCATAATGGCTTCTTATGTTGCATAGTGATCAAAGCTGCCCAGATACTCCAAACTGGCTTGGTAACAAAACTGGTATTCATCCTAAAACAGAAAGAAGAAAAAAAGGTTATCAGGGTTTTTCTTCTACATACATACAGTATCTCACAAAAGTGAGTACACCCTCACATTTTTGTAAATATTTTATTATATATTTTCATGTGACAAAACTGAAGAAATTACACTCCGCTACAATTTAAAGTAGTGACTGTACAGCTTGTAAAACACTGTAAATTCCCTGTCCCCTCAAAATAACACACAGCCATTAATGTCTAAACCGCTGGCAACAAAAGTGAGTACACCCCTAAGTGAAAATGACCAAATTGGGCCCAAAGTGTCAATATTTTGTGTGGCCGCCATTATTTTCCAGCACTGCCTTAACCCTCTTGGGCATGGAGTTCACCAGAGCTTCACCTGTTGCCACTGGAGTCCTCTTCCACTCCTCCATGATGATATTACGGAGCTGGTGGATGTTGGAGACCTTGCGCTCCCTCCACCTCCCGTTTGAGGATGCCCCACAGATGCTCAATAGGGTTTAGGTCTGGAGACATGCTTGGCCAGTCCATCACCTTTACCCTCAGCTTCTTTAGCAAGGCAGTGGTCATCTTTGAGGTGTGTTCGGGGTCGTTATGTTGGAATACTGCCCTAAGGCCCAGTCTCCAAAGGGAGCGGATCTTCTTTAGTATGTCACAGTACATGTTGGCATTCATGGTTCCCTCAATGAACTGTAGCTCCCCAGTGCCTGGCAGCACTCATGCAGCCCCACTCCCACCACCATGCTTTACTGTAGGCAAGACACACTTGTTTTTGTACTCCTCACCTGGTTGTTGCCACACACGCTTGACACCATCTAAACCAAATACGTTTATCTTGGTCTCATCAGACCACAGGACATGGTTCCAGTAACCCATGTCCCTAGTCTGCTTGTCTTCAGCAAACTGTTTGCAGGCTTTCTTGTGCATCGTCTTTAGAAGAGGCTTCCTTCTGGGATGACAGCCATGCAGACCAATTTGATGTAGTGAGCGGCATATGGTCTGAGCACTGACAGGCTGACCCCCCCCACCCCTTCAACCTCTGCAGCAATGCTGGCAGCACTCATACGTCCATTTCCCAAAAACAACCTCTGAATATGACGCTGAGCATGTGCATTTAACATCTTTGGTTGACCATGTCGAGGCCTGTTCTGAGTGGAACCTGTCCTGTTAAACCTTTGTATGGTCTTGACCACTGTGCTGCAGCTTAATTTCAGGGTCTTGGCAATCTTCTTATAGCCTAGTCAAGTGATGGCGAACCTGGGCACTCCAGAGGTTTGGGAACTACATTTCCCATGATGCTCAACTACACTGCAGCATGCATGAGCATCATGGGAAATGTAGTTCCAAAACATCTGGGGTGCCAAGGTTCGCCATCACTGGCCTAGTCCATCTTTATGTAGAGCAACAATTCTTTTTTTCAGATCTCCAGAGAGTTCTTTGCCATGGGGTGCCATGTTGAACTTTCAGTGAACTTTCAGTGACCAGTACCACCAAATTTAACACACCTGCTCCCCATTCTAACCTGAGATCTTTTAACACTAACGAGTCACATGACACTGGGGAGGGAAAATGGCTAATTGGGCCCAATTTGGAAATTTTCACTTAGGGGTGTACTCACTTATGTTGCCAGCGGTTTAGACATTAATAGTTGTGTTTTGAGTTATTTTGAGGGGACAGCAAACAGTGTATAACATTTACACTGTTAGGCTCTATGCACACGAGACGCTGTTAAACGTGCGTTCACATGCAATGTTATCCTATGTGTCCATGTACACAGTCTTGTTTTTTCCCCGTTTTTATGCAGTTGCGTTTAACCTTGTTTTTCCAGAAGCAAAAAAATGGGTTCAGACACTTTGCTTTTCCATGTTTCAGACACAAAACATGGCTCCCGCGTTTAGCCGCATTTGCGTTTTATAAGCGTTTTTTAAGGAACCCAATTTTTTGGACCAGAAAACTCAGAAATATGGCAAATCATAAAAAATACAAAAAAATAGGTTTAAAATGTCGTAATTACTTTAGATAGTTCATAGAGCATATATACTCACTGATGCAATGCCATAAAAAACAATTTTTTTTTAGGTGGCTTAGACAATGAGGAATGCCTCCACTTCTTTGCCCCAACCCTTCATCCAATTTCTAATCTAATCAGTGACTCCACCTAGTCTGACCAAAGCATAGCAATGTCTTTTTTTCACAAAGAAAAACCTGCTTGCCAATGTCTAGTCAGCCCCAACCCCCCATGTTTGTGAAAACGGACATTCGCTGTGCCATCAACGGATGAGTCCAATATCGACGAGCTCTCACGCAATTTGCTACGACGTTGCTGCCTCATCAAGAGCAACATCAGGAGCATTTCCTGACATATATTCAATATGGGATCCATTTCCAAAAAACAAACAAACACAGAAAGAGAGGCAAATGCAAGTGTACAACTGCTCTCTCTGCTGCTGCTGCTCACTCTGATCAAAATGACAGAAATAGTTAATAATACATGCTTTCTGAGCTTGGGGAGGGTCTATATGATGTTATCTTTACAAACGCTTATAGACGCAAACGCGGTAAAACGCAGCTAAACGCGGCATTAAAACAAGGCAAAACGCAGGTTTCTGCTTTTTAAAACATGCGTTCAGCAGAGTTTGCATCTGCGTCTCGTGTGCATGGGGCCTTATACAAGCTGCACACTCACTACTTTACATTGTAGCAAAGTGCAATTTCTTCAGTGTTGTCACATGAAAAGATATAATAAAATATTTATAAAAATGTAAGGGGTGTACTCACTTTTGTGAGATACTGTATATTATAATCTATTTGTTTACATATTTTTAACAGGACCCTTATGGTCTTATACCTTTCTACATATGAATTGTCGGTTGTAAGTATATCATGTAAAATGTATAACATGGATGTACATTGAATCTTGGCCAGATTTGGGGTGTTTCTTGTGGAAGTAGCATTGGTCTGCTGGGCTTTGTTGTCCGCCCGCCGTGCTGCCTCTATTTAACCACACCAAAGATGGCCGTAGTTAATGCCTGATGAAGGAGCATGCATGCTCCTGTCAGGACTATTGGGGTTCAAAATAATTAATTCCCGAGGCCTTTATATTGTATATTTTTCATATATAGGATATATATGCTATGAACAAACCAGAAGCCATCTTGATTAAAAAAATAAAAATAAAAATTATTGCTGTTATTCTGCCCAAACAGTTCTACTTTAAAATACTCAAATAACATGAACCTCGGGGATGCCACATTATTTTCTTCTAATAAGGAACATATATTGCTATGCTATCTGAGAGCACCACTTCCGGTTTGAGATCCATGTATACTTAAGAAAAGGGCTTGAGGTATCAGAACCAAAAGCATTTTGAAATATAATTGACCCAATTGTCAAAAATAAGCTCTGCACCACGGAGTTCTGAATGTGAAGTCTGTAGAAATTTTTTCAGTAACCTCCCATCCCTGATGCCAGCCCCTTTTTTTCTTTTTGTAGTTTATAGGATTACTAATGAACCCTCACCAGAAGGTTTTAAGTGTATTATGTTAAGTTCTCTTAAGATCGTAAATTCTCTTTCTGTCAGCTTGTAAAATAAGAAAAGGGTCTACATAACTGAACAGTGTCACATATTTTTTTTTATTTTAGCTATAATATATATATATATATATATATATATATATATATATATATAAAAAATCATTATCTATTGTTGAATATTAATCATGAAAATATTATTATACGAGAGTTATATGGTTCAAATACTGTATATGAGTTGGTATGTTTAGGAGTTCTATTAATGAGAATATTCATGAATAGCTGGTATGCTTCTAGTCAGAACCATGACTTAATTTTCAAGGAATTTAACGATAAGATAATTAGTATGGGTATATTTTCTCAAAGTAATAGATCTTAGAAAGTCTCCACCAGTGGTTTGACAGAATTTAGACAGTTTTTGATAGCCGATGGCTTTCTGCTAAGCCAAAGTCAGAAGGTCATTAAATTATTAAATAAAATCAATTCTAATACAACACCGCCCACTGGTGGTGAAAATATTAAAGATGACCGCCCAGACTAGGTTGTCATAGTTACATAGAAACAACCCATCGTTGGACATAATCAATTACGTAGTAGGGATACACACACCCACTTTTTGGGTGTTAGAGATAGAGAGAGGACTAAAAGAATTTTGGGATGGCAAGAATCTTGGAAGACAAGAGGAGGAGGAGAGAGAGCAGAGATGTAGGAATGTTGGAGAAGTCCTGTGGCACACCTAACTTGATGCTTCTCAAAACAACAGATTTCTCCTATCTGCTGGTGATGTTTCCCCAAACCCTGGGCCTCCTTAATCTAACTGTATTCAACACACTCATTATTATTCACCCTCTGGCTGCAGCCGCAATGCACACAATCTAGTTCCCATTTCTCTTCTTCCCAAGACCAGACTCCCTTTCTCTTGCGCCCTTTGGAATGCTCGCTCTGTCTGTAACAAACTTGCCTCCATCCACGATCTCTTTATCGCTAACTCATTTAATCTACTTGCCATTACCGAAACCTGGCTTCATGAATCCGACACTGCGTCTTCTGCTGCTCCTACCCATGGTGGTCTTCTTTGGACTCACTCCCCCAGACCCAGTTGATGCAAAGGAGGGGGTGTTGGAATCCTTTTAGACCCACATAGCACCTTTCAAGTACTTCACCCACCTCCCTCTCTGTCACTCTCCTCATTTGAGGCACACTGCATTTGTCTCTTCTCCCCAGTTTCTCTAAGGATAGCTGTGATCTACCGCCCCCTGGTCCAGTTTCATCCTTTCTCGAAGACTTCTCTGCCTGGCTACCCTACTTTCTCTCTTCTGAAATCCCCACGATCATTCTTGGGGACTTCAACATCCCTACGAATACTTACATTCCTGCAACTTCCAAACTTCTTATGCCGCGTACACACGAAGGGACTATCCCGCGGGATTATCCGCTGGACCGAAGTCCAGCGGATAATCCCCTCGTGTGTGGGCGCCGGCGGACTTTTTTTGCCCAAAGTACGGCGGACTAAAGTTTTAAGTTTTGTTTTAAAATTATCCGCTGGACTTGGCAGTCCGGCGGACAATCCGGCCGTGTGTAGTATGGTCCGGCGGACCAAAAAGGACGCATTCTCAGTAGCAAGTATTTTTCTAGTATTTTTCGATTTCTAGTCCCGTCGTACGTGCTGTACGTCATCGCGTGAACCGTCGGACTTTTAGCGTGATCGTGTGTGGTCAAGTCCGTTCGCTTTTTAGTCCAGCGGACCCAGCTGGAAAGTCCAGCGGATTGACCGCTGGACTTAGGTCCGCCGGCAAAAGTCCGTACGTGTGTACGCGGCATTAGTCTAACCTCCTCCTTTGACCTGAAGCAATGGATACATGTTCCTACTCACTCTGAAGGCAACACCCTTGACCTTTCCTTTTCCCACCTATGCACTCCATGCAACCTCTCCAACTATCCTTACCCTCTCTCTGATCACTACCTTATTAACTTCACTCTCTCCCTCTCCTCCGCCTCCTCTCCCTCCAAACACCTAACGGTTACCCATAGAAACCTTCGCCATCTCAACCCTTCTCTTCTCCGCTACTGACCACCTCTATGACAAAATCGCACCTCTGTCCTGCACCAACCTAGCCACTTCTGTCTACAACACTTCACTTCTAGCCTCACTGGACACACTGGCTTCCCCTCACTACACACAGAATCAGGCCCCGCCCCTTCAACCCTGGCAAACAGATCACACTAGAAGTCTAAAAAAACACAGCCGTGCTCTCGAGCGCTTGTGGCGTAAGACTATGTCCCAGAAAGATTTCAGCCAGTATAAATCTGCCCTCCAAAAATACAATTCCAGCCTCCTCACTGCCAAGCAGACCTATTTCATCACTCTCATTAAAAACTTATCATCCCGTCCCCGTCAATTCTTCTCTACCTTCAACTCTCTACTTCGCCCTCCACTGTCTCCACCCACTAACTCACTTACTGCTCAGGAGATCGCCAATCACTTTAAACAGAAGATTGCTACAATTCGCGTGGAGATCTCTACTGTTCAGACACCCTCCATGCCTTACACCTCATGTCCACAGGTACAATCATTACTTCCCTCTTTCAACCCCACCACTATAGAAGAGGTTGCTAAATTACTTGCAAACGTCCATCTTACCACCTGCCCTCTGGATCCTGTTCCCTCACAAATGCTACAGTCACCCTCTAGCTCTATTCTACACTCTCTAACCCACATCTTCAATCTCTCCCTCTCTCCTGGCATCTTCCCCAATTCCTTAAAACATGCACTTGTCCGCCCCATACTTAAAAAGCCCTCACTGGACCCATCCAATCTTAACAACCTACGCCGTCCCATCTCCTTGCTCCCCTTTTTATCCAAACTCCTTGAACGTCTAGTCTACATCTGACTGAGCGTCCACCTTGCTGATAATGGCCTTCTTGATCCCCTTCAGTCTGGATTTCGTCCTCAACATTCCACAGAAACTGCTCTCCTAAAACTAACAAATGATCTACTAACGGCCAAAACTAAGGGACACTATTCTGTACTCCTACTTCTGGACCTCTCTGCTGCCTTAGATACGGTTAACCACCCCCTCCTCCTCAAAAAACTCCATGCCTTCGGTCTCCATGACTTCGCTGGTTTTCTACCTACTTATTTAACCGCACCTTCAGCATTACCTACAATTCTACTGCCTCCTGTCCTCTTCCTTTCTCTGTTGGGGTCCCCCAAGGCTCTGTTCTTGGACCTCTCCTATTTTCAATCTACACCTTCTCCCTGGGTCAGTTGATAGCCTCCCACGGCTTCCAATACCATCTCTACGCTGACGACACTCAAATCTATTTATCTACCCCTCAAATTACTCCTTCAGTCTCCTCGCGTATCACTATTTTACTATCAGATATATCAGTCCTCAAACTTAATCTATCCAAAACTGAGCTTATCATTTTTCCTCCCCCACTTGCCTCCTCCCCTGATCTCTCGGTCAAAATTGATGGCACAACCATCAGCCCATCCCCACATGCCAAGGTACTAGGAGTAGTCCTGGACTCTGAACTCTCCTTTAAGCCCCATGTCCAATCACTGTCCAAATCTTGCCGCCTCAACCTCTCCACAATACGCTCCTTTCTAACCAATGATGCAACAAAGCTCTTGATTCACTCCCTGGTCATCTCTCGCCTCGATTACTGCAACTCCCTACTCATTGGCCTACCTCTACATACTCTAACCTCCCTTCAGTCCATCATGAATGCTGCTGCCAGACTCATCCACCTTACCAATCGCTCTGTCTCTGCTACTCCTCTGTCGATCCCTCTACTGGCTTCCGCTCACCCAACAAATTAGATTCAAAATACTAACAACTATCTACAAAGCAATCCACAAGTCTGCCCCCAGCTAAATCACTGACCTAGTCTCAATATACCAACCTAATCATTCTCTTCATTCTTCTCAAGACCTCCTGCTCTCTAGCTCTCTCATCACCTCCTCCAATGCTCGTCTCCAGGACTTTTCCAGAGCCTCTCCAAGCCTATGGAACTTCTTACCCCAATCGGTCTGTCTATCTCCTACTCTATTAGCTTTTAGACGATCCCTGAAAACTCTCCTCTTCAGGGAAGCCTATCCTACCCACACCTAACAACTGTATTTTCATTTTGTCCATCTGATCATCCCCCACAGTTATTACCTTTTGTTTCCACTTGACCTTCCCTTCTAGATTGTAAGCTCTAACGAGCAGGGCCCTCTGATCCCTCCTGTATTGAATTGTATTGTAATTGTACGGTCTTTCCTGATGTTGTAAAGTGCTGCGCAAACTGCTGGCGCTATATAAATCCTGAATAATAATAATAATTTCTTAAGCCATGGTAAAATATTAATCTTTTAATTTGTACCTTTTGGGTAATTGAAGTTGTTTGAGTATATGCATAACTAATCCAATCAATATTGGCAGTTCAGTTTTGAAGTGAATTGAATTTTAACTGCAGTATGAATTAATTTCGCTTTTAAACCAAGAGGTACATATATTGTTATATCTCACAAAACTGACTTCAAAGTTATTGGAATTGGATTGGTTATAGTACGTGTTGAACCATAGATTTATTCTAAATTAATAAATAAGTCTTGATTAAAATTATCAAGCTATGTGCACAGTATAACATTTTGTTCGTGCATTTTTAAAGTGCAAGTTTGAAGGTCTATTTGTTTTGAGTAGTAGTCACAAGTGTTAGCCAATGCCTAGCCCGTTTACAGAAGTCTGTAGAGCTGGAAAGCTATTCACTAAGAGTTACCAAGTCTAAATTTACCAAGTTATCATTCAAGTATTGAAATATGGTATTTTGTAATAAGAGCTTGTGGTAGAAATGTCATTATCATCTGTATCCCAATATATATTTGATTTTTGAAAGTATACATTATCTTTTTGTATTATCACCAAAATATATCTGATATTATTTAACACCGAATTTTAGTTAATATATATTTTTAGCATATAGTTGTTATCACTTCAAAATAGCATGGATAAACAAACTTGAATTAATTGGTTGCATTTGTGGAAAAATTTGAAAATCTCCCTAAAACCACAGATTTTGCATAATTCCATAAATATAATATTGTTTTAATATTTCATTATAAACATTCTGATACTCCGAAACGCGCGCATCGATATGTCTCCTGTCCCCAATGACCACCAATGATGCTGTGACAGTTTGCCCTGCACCTCCTCTCCAGCCTCAAAACTCTGGAATCCACTGGCATGGCCGGGACTGGTGATCGCACGGACTACAGCTACACATACAGACATTGACCAGTGAGGTTTACTATGCAATGTGCCATATTTTATATTACTATGCGAGTTCATTACCATCCAATAAATTTGTTTGTTTTTAACGCTACACTTCTCTCCTTTTCCATTTGATTGCAGAGCCATTTTCTACTCTGACAGCTGGCTGCCAATAGAGTGACTAATACTGAGACCCTATATATTAGGCTCACCCTAGCATCTTATGGACTTTCCAGTGTAAGGACTTTTTTAATATATCTTTTTAAATTTTCCTTATTACTCTTAGACATTATTTCTATATTTGCAAAATCTGTGTGTACCCTATTGTCAGTTCTGTCACCACCTCACATTCCTTTGGTACCGTTCCTAAGTACTCTAAAACACCCATTCCTTACAGTGTACAGAGAAGCTGATGCCAAAACTATCCAATTTGTCACTTTCTCTATAAATATGTATATATAGATACACACACATTGTTCATAATATTACTTTCACTTTGCATGTTGAATATGTATTTTTTACTTTTATTAAAACAATATTAAGCAAATATCCCTGAAAATGTGTGGTGTAAAGTTGTACTTTATCTTACCTCTGTCTGTACCATTGCTGGTCTTTGAGTTCGCAGCATCTTTACCGTCTGGAAAACATCTACAACCCCCTCATAGCGCATTCTTTCTAAGACGATACTGAGGGTAATGAAAACCCCTGTCCTGCCAACACCAGCACTGCAAATAAGGATAGAAAATATAATGACAAGAATAAGGATCACACAAAAAACTATGCAAAGAGCCAAAATATTTAATATGCAGTTTATTTTATATAAACAAATAATTATAATAGGATCAAGTCAAATGCAAATGTTCTGCATTTGAGCTTCCCTGCCAAATGGCTCTATTTTTAATATCGACATCAGTTTTCTGGTGAACACTTTAGCTAAATACGTATCATTGCCAGCATCTTACTCTACCAAACAGTCCTGATTCTAGCCAGCATAAACACTAGCTCACTTTAGTCTAGCCCAGTGTTTCTAAACCTTTTTTCAGTCAAGGCACCCTTTAAAATTATGGAGGTACCCCATTCTAAAATATAAAAAACTATTCCAATAGTGTTACATAATGCAGCAACATGCACACACGTAGGACACCCAACGTTAGAGGTAATGTTTTTCTTCCAAAGCAATGACACTTTTGCACACTGGCACTGACTAGTATTCCAATGTTTCTCTTTTCCTTCAATTTCTCTCCATCAGTCAGCTAATATGCCCCAGTGCTGAGGGAGAGAGGTAGAGGAGGGACGGACAAGGATGCTGTGGAGGCGATAGACATCCTCCTTATCAACTGATGACATCATTGGTTGTTAGGATGCCAATGTCTAGAAGGTTGTAATGGTTCATAATGAAAACCTGTGGCTTTGTGTAACTAAAAGGCAGGTTTCATCTACCTGCTGACTTGTATACAGTTTTTGATAATTTTTTAGGCATTTTGCCAAGGCACCCGTGGTTACATAGTTAGTTAGGTTGAAAAAAGACACAAGTCCATCCAGTCCAACCACAAATAAAAAAAAAAAAAAATATATCATACAATCCCATATACCCCATTCTATACCCACAGTTGATCCAGAGGAAGGCAAAAAAAAAAAACCCCAGCAGCACATGCTCCAATTGGCTGAAGCAGGGGAAAAAAATTCCTTCCTGATCCCCGAGAGGCAATCAGATTTTCCCCGGATCAACTTTACCTATAAAATGTTGGTACCCAGTTATATTATGTACATTTAGGAAAGTATCCAGGGCTTTCTTAAAGCAATCTACTGAGCTGGCCAGAACCACATCTGCAGGGAGTCTATTCCACATTTTCACAGCTCTTACTGTGAAGAAACCTTTCCATATTTGGAGATGACATCTCTTTTCCTCTAGACAAAGAGTGCCCCCTTGTCCTCTTTGTTGACTGTAAAGTGAATAACTCAACACCAAGTTCACTATATGGACCCCTTATATAGTTATACATGTTGATCATATCCCCCCTTAATCTCCTCATCAAGGGTGAATAAACTCAGTTCCTCTAATCTTTTCTCATAGCTGAGCTCCTCCATGCCTCTTATCAGTTTGGTTGCCCTTCTCTGCACTTTCTCCAGTTCCCCAATATCCTTTTTGAGAACTGGTGTTCAAAACTGAACTGCATATTCCAGATGAGGTCTTACTAATGATTTGAACAGGGGCAAAGAAAAAGTTGAAAAAGGCTGGTCTAGCCCACAATCATTAAGTGTACGAAGGAGGCTGAACAAAACAGAGGCACTAGGAAAAAACTATGAATACAGCTCAGGTTGGAGTTTAACTCCATATCTTGTGACTTTAGTAACCTGCTTATACTTGTAGTGCTGATGTAAGCAAAGAAGGGAAATGTGTATTGTCCCGCTGGTGCAGTATCACCATCAAGTAGTGTATAGCATACTTTGAAAAATGTCTGCTCTCCCAATCCAGTCTGTGTAGTTAACATATGTGAGATGGCCTCAGGCTTGCACCACTCCAGAAGCCATGCCCTCTGAAATGTTTTGCCCCACCCACTGGGGCTTAGTCATTGAGTGACTTTATGATTTTAGTAAAACACTTTCTAAATATCATTTAAGTGGCATTTCTTTTCTTAGGCTTTTTTCCCCTCTTTGCTTACCTGGTGATCTGGCCCGTAACACACCTCCTGTATTAGAGTACCCCCACTCTGGATGAATGCGCACAGGGGGCACTTTTTGGACAACAGCATTGCCAGTCTGGGGGGAGGGGAGTATTATATGAACTAGCAGATTTACACTAACAAATTTAAGTAAAATTCCTGCTGATGTTACAATGGAGAGCTTGCGCTTTTGTAAAATAGATGAAAATGTGTGTATAGGGCGCTTTGAATAGCAGGACTAAGCAGATGGTTGTTTTTATTGAAGATAAAAGTATTCAAATGGCATAAAATCTTCATACACTTTAAGGCAGCACTGAGAAGAGCAAAGCAATCTCTAAAGAACAAAACAGAAAAGAGGCGCCTCTAAGTGCAGTATGTTTAAACTTTTAATTTCCCAAAAGGATTAAAAACACTTACAGGATGGATGTTAAAAGGAGCTCATCATAAGTATGTTGAGGAGGTGATTCGGCAGCAGGTTTGTCCCAGTGTGCATCTAAAGTTCCAAGAGGTAGTCCAGTCAGCAACATGAATCCCAAAGAGGCCAGCAAAGGGAAGCCGCAGCTCTGGGAACGCTAATGGTGCAGCCGTGCTGCCGGGGACAGCGTGGAATGAGAGTACCGGAAGTAATGTCAGCAGGAAGGGGACCAAAACCAGCGTGGACCGCAACTGGAAGTGAGGTAATCAAAATGTGACGCGTTTCAGAACTACTGATTGGTTTCTTCTTCATACAAATGGTTAGAAATTAAAAAGGCTTAACTTCTTATAGTCTAAGGGCGGGCTATGGGCAGGACTATGGGCGGGAATAAATAAAGAGACCTGTCAGGGCTGGGCTCAGCCCTTCCTTCTCTGAGCTGGCCACTCAGCTGTCGGCTAATTGCCAGCTGCTATCTCTCCACAGGTACTCATCTGTTGATGGCCTGCTCATCAGTCCTGCCTACTTAAGCCATCCAGCTCAGAGGATCTCTGCCTTCACCTTAATCAACATCACAGAGACGCTCTCCTGCATTCCTGTTAAAAGACTTGCTTGGCTGACATCCCTTCTGGCTCCAGATCCTGCTGTTTTACTACGCTCATCTCCGGCTCCCTGGCGTTTGGCTTGTCTAACTATCCATTCTGGTTCCTGAACTCTGGCAATGTTTTACTACGTTTGTTCTATTTACTTTTATTATTAAACAAGTGTGATTTAACTGTACTTCTGTCTCGGTCTGATTTCATGGTTTCTGACAGTAGGCGAAGGCCATGAATTCAGACGATACAGTCAATCCACTTGTTGGTAATATTTTTTCCAGATTGGATGAGCAAGATCCCCGCATGAATCAGTTTGCCATGGTGTTACAAATGCTTCTGAGTTGCACGGCTCACCTGGAATCTCCCACTGTGGCTGCTCCGGTACAACCTTAGTTGCAGGCCGTCCCTGCTGCTGCGCCAGTCTCTGTGCAGGCACCCGCCTCAAGTATTAGCTCTATAAGAACAGGTATGTCTGGTTCCGCTCTGCTTCCCCAGCGATTTGATTCAATGCAGAGGGTTTCTCAACCAGGTTGAGATATACTTTGAGATGCTGCACCAGGCGTTTCCCACGGACAGAAGCAAAGTAGGTTTTGTGATATCTTTGCTTTCTGAGAGGGCCTTAGCCTGGGCAAACCCTCTATGGGAGACACAAAAACCTGTTGTCTTGAGTTACCCTGAGTTTGTGGCCTCCTTTAAAAGGGTATTTGATGTTCCTGCATGCTCCGCTTCTGCTGCCAAGTGCCTCATGTCCATCAGAGCACCTTACCCGGGAATGTTTAACAACCTTTATAGCCTGCTTGCTATAATTGCTACTTTTCTTGCTGGATGACCACTCCTAATCAATTATCCACCCACCCAGTACACCACACCAATGGCTTCTGATCTAACTTTATCTAGTGGGAATTGACCTACAGAAGTTGTCTTTGATTATCTAGTACTAGTAATGCCATGTGTGACTGTTGGTGTGTATGTGAGATGTATATGCCGTGGCTCACCATGTTTTTAACCAATTTGACAACGTTGTCACATTTTTTACCTGTCTGTGTTAGCCACTTATCTGTGCTTTTGCCCTTTTTCTGATTTAATTTGGTTTTTTGATTATTTTGTATTAATAAAGCTAGTTTATATTTCCTACATCATAGTTTTCAAGTTTTGCCCTCTTATTGTATTTTTTCTGTATGCACAAATGAGTCAGGCAACCTCCGACTTCGTGTTCCCTCACTGAAGTTCGCACCTCGGTTTATTGGGCCTTTCTGTATACTTTGCAGGATTAACCCAGTGGCTTACGCATTAGGCATCTCAAATGTATTTCATGTCTCCTTATTAAAACGTTTGGTCTGCAACGCTTTAGTTTGTGTCATTTCAGTAAGGTGGCTTGACCCTGGGTTCTCACTTTGGAGCATCCTGTATGTGCATTCCATTCCCCACTGTTTGTTTCTTCACACACCTTTTATAGTTTAATTACACTTTCCTGTATTTTTTGGTCCTCGGGTAGTACCGGGTCCAGAGAGAGTTATCCATCTCCTTCCCCTAGTTTTCCCCTCTCCCCTCTTTTTCCCCTTTTTTTTTTCATTTGCAGTGAGGAGATGGCACCAGACCCGTCTTCATTACTCCCCCTGAAATTTTGTCCCTACAATGTGAATGGCCTAAAACATCAATCAATCGAAAAGAGGTCAAATCTTATATACCGTTTATAAATCTAGGGTAGACCTTGTTCTCTTCCAAGAGATCGGTTTGGAACAGATTGCATTCCCGTTTGTTCTCGTAAGTTGAGTTGAGAGGAATCTTAATATAGCGCGGTCTTACCCCAAAGGGACCCGATGCGCATAGCAAAGTTCCTGGAGAGAGAGGGCCCAGGGACCAGAAGCAGCACAGAGCGGCAGAAGGGTAGAAAAAAGGTAGTACTCCAGGTGGCTACATAGCACTGTGTCCTCCTCTAAGGCAAGGGGTGTCTCCATCGCCATCCATAAGCTTTTACCAATACACTTTTTTGGAACATGTGGCCGACCCCAATGGCTGGCATCTTTTCCTTAAATTTCGGCTTTGGAATAAATTTTACGGTTGCTAATCTTTACATTCCGAATCATGATCAAATTATGACAGTGTCCCGTTACCTCAGTCTTGTAGCAGATTTTGCAGAAGGTACTATCCCTGTGGGAGGGGATTTAAACCTATGATTAGAGCCTCAGCTAGATGCGTCCTCCCAGCGATCTAACATTTCCTATAGCCGCCTTAGGGCTCTTAGAAAACAATTGCTCGATCATCGATTACTTGACTTGTGGCAGACTTTATACCCTAAAGACCGCAATTATACATATTTCTCCCCGGCCAATCAATCTTTTAGCAGGTTAAACTATTTTTTACAATCCGCCTTTACAAGTTTCATTTGGGGACGTAATAGACCCACATTAAGCAGAACAACCCTATCCCTCCCTAAAGCAAAGGGAGGTGTAGGTGCACTGAACCTTTATTACTATGACACTGCAGCGAATTTAACCAGGATGGTAAACTGGTTTTTATCACTCGAAGGAATGGGTTTCTTTAGAACAGTCAATTAATTCCAATGACCGCCAGGCACTCCCTTGGATAGATCCATCTTCCTGTGGCTCTTACATCCCATTTACTGCGTATTTGCGATAAATTGCAATCACGATTGGGGCACTATTTTCAAGTAGGCCCAATGACTACCTTGTTTGGTAATTCACAGTTTCTTCGTGCAATGACCCAGACACCCTTTTATCCTGGAATAAGGAGTCGCATCACCGTTTAGTCCAAATCCTTTGTCAGGAAACTCTTTTGCCCTTGTCGAATTTGATTCCTACGCAGCAGTTCTCATTTATGCACTGGTAGGAATATTGGCAATTGTTTTTTTTTTTCTTCTTTCCCCTTAACTGACTTATTTACTAGGAAGCAAGATTCTTTTGAGTCCCTTCTCCTACATGACTACACCTGACCACATGCTTTCAGTGTTATATAAGGTTCTTCTTATAAAACTCCATCTTGATCTTAAGGAATTTAGGCTATGATCCGACACAAAAGTCATACGACTTCTGATCTGACTTCCAGTGATGGCACTAACGCCGTTAAAGTAAACGGCGTTACGTAACGCCGTTACTTTAGAGGGTAACGAGTAATCTAACTGATTACTCTTCCCCTCGCGGTAACGCCGTTCCCATTACTGGGGCGGCGTTACCGCAATTACCCGCCGCGATCGCGGAGCCGTCCGCGGCCTCGGCCTTAGGAAAGGCCGCGGCTTCGGCCTAGCTCCGGAGAGGCGGCCATCTTGGTGCACCCGTCGGCCGTTTACAATGTGATTGCTCCGTCAAATGACGGAGCGATCACTTGTGTAAACAAACCGGCGTCAAGATGACGCTGGTCTCCCCTCTGTGTACAGATCTGTACAGTGGAGGGGAGAGATCGGATGGCAGCAGCCATCCCTGCCAATACTGTGCAATACTCTGCAACACCCTGCCAATACTGTGCAATACTCTGCAACACCCTGACAATATTGTGCAATACTCTGCAACACCCTGCCAATACTGTGCAATACTGTGCAACACCCCGCCATACACGGTAATACCCAGCCATACTTGGCGATACCCAGCCATACTCAGCCAATATTACAGTTGGGGAGATAACGTGGATATTACAGTGGGGGAGATTGTGGATATTACAGTGGGGGCTTTATGGTGGTGGAATTTTCAAAGGTTTTTGCAAATTCAATTATTATTTGCTGATCCGAAAAATTATCCGATCCGTGACTCTGATCCGAGCAAAAACGATCCGATCCGTGAGTTTGGGGGGGACAGATGTACAGAGGGGGAACAGATATATGTGCGTGAGGGGGGACAGACGTGTAGTGGGGTACAGAGGGGGAACAGATATATGTGTGTGTGGGGGGGGGGGGACAGATGTGTAGTGGGGTACAGAGGGGAAACAGATATATGTGTTGGGGGGAACAGACGTGCAGGGGGGTACAGAGGGGAAATAGACGTGCAGGGGGGAACGCGCCCCTTGCTTACAATAATACTAGACCCGCCCCTAAGAATATTAAAAAAAAAAGTCAGTTACTTTGCTGAGTAACTAATTACTTTTCCAATGTAGTAACTGAGTTACTAACTCAATTACTTTTTTGGGAGAAGTAATTTGTAACTTAACTAATTACTTTTTTAAAGTAAGATGACCAACACTGCTGACTTCGCCCTGCGACTTTATGTCCGACTTCCATGTAACTATAATAAACGGGATAGGACTTTGATCCGACCATACCAGGCATTTTGAGTCTGGTATGAATCTTGGAGGAACCCAACACCAAAAAAAAAAAAACGCTGTGGGGTCCCCCCCAAGACCATACCAGACCCTTATTTGAGTATGCAGCCTGGCAGGTCAGGCCGGCAGGGATGCTTCTTATCTCACTCATGCCATACAACTCAATCGTTTTGGCACCAGAAATCTTACATCATTGGTGCTGTGGGGACGCATACCCAGCCCCCAAGCCAATATCGAGAGCGTTCTCTTATGTTATGGGGCATTCTAGGAATTGAAGCCACTCCATGTGAATCCTGATGTGCACTTTAATTCGCTAAAGATAGTTATATTGTAAGTGTCACTTGCTTTACTACTTTCCATATATATATGCCATGCTATTACCTTCTCACATTTGTTTGTTTTCTCATCTTTTTGATATCTTTCTCAATTCATTATCAGACAAAAAACAGCTCGTTGCTAATCAGCCCCTGAAGAAGGAATTTATTACACATATCCAGGGCTTTTTTTCCTCAAATAGGTGCTGGAACTCAACCACGACCCCCCAAAACCTCTCCCCCCACAAACCCTCCAAATCAACAGTAGAAGGGTCTTAAAGGGGCATTAAATATCAGGATTGCATTACATACAGAGTGCAAAGTTCATGGGGGTTACACACGGAGTGCAGAGCTGTCACTTTTAAAACACAGAAACCAGACTTCTGTGTTTACAAGTGATTGTGGTGAGCAGGCACCAAAGGGTCTGCGCCAGAGGTTGTGGAGTTCCACCAAGTTCCCCCTGAAAAAAAGCCCTGCTCATACCTGTATTCCAAAACATGTTGGGACTTATATGCACACTGTTGTGGAAAATTTGTATGAGATGTATTTTAAGATGTATTGTCATAAAAGTCCCCCAGTTTTCGTTCTATCCCAGCCCGCTCTAAAGAGCTGACTGGGGCAGACTGACGCTGGTTGAGACCTGTTAGGTAGTGGATAACTTCCTGGGATTGGAAAGAGGTGTTTGCGGAGTTGGGGTATGTCCGCCAGCGAAGGGGCCCCTGTGCATTGCACAGACGTTCTTCTGGGGGCATATGTTTGCTCTGCAAAGGTCTGTTGTGGGCAGATGTGTGCTCATTGTCTCTGCTGTATCTGATCAGCACATGCTGGGATTGGCAGCGTACATCTGCAGATAACCTTCCATTCACAGGGAAGGTAGCATAATCCAGGTATACATTGTTCTCTGTAACAGTGTATATTAAGGATTTCTATCAACGGAATTGTAGTAATTGGTTATTGAATCATTTAGTCAGTTTGCTAGTCTATTTGAATGTAAACATGTCTGTGATTGGTTCTTTTGAAGGAATACAAATGTCCGATTGGCTGATTGACACCACCTTTCTCTGTATTGTCACAGCCTGTATTGTTAATTAATTTATTCTGTGTCATGTCCTTATATGGTCATTCACATCCTGTGTTGTTCCTGTGAGGTCACAAGCTTTGTAGGAGGGGTTTAGCTGTTGGAGGCAAACCCTCCAGGGTGTGGCTTCCTGTTGATATGTAAATAAAAGAAAATGCTCGGGTCCGAAACTCAGACATGCTGACCGATTTGAGAACTTAAGAATGATGGTCATGTCTCTTATTTGGGGAACCAGAGGGGGCTGCTGAGAAGCAGCCAGGCCAGGCTGGCATGAGGATGTAGGAATGCTGATGATGTCTGTGGATGAGTGGGTTGATAGGTAAAGGGGAGACATACGATCTAAAGGTAAGTCATTGTATCATTAAGACGGAAATGGGTGCTTATATCAGCACAAAAGCTGTGGCTGTGTGCATAGCATAGAGACAAAATTCTACCACAACACGCACTCCATTTGAACTCCTACCATGAGATCAACTGTGTGTTTTGGCATATAGCTGTTATGTAATTATCCAGTCTGACTAATTTGTTTTTAGGTTTATGTACCCTATGTACCTACTTTACTACTGTTTTGTATTTAATACATTTTGTATATTTTTATACGCGTGTTACTCCCTTTTCCGGTTAACATCCTTTGCCCATAAAATCCCTCGGGGCACCCCCTTTTGCAATTTTCTCTTTTGTACTGGGATGTTGTGAAGGTTTCCAGCATTATACCTATAGGTGGTTTTCTTTCATCTATACTTTTTCTGTTTGCTCACTAATGCGGCGTACACACGGTCGGAATTTCCGATGGAAACAGTCCGATGGGAGCTTTTCATCGGATTTTCCGACCGTGTGTATGCCCAACGGTCTTTTTCTTTCGGAATTTCCGACGGACTTTGAATTGAGAACCTGTTCTCAATTTTTCCGACGGAAAACCTTTCTATCGGATTTTCCGATCGTGTGTATGCAATTCCGACACGCAAAATTCCGACGCATGCTCGGAAACAATTCGACGCATGCTCGGAAGCATTAAACTTCCCCTTTATAGTGCTGTCGAACGCGTTTTATGCCGCGGTGTTATTGACTGTCGGAATTTGGTGTGATCATGTGTAGGCAACACAGCTTGAGCGGAATTCCTTTGGAAAAACCATCAGAGTTTTTTGCGACGAGAATTCCGATCGTGTGTACGCGGCATTAGGTTCTCCAACAGACCTCTCAGGGCTTCACAGAACAGCTGTATTTATACTGAGATTAAAATTACACACAGGTGGACTCTATTTACTAATTAGGTGATGTCTGAAGGCAATTGGTTCCACTGGATTTTAGTTAGAGGTATCAGCGTAAAGGGGGCTGAATACAAATGCACGCCACACTTTTCAAATAGTTATTTGTAAAAAAATTGGAAAACCATTTATAATTTTCCTTCCACTTCACAATTATGTGCCACTTTGTGTTGGTCTATCACATAAAATCCCAATAAAATACATTTATGTTTTTGGATGTAACATGACAAGATGTGGAAAATTTCAAGGGGTGTGAATACTTTTTCAAGGAACTGTATACCCCATGGTTTAGGTCTACAATCGCCTAAACACCACATGGACCTATACACAGAAAATTTGCCAGAACTTAAATGGTTCATTCTGGAAGGGGTCTCCTATCTATTACATCACTATTTCCTCTTTAGTGAAAAATGGTATATACAAAAACAAGGAACCACCAGGGGAGTAAAATTCTCACCCACCTATGCCAATTTATACATGGGCTGGTAGGAAGTTTAATACATCTAAAAACGCCCATAATCCCCATAGACGTTTCATATTTTCGATACATTGATTATCTGATCTTTATGGTCAACCAGGAGTTGTCAACCACCAAGTTTTTGGATTACCTAAACAACAACCAGCTGAACTTAAGGTTTACAATAGAAGAACACCAAATAAAAACAAACTTTCTTGACCTCACTGCACATGCGTACAGGAAGGCCACTTCCAAAAATTTACTTCTGCACGCATCAAGCTGTCACCCTTCTCATACCATTAAAGTGATATCTCGCGGACAATTCAGCTACAGGGCCATCTTAGAACACTATTGAAAACATGGTCTCTCCCAGCATACAAAATATTTTTCAAAAGTATTGTGACACCTGCCTTTACATGCACATTCCACGTGCATGCATGAAATTTTAAAGCATGACACGTTAGGTATCTATTTACTCGGCGTAACATATTTCACATTATACAAAACAATTGGGGTAAATTTTGTGTTTTTTTTATTTTTTTTTTTTATTCATTAAATCTAATTTTTCCCCAAAAAACTGTGTTTGAAAGACTGCTGCGCAAATACTATGTGATATAAAATATTGCAATGATCACCATTTTATTCTCTAGGGTCTCTACTTAAAAAATAAAAAAATATATATATATACACACACACACACACACACACACACACACACACACACACACACACACACAATGTTTGGGGGTTCCAAGTAATTTTCTAGCAAAAAATACTGATTTAAACTTTTAAACAAAAAGTT